>CAUYUJ010000483.1:57500-113104 GCA_963575745.1 Prorocentrum cordatum
CGCCGCCCCTCGCCACAGGACAAGGAGGACGCCACCTTCGTCTTCCGCGAGGCCTCCCGCGCCGACCTGGTGGCGGGCTTCAAGGGCCAGACGGCGCCCAAGGTCCGCGCGCGTGCCGGGGGGACGGGCGGGGGGGGGGGTCCTCGCTCTCCCCCTCTGGAGGGTCCCCCTTCGGAGGGCTGCCCAGGCGAGGGGGCTCCTCTGCGGCTTCGCCTCCGCCGTCCTGCCACCTCTCCCCCTCCTCCTCCCCCTCCCTTCCCCTTCGCCTCGCTCCCCCTCCCCTTCCCTCGCCCCCTCCCTCCTCCCCTCCCCTCCCCCTCCTGCTCCGACTGCCTCCCCCTCGCCCTCGCCACTCCCTCTCTCCAGCCCCCTTCCCCTCCAACTGCCCCCTCCCCTCGGAGGTGGACAGACCTCCTACCCTGACACGTCGATTAAGGAATTGGCCGTTTTCGGTTCGCGAGAGGGCGTCGCGGCCGTCATTTTTGCGGGTCCAGGTCCGTCGATTTCGGCCCTAGGTCGTTTTCACTAAGTGGAGGTTTACTAAAGGGAGGTTTGTCCACCGCCGATCCCCCCTCCCCCTTGCCTGCTCCCCTTCTCCCCTCGGCCGGGGACCGCTCAGGACGATGCTGTCGGCCCCAGTGGTTCGAGGTCAGCTGGGCAGGGGAGCGCCCACCTGGTTGGCAGTGAGCAGCTCAGGCCTAGACTTAAGTAATTAGGGCATGGCCCTCTACAGGAGGAAAGTTCAAACATACTCAAACATAGTCTGGAGACGATTTTCCGGCTACTTTCTGTGTTTAAAAATAAAAAAATCGGTTTCTTCCAAAATCCGCCTGTAGGAGGACGTGCCCGACCGAAGCCTAGAGCCCAGGTCAAGAGTTTCATGAGTCCGATCCAGCCAGGGTCATCGACGGCGACGGCGCCTTGAGCGAGAGATGCACATCCACTAGTTAATACGGGCAAAGAGACACAGCAGTCCAGTGAATCTTCGGCTCTGCGATTGGAAGTTCTCTGGGAGCTCCTCAACCATTCTTCTTTTTCATCAACCCAGGGTCTTGCGGGCCGAATGTAGTAACGTCGAAGATGAAGGAGTCCCGAAAACACGAGGTGGCAATCGCGACGTCTTCGTCCCTGAAGCCCCACTGCGATGCGAAACACGTGCTCGGCATCGCTCGGACGTGTGCAATTTTCTCGGAGAGCACTGATGAGCATCTTGGATCATCGTGCGAAGAAAACACGCTCGAAACCGACAATCGCACGGAGAATGTCTTGAGCAGGCTGGGCGACGACGTGTCGCCATGGTTGGTCCGCTGGTCCGTGGCGAGAGACCATGGGGCTCACGGGCAGTCGAGATAGTCGTAAGGGCGTCACGCTTTTACCCACTCCACAAGCGAGATCAGATATTCGGCATGGAGACGGGTACCGATGACACGCCTCGGCGAGGAGCCTGGCAGCATGCTGCTCGTTCGTCTCTGTCTGACGGCACGCTGGTGTCTCGTGAGCCGTGACACGTTGGTGGCTCCCCCACGGAGGCGTGACATTGGCATTCTCTTTGTGCCCCCTGTCTCCCCGGATGCGCGGAACGCAGCGAGGTTGGCATCGCTTCGAGGCAAGGTGTGCCCGTGGATCTGCTCTGCCGCGAGTGCCCGCCCGCCTTCGACTTCCCGCCTCGGCGGACCCCTGCAGGTGCAGGCGGTGGTGAAGGAGTCGCTCGGAGGCGCGCGGCAGCTTCTCTCTCGCGGTCTGCCTGCGTCCTCGCCGTTCTCCCGCGATTCCGCTGCAGTCGGACCGAGGTACAGTCGGGTCCCTGAAGAAGGAACCCTTTTCGTTGGGGAGGGGCTCCGCATTCCTTAAGTGTTTCACAGCTTGCCTCAGGTTTTCCTTATGTTTTCGATAGGAAATCGAAGTTGAACTTATGGAAGAAAGGGGCCCCGTTCCTTATTTAGGGTTCCTTAGGTCAAGGCCCCGGCTGTATGAGATCGAGGTCGGTTCGGGGAGGGTGCCCTGATGTTCTTCGTGCTTGTTGGATGTTCCTGTGCATCCTCGGGATGTACCCTAGGATATTGTGTTTGTGTGTTCGCGCCGGCGGAGGCTCCCGCGTTCTTGCAGGATGCTCTTCTGGCTTGGGTTCGGCTGCAGCACGCTCTCTCGACTTCCTCCTGTGATCCTTTCTCCCTCCTCTCTGCGGCCGCTCTCTCCCGCCTTCGCTCTCTCCTGTGTGGGGCCCACTTCGCGTTCGCAGGCCCCGCTTGCGCTCCCCCAATATCAGGACTCTGCCCGTGTCCGCTGGCACGAGAAGTGCTCCCTTGTCTCGTTGTAGGCATGGGGCAGGGACAGGCAGGGTGGCTTGTGTACCCTGTAGATCAGCACAAGGCTCAAGGCCGTCAACTACGGTGGGGTGGGGATGATCTCTTGCGTTGCTCATTCTTTTCACGTGTTGTCTCGTTTTCAAACTATCGATTTGATGTCGTGCTCATTGTCAACCTTCAGTTTCACTCGTGAGAATGGGCGCGGTTCTGAAACCGGGCAGCCTACAAACACATTTCTCCACATGCAGTCGACATCGAATCGTTCTGATTGGGTTGATTGAAAACTCCTTTGGAGAGAGGGGCTGCTCCGTCGACGTTCCAGTACCAACCTCAAGGTCTATTCAAGTCTCTTCCATTGCAATGCAGTTGATTTCCCAGCTGTGTTCAGTGACACCATGCTCGGTAACGTGGTCATCAAAATCATCATGGTCTTCACTGTCAGCGCCACCAGGTGGACGAACAGCATTCAACGTAACGTCATGTGCACACATCCGGTGTAATCACACATCCAATCATTCGGCACACCACCTGGACAATAATCACCTCAAACCGAACGAGACGTGATCGACAAGTCATCGGGACATGACGGGCACCCTGACACACACCCCATCCAGCCGCACGCCACGGGCAGCATCAGTGACAGTCCAATATGTGCGAGACTGTGCGGGATTACCGGCAATTCTGGGTCCGAGGCCTTCGAGAGATTTACACTTCCCGACGTTGAGGACTGAGGATTATGGAAGACTCGATGACATTATACCATGCGCCCACGGCACGATTGCGGCCAGTAGCGGTACTGTTTCCATTACCTGAGTTTTTCTGCGGCTGTGGCACCTCGGACCCACTAGCGCTCCACATCTCCTACCATCCCACTGTTATAATACGATAGCTGTGCGCGTCTCTTGTTTACCGAGCCGCCCACACTTGAACGAAGGATTGCAAAAAAACGAAGGATTGCAAAAACGAAGGATTGCAAAACGAAGGATTGCAACAAAAACGAAGGATTGCAAAAAAACCCTTGAACGAAGGATTGCGAAAAAAACCCTTGAACGAAGGTTTTTTTTTGCAATCCTTCGTTCACACATGCGACCACCACCAACCACTTGTACATGATTGGATGGAGCGCCCTTTTGGGGGGGCAGGCACCGCCGCCCCGCTTGTCTCGAACGAGGGCGCTTTGATGCAGAAGTGGCAAGATGTGATGACCGAAGGATTGCAAAAAAACGAAGGATTGCAAAAACACGAAGGTTTTTTGCAATCCTTCGTTCAAGGTTTTTTTTTTTTGCATTCCTTGGTTTTTTTTGCAATCCTTAGTTTTTTTTTGCAATCCTTCGTTTTTTTGCAATCCTTCGAGCAGACTCTGCGAGGCACTGTGGAAGAAGAAGAGGCCACCGTAAAGGGGGTCCGGTACAGCCCCAGCCAGGAGGGTCTTCGTCTTGAAGAGAGTCCCCGCGTCTCCTCGTCCTCCTCCCCCTCCTCCCTCCTCCCATCCCCCCCCTCACTTTGGCACCCCCCTCACTTTGGCACTTTGCGAGGCACTGTGGAAGAGTAAGAAGAGGCCACCGTAAAGGGGGGTCCGGTACAGCCCCAGAGGGCACGCCAGCCTCCAAGCACCAGCCAGGAGGGCCTCCAGAGGCCTCGAAGCCAGCTCGCAAGAACACCCAGAGATGTCGGATCCGGCGGACGAAGTCGAACGAGAAAGATGAAGCGAAGAAAGATATCAACACATGTAAATTATAGTTCCTTAGAAGATCTAAGAGAAGAGCCCCCAGGAGGGCCCCCTGGATGCGTCCAAGACCGCTCAAGCGGGCTCTAAGAGGTTGGTCAGACGGCACAAGGTGGCTTCAGCGAGCCTTCAAGAGAGCCCACGACGCCTCCAATATATTGGAGCCGCATGCCAAGCAGCACCCTGCTTGCCTCCAGAGTGCCCTGGGTTTCTTCGGTTTCGATGGTTTTGCTATGGGAAGCGTGACGTTCCCACACCAAAACCAGTGGACATCCTTGGGTCTCAGGGTTGGGTTTCTTGTGGAAGGTTTCTTGTGGTCGAGCCCTTACTGAGTCCCAAGGTGGCAGGAGAGGGCCCAATATTGTCATAAGAAGCTCCAGGAGACCTTCAATAGGCGAATCTATATTATATATATATGTGTATGCCCGAGACGGCCAGCATAATATAATTCTTTTGGTTTCTGAATGTTTCTAGCTCCTTCGGGAGTTCGACTCGACATGACCTGAAGAGGGCTTCAGAAGGTTCCGGGATAGTCCCAAAGGGCTCCAACAACGGGCCAAATTAGCCCGAGATGGTTCCAAGAGGCCTCCAAGACATTCCAGATTGCGTCCAGAGGCGTCCGGAAGTCTCCCGTGCGAAGAGGTGTTTTTTTTGCGGACTGAGTGGCGGGCAGCGGACGACCAGACCACAGCCAGGGCCCTCGGGCCAGCGGGATGAGCAGGCAGCGGGGAGGACCCCAGGCGTGGTTTCTGGGGCTCTGAGGAAGGAGTAGATACGAGAAGTGCGTAGAAACAATTCTTGCAGACCACGATGCAGGGATCTCACATGCCGTACCCGTTGGGGCGGCGGATCGCTTCGCTTAGTCCGCCGGCCCACATCATGTCACCGCTGCCGGTTGGTTCTGTTGAGAGGTGCCACGGGTGAGGGAAAGAGGCCAAGAGGTGTCGTAGAGGTGCACGAGGAATCGTTTCTCAATGCAGTAGATAGTCGCACAGACAGGAGTCCGCAGCCCAGGGGCCCTGCAAGGGTGACCAGCCGATAAATCTTGAGGGCGAGATCTCGTTGCCGCGCTTTGGTGGCCTGACGTGCAAGCTGGGTGGCCTCGACGATACCTCGGGCTTCGGTGATACCGCGCATCCGAGCTGAGTGGCAGTAGTGCTCCCTCTTGCAGCCCCTCGGGGTCATCTTGGGGCCCTCTGAATCTCGCAGGGAGCGGAAAGGCGAGACAATCCAAGTCATTCAACACATAGTATTTTGAGTGATCTTGGTTTGGTATAGGCCTTTTTGGGGGCTGCCTCGGACCATCTTTGACCACCTCGGGACTGTCGCGGGGCCTCTTGTGGTTGTATTGGGGGGATAGTGGGGTTGTTTTGGGCCCATTTTGACGTAATTGCGGTTTTGAGGATTTGGGTGTCTTGGGGCTTTTTAGGGAGTTGTGTTGGAGCTTTTTGGGCCGCCTCGGGGCGATCTTGGGGCTTTCATTGTGGCATCTTGGGGTTGTTTTGAGGCCATGTTGGTGCCTGCTTGGAGATTTGGTTGAAGGCCACTTTGGCTCAAGGAGATTTGGTTGAAGTTTTCCTTTGAAGCTGCAAGCTGCACATCTCTCAATGGCTATCAGTATGTTCTTGCTCTCGAATGTGTCCGGCATGTCGGCGATCTTCGTTTTGATCAGCGGCGCGGGGGCCACACCCACGTCGGATCTTACCAACATGGTTCACCGGGTTCGGACTCCTGCAGGTGGTCAATGGGCAGTATCGTCTGTGTAGTCAATACATGACGTTATTATGGCGTAGTCAGGTTTTGTTGGCATTGCGAAAATGCTCAAGCCTCCTCTGGTGTAGACAGTGAACAGTGCTGCGAATATAGGAGACTTCGTTCTGCATTCAAGTGCTATGAATGGCAACACACCGACGCACATCACATACTCCTTCTTCTATGGGTTCGAGAGCCAGGTGGTGGTGGGTCAGCTGGACGTGGTACAGCATCAGAACGGAATCGTTTCAGTCGAAGGCTTTGCAGGCGAGGACGAGAACAGTTTTCAATATGTGGGTGTAGTCGCAGTTGCGGACGCCGCTTTCCCAGAATGGAGTCACACTATCCTTCCGTCTCTGGCTCCCAGCGTTGGGCGCGTTTTCAAGGTGAAAATCCATTATGTGCATTGCACGTGTGGTTACGCCATGTATCGCGCTGAACTTTGGGGCACGACGGCAGCGCCCACGACGGCACAAACACTGGTTCCAGCACCAGATCCAACACTGGCACCAACATCAGCGCCAACGTCAGCGCCTACCCCAACGCCGACGCTTGAACCGACCCCCACATCAACACTGGCACCAACTCTGGCACCAACGCTGGTGCCAACGTCAGCGCCGACGCCTGCGCCTTCGCCGGAACCAGCCCTGGCACCAACAGTGGCTCCAACACCAGATCCAACATTGGCACCAACATCAGCGCCAACGTCAGTGCCTACGCCAGAGCCGACGCTGGAACCGACCCACGCACTAGCACTGGCACCAACTGTGGCACCATCGCTGGCGCCAACGCTAGCGCCAACGCCAGCGCCAACGACAGCGCCTACGCCAGAACCGACCCTGGCACCAACCGTGGCTTCAACACCAGATCCAACACTGGCACCAACATCAGCGCCAAGTCACCCCCTACTCCGACGCCGATGCTGGAACCGACCCCAGCACCAACACGGGTACCAACGGCGGCGTCTACGTTCACGCCGACGTCGGCGCCGACCTTCGCACCACCAGCGCAGCGCCTACGCCTTCGCCGACGCTAGAATCGACCCTGGTACCAACGTGGGCTCCAGCATCGGCGCCAACACCAGCGCTAACGCCTACCCTGGCACCAACAGTGGCCCCAACTCTGGCACCAACAGCATTCTCTCCGACGCCGGCAACGCCAGTGCCTACGCCCGCGCCTACGGCCGCATCACCTGCAGCTCAAAGTCCTCCACAGCTCCCCGAGGCACCTACTGTTGAGCCTACTCCAGGGCCGGCGTGTCCAAACACATGTTACGGTTCGACGTGCGACGAACGTATGGAAGTGGGCTTGCAGTGCTACCTTGGACTTGTGCATTGTTTCAGAGTGATGCTGGATGTGATTGTGGCGGGTGCTTCTGCCAGAAGACGGACGCTATACCCACAGATATGTTCACAGTCCGTGGCTGAAACGTTGCAGACGAAACTCTTCCATCTGACATGACGTCGTCTGGTCTCATGTCTTCAGTTGTCCACGGAACTGGTAAACTATTTGGTTTGTCTGCTGTTTTGTCAGTGCCAGCGTCTGACATTTTAATTTCGGGCTTCACCGTCAATGACGACATGCCGGGCGTCGTCTCTGGGAATATTAGCTTCACGATTCGGGTCGCCGACGAAAATGCTTCCACTATCATTTAATCCGCGCCTGCTGGAGTTGCAGCCGACATCAAAGTCCAAACTGACAATGCTCTGGCTGCCGCTGGCTGGAGTGCTGAATTTCTGGCCCACCCGCCGCTCCTATGATGGCGACTTCCGTGGTGGGCCACTCCTGGGCTGGTGACGCTGTCGGACACTGCAAAGGCGGCAGGACATGGTAGCTTTCCGGCTGATCGCGTCGAACTTGCCGAGCGTAAGGACGACGGTCGACGGAATAGAGCTCACTGTCACCAAGGTAAGCGTGAGCGATGCCATCGACGGGCGTATCCCGCTGCGAGACGTGAGCGCTGCGACTGGCGTGGGAATGAGTCTGCCCGCGTCGCTTCTTGACGCCATCGGAGTTGAGAGAGCGCTGGTCTTGGTCGCAAGCCTCCCCGCGTCGGCCGCGCCCGCGGGAGCTCCAGTCACGCAGGTGGAGGGCGCGGTCAGCATCTCCTTGAAATCTGTCGAGGACGGTTTGGCCCTGTCAGTGACAGGCCTCCCCGATCCGATTGTCATCGACCTGCTGAACGAGAGCGACGGCCTCGCTTGCGCCTATTTCGACAGAGCCGCGCTGGAATGGAGCTCCGAGGGCATGGCAACGACGCGCCGCGCTGACGGCGCGCTGCGGTGCGCAACTGCGCGCTTCACAGTTTTCGGGGCCATGCTGAAGGGCATCCTGAGTTCGCTTGAGCGCAGCCAGGCCAGCCTTCTGTCAGCAGAGTCATACGCGGAGCTGTGGACAGGCGACTGGTCGGGCTCCGCGGGCTCGGTGTTGTTGCGCGGTGTGATGTTGTTGTCGCGCGCGCGTGCGACGTCGGGGGCGAGCGGGCGGGCCGCTGGGGCACGACGGGGGCCCGTTGCCTGCCCGACGACGCGGGCGAACGGGTGCCGCGCCGAGACGGGCGCGCCCCGGGTGGCCCTGCTTGGCGCCGAGCGCGCAAGCGCCACCAAGGTTCTGCGCGTGTTTTTCTGCTTGGAAGGTCCGAGCCGCAGCGCCGTGGGTACCGAGGACCTCGCCGCGGCGGGCGCGCCTCGGGCGGCTCCGCCCCGCGCCGATCGCGCGTGCGTTGCGGAGGCGTTGCGCGAGCAGTTCTGCGAGAAATGGTCAGACGGCAGCGTCGCGACAGTGGGTGCCACGCGGTTGCAGCTGCATCGTCAAGGGCCAGCTGTGGGGCAGTTGCAGTCTGCCCGCCAGGCGGTCCAGCAGGGCGCAAAGGCATATTGTGAGGAGCTGTTGCAGGGCGCGTTCTTGGAAGTCGTCAGCATCGTCGCCAAGTGCGTCGACGGCGCCCGGCAAGCTGTCGAGGTGTTTGTCATTTTCGCACGGGAACTTCTCAGGGGCAACTTCAGCCTCGAGGATCTGGCCGAGATGCTGGCCGAGCGGAACGCGACGAACCAGGTGTTCGCGTCCCGCCTCGTGCATCCAGGCGATGTGGACTTCTTGCTCAGCCCGGAGGTCAGAGGAAGCTGGGGCCCCCCGCGCCGGGCGAGCTGGACAGCGAGGGCGTCGCGCTTCGCGCGTTCGCCGGTCTCGCTGCCGAGGGCGGCGTCGCCAAGGCCGAGCGGCGGCGCGATGTGCTGTCTGAGGTGGTCGGCAGGGCGCGGGCGGCCCGCGAGAGCTCGCCGCGGCGTCGCCGTTCCCGGTGCCACGCGGCTCGCGCGTTGATGCTGTCCTTCCTGATCAATTGTCCTGTCGGCGCGGTCTTGGGTTGGTCTTTGTGCTGAGCATCATCCTGGGGATGTCCCTAAGTGTGCTGCTGCTCGGCCGCGAGCTAATGGGGCCGTAATAGTCGCTGCGTTCTCCTTCGAGCACGGGGGGGGGCCCAGCAAAAGACTCGCCCGGGGAGTGCAGCGCGGAGCGTGGCGACCATGGCGACGACTGCGCGCGGCAGGCATCTGGGCGGTTGATCGCGGTCGGTGTGGTCTCTGCTCTCTTGGCGAGCATCCCCCCGCCCCTCATCGAGCTGGCGCGCCAGCGCCATTTCGCGCGAGTTCCAGCGGAGGGATGTCGAGAGTGGGAGCTGCAGCTGGGGAGGTGTCGCATGCGTGGCGCCCTCGTCCACGTGCTGGGCGCGCTGCGCAGTCTCTTCGCCGTGAACTACGTCGCCCTTTCTTCGCGACCGTCTCCTCCAATGACCGCGTGGATCTGCTCAGCTCTTCTGGCGTCTCCTCCGTGCAGGGGCGCCTCCTCTTCTCGCTGCTGCGGGCTCTGGCGGTGACCGGTCCGGCGCTGCGCGCGCGGCGGCGAGCGCGGCGAAGGGTGCGCGGGTGCAAGGGCGGGATCCTGAGATTGCTGGCGCGGGCGGGGTCGCTCGGGAAAGGCGTGGGCAGGCTGGCTCCGCGAACCCGCGAGAAACTTCGCGTGGCCCGGTTTTTATGCGGGTCGATTCCGCGCGCGAGTCCGCGTGGGTCGAGTTCGCGATTCGTCTCGCGGAGCGATTCAGGAACATCAGTCCGAGACGGGATATCTGATCCCGAACAAAAATACTCGTGATGTCTATCTGCTCTTGACCTGCCTTGGGGCGCTTCCTGGAGCTGTCTTGTGCTGGTCTTCGGTGCTTTCTTGGCTCACGGGCCTCACTTGGAACCTTGTTTGATGCCCCAGAAAACCATCGAACACTGACATGCGAGTAGGCAACGCACTTAAAACTTGTAGCGTGATTGAATAGTTTTGGCGTCCTGAAGGCCTCTTAGACGCTGTCTTGGATCATCTTGGGCCACCCCGCAGTGATCCTGGTGCCTTTTGGTATTGTCTTGGGGGCATCTCGGGATGGTTTCAGTGTTTTTTTTTGTTGCGATTACTGCCGGGGGCTATTCCATACTACCTCGCCAGCTGACGCCAATCTTGGAACGCTCAGTTGTCTGGCTATTCAAAGTTTAGCGCGCTCTCCCTTGTATCTGGCCTGCGGTGTAGTTTTACCAGCATGGCTAGCACAACCATCGCCATTGTTACGGTCGTTGGTCAACCCATCCCTGCTATTGCCGCTGTCGCTCCTAGTCTTATTAAGGCTCCAGCTCTGGCCCTTGTACATGCATATTTAAGCAGTCTGCATGCACGATTGCCTCTGCTGTTTCTACCTTCGGCTGCGACTACGGCTACCACGACCACTACCACGACCAATACCATTGCACGCATCATTGCAAACGCGACAGCACACCATTACTGCTATCACTCCCGCTACCACAGGCACTGGCATTGATACTGTGGCATGGTGGCAGAGTTGCGTTGTACCGATGTTGCGCAACAGCGGTGTAGCACTGTAGAACCGTAGCGCGGTGGCGTTGGCCTTGGGGCTGGCACCGGCGCTGGCGCTGGCGTTGCCGCTGCTGCTGGCATTCCCCCCTTCCCTATGCCCTCCCCTCGCACTCCCTCCGCCTTCGCCTCTCCTCCCCTCCCCTCCCTCCCCTCCCCATCCCCCCCATCATCAGATGAGCCCTTGTGCCCTTCCTCCCCGTCTCGGGGCCTGTTTGGGCCCCTCGGGGGCCCCCCCGTCCACCCCACCCCAAAACACGCCAAAGCAGCCTCAGCTGCCTCCCTCTCCTTCCCACCCCTCCCTCCATTTCCCCGCCGATGGCCGCTTCGATAACGCCCCAGGGATGCTAACTTTCGGCGGTGCCTCGATCGTTCCCCTCGCTCCGTGCTTTATAGGCCACCTTCGGGCTTCTTCTCCGGGCCACCTTCGGGCTTCTTCTCCGAGCCCGATGCAGCTTCGTAGTCTGACAAGACAACGGGTTCATTGGAGTTCCGTTCCGTTCCTCTCCTTCCTGCAGCGAAACACATATCCCGACCCTTCCCGGGGGAGGAACCCAGCAGGTTGCGCGCCTTTCCCCAACAATCCTGTGGTGTTGGGTCTTCGTTTTGAAGAGACAGTCCCCGCGTCTCCTCGTCCTCCTCCCCCTCCTCCCTCCTCCCGTCACCCCCCTCATTTTGGCACACCTCTCACACGTTTCGTGGCCCCATCGGGAGTTCCACCGAAGGCCCCAGCGGCCTGGTTCGCATGCCGCCCCCCATCCATTTTGGCACAACCCTCACACGTTTCGTGGCCCAATGGGGAGTTCCACCGAAGGCCTCGGTGGCATGGTTCGCATGCCGCCCCCGTGCAATGTGGCACACTTCTCCTACGTTTCGCGGGCCCATAGGGAGCCTGGGGAGCCCCGGTGGCATGGTTCGCATGCCGCCCCCTCTCCTCCACGGCATGCGAACCATGCCACTGGGGCGTGCGAACCATGCTCCACCGAAGTGGTTCGCATGCGCTTCCCCCACTCACTGCAGCGTTTTGGCCCCATAGGGGGCTCCACCGGGCCCCACTGGCAGTGTTCGCATGTGTTTCTCCCACCAAGCACAGCGTGGCGTGGCCCCATAGGGAGCTCTACCGAAGGTACCATTGGCGGTGTTCGCATGCGTCTCCCCCACCCAGCAGTGTTTCGTGGCCCCATCGGGAGCTCCTCCGGAGGCTCCAGTGGCGGTGCTCGCATGCGTTTCCCCCACTTAGTATTGCGTTTCGTGGCCCCATGGGGAGCTCCGGAGGCTCCAGTGGCGGTGTGCGCATGCGTTTCCCCCACGCATTACAGCGTTTCGTGGCCCTATAGGGAGCTCCACCAAAGGCCCCAGTGGCGGTGTTCGATTGCGTTTCCCCCACCCAGTACAGCGTTTCGCGGCTCCATAGGGATCTCCACCGAACGCCCCAGTGGCGGTGGCTGCGCCCGCATGCGTCCCCGCTCCATTTCGGCACACCCTTCATACGCTTCGTGGCCTCATAAAGGGATCCAGGCGATACCCACAACGACGATACTCACAACTGCATATGGTTGGGCCCTTGGCCAGTGCGCACCCTGCACCCCAACTTCAAAGCCCAACATTGCAACATCTTAATCCCGACCTTCAATGCTGAATCTCCGAAAGTACGAAATTAAGAAGCTTCCAGGTTGTTGCCAAAATCAAAATTGAAAAATCAAACTTTTCAAACTGCGAGGCTCACTGTTGAAGCTTTGGTTCAAGATTGGGGTTCAAGCGCCAATATTGAGCCAGCAAGCTCGGTACTGAAGCTCGAGTTCGATTTTGGGTTTGAACTTCAACATGGGAGTTGCAACCTCGGTCGAGACATTCTTACAACACTGGCGCCGTTGACCGAGACATCCTCACAAATTTGGCGATGACGCTCGAGACGTCCCCACAGCTACGGCGCCGCCGCCCGAGACATCCCCACACTTCGGGTGTCGCCGCTCGAGACGTCCCCACACATCGGGCGCTGCCGCTCGAGAAATCCTCGCATCTGGCACTCAATGTTAACGTCCTCACGAATTCCAGGGTTTTTGACAGATTTTGGCATGCGCGCGTGACGACGCGCGCATGTGCACTTCTTCCCGTCTGTTCCCAGGGATTCTTGCGACAGCAGTCGCGCAAAAGGGCGCACGATGGATCTCCTCGACAGGCGCGCGCGCGCGCGACTCGCACCCTTGGGCAGCATTTGATGCAAGGTTGGAGGAACCTATGATTTCTTCGAGAACTCTCAAGAGCGCGAGCGCACGTTTTTGTTGTTGTTCTATACACATAGAGCGAAAGAGAGAGAGAGAGAGAGAAATCAGGATCCGACGGCATTTTTTGAACGTCTGTTTTCGGAACACGCGTGTGCACGTCGTGCCGTTTCTTGGGCAGTAATAACTTGTTATTGCAAGTCATAAGTCGACGCCCCCAGGCGGGAGTGTCCCGCCGTCGGCGCACCGCGCGATGGCGGGCGCCCGCATGTCCACCCGCCACGCGCCGCCGCTACGTCTGGCGGGCCAGGCCCCGCGCGGGCATGCTGGCGTGCCGCGCGGCCGTGCGTCGGGGTCCTTCCTCCCTCCGCTCCTCCGTGCACGGTCGTGATGTCTCCTCTTTGCCGCCTGGCCGCGGGGCGGGATATCAAGTACCCGGTCATGTCTGCAGCGCCCCACCTGCCTAGTGTGCACTCTTAAGGTGGGGCGGCTGGCCGGGGTGTGGTCCTCTGTCTGCCAGTGTGCGGCTCTGGACCAACCCTGGGGGCGACGCGCGGGGCGTCCGTTCGCCAGAGTGCGTCGGACGCGACCGCGGTCGCGCTTCTTTCTGGTCCAGCGTGGCCCCTCGTGGGTGTCGTTGTCTAGGGCTTTTCCCTTCGGGTCCTGTGTCCCTTGGTTCACCTCGGGCCAACACCGCTGGTCCTTGGTGACCTACGCGTTGTTTCTCCACCCTGGCGGAGTCTGTTTCACGGCCCTGAGGGGCCGCGGCGTTGCTATCAAGCCCAGAGTGGCCTCTTACGTCGGCCCAGTGTGACCAACGTACCAATAGGGTTCCCCCTCGCGGGTCCAGAGCGACCCTCGTCTGGCGGCCCAGAGTGGCCATTCAGTAGCAGGGCAGCCGATGCCAGCCCGCATGTCTGGCGGCCCTAGAGCGGCCAATCTTCGATGGGGCGGCCGTTGCGGCTTGCCTGACTGCCAGCAGACCCGCGCGTCTCGCTTGGAGGCCCATAGTGGCCAATCGTTGCAAACGTTTCTCTCGCATTCCCAGTAAACAGTCGAGCGCGAGACTCGCAGCGCGCCAGACTCGCAGCGCAGAGGCAGCGAACTCCCGCCGTCGGTCGACGGTTTTTTGCTCTGGCTGCCGCAGGTTCGCAGCGGCTCCGAACGTCGGGTGAAGTCAGCGGCTTCTGCTTGTTTGCGATGGCGGAGCAGGCTGCGCAGGCGGCGCTCGTGCCGTTCGAGGCGAAAACAGAAAGGGGCTCCTTGGTGCGCACCGCGTCCCGCGCGCGGGTCGCGTACGCAGACGCAGTGTTGTCGCAGACGCGCGAGCGGCTTCGCTACCTGCTGGTTAAGGGGGTGGGCCCCAGGCTGCAGGGGCGAGCGCCAAGAGGCCCGCCCCTAGTAATGCCAGCACCACCTGCCAGCGAGAGCTGCTGGCCGCCAGTCCGACTCGGAGCAGTCGGCCCTCGGTTAGTAAGGCTGGAGCAGGTGTGGGCTGAACTGCGCTTCGCCCTGGCCCAATGCGCACCGCGTTTGCCGCGCGACGTCTGCCATGCCATAATGGGCTACGCTAAGCCCCAGATCGTCTCTGCGCCCGTGATACGCTACCGTCTAATGGACAATCCAGACAGCGGCGATGAAGCGCACTTCCGCCGGGTAAAGCTGCGAGTGCGCCCGCCAGTGCGGGTCGCGTGCGCCTAGGGCGGCGCGCGCGACCGCGACGCTTTTAACAAACGCGCGCGCTCGTGCCGTGCGTGTCGCCCCCGTGTGGATTTGCGCGCTCCCTCCCGCGACTGGAGGCCGCATAAGGGTCGCTGCGCGGGCTACTAAGTACGCCGTGTAGCGATGTCGTCTGACGACGAGGTGCCGTCAACGCAGCCCGCCTCATGTCGCGAGACGTGTCACATTGGCCTTTTTGTGTGTTCTTACTGTCGCGTGTGCGGGCGGCGGGAGCATCCAGCCCCCCAGCGCGATCGCAGCAGATCGTCGCCGCGGAGGCGCACGCCTGCCGCAGGGCCCTCAGGCAGCCCCTCGATGGAGCTGACGGCCACGGTGCCGCTTGGGCCGTGCGCACGAAGCGCGAGGATCGACCAGCTGGCCAGCGCCTGCCCGCTCGGTAAGACGCGTGACCCGCGCTCGCGGCCATAAGCGGACCAGGTTTCCGCAGGCGTCTCGCGTTGCGTTCCCGGCGCCGCCGTTCCCCCCCCGCGTTCGGGGTGCGCGCGTTCGTTTTGCGTCTGCGAAGCGGCGAAGGAGACTTATGACCAGGTCTTCTTGAACGCGGATGGTTTTTGAACAGCAGATGTGCGCGCATATTCTTTTGCAGAGGATGGTTGGGGGACCGAGGATGGACTGTCTAGGATGGCATGTGCTCATATTTAGGATGGGCGATAGGGCAGAAACCCATGTGCATTGCAATGCAAAAAGGCTGACCGTTGAGCGCGGGGGGAAGTGTATCCTATTATTGTTTTAGAAAAGGGGATTACATGTGGTCTGGCGTATGTGGAACTATCTATGCGGCGTCATATAGGTGGTGCAAAACATGCGATGCAATACAGGAGGTATACTCTTTGCTGTGCACGTGTGTGTTGTGCAATCGAGGCGGTGCGGTCTATGTGATGCGACATGTTGTGCAACCTATGTGGGGCAGTGTGCGTGGTTCATAGCCGCCAGACCGACGCACGGCCCCAGACGTTGGGCGGCGACGAGGCGGCGACGGGGCGGCCCCAGACGTGGGGCGGCGACGGGGCGGCGACGGCGGCAACATAGATAGCTGCCAGACCGACGCACAAACCCAGTTCCTTAGAACAGAAGTGGTAATCCCCATTGCAAGCACCGTTCAGAGAATCTGCCGATCTATATATATATATATATATATATATATATATATATTATATATATATATATATATATATTTATGTATGTATGTATATATATATACACAAGTGGCACGTGTGTGTCCAGGCTCATACAACAAGCTGAAGGGGCGTTTGAAACAAGAGTGACATGCAACAGCGAAGTCGCACTCGAGCGCATGTGGGGTTGCCACACCTTGCGATGTGTGTACCAGGGCCCCCCAGGAAGCCTCGAGAGGCCCGGCTTGGATACCAGAAGAGGTTCCAGGAGGCCCCAGGATTGTGAGTGTTGTGTGTGTGTGTGTGTGTGTGTGTGTGTGTGTGTGTGATGTGTGCTTTGTGTGGTGCGTGTTTTTTGTGTGTTGTCGGTGTTGTGTGTGTGTATGTTATGTTTGTCTAGCGAGTGATGTGTTGGGCGTGATCTGTGTCTCTGTGTGTGCATGTAGTTCTGAAGCCCCAGGAGGCCCCAGGAGGCCCCAGGCGGCCTCAGCAGGCCCAGGAAAACTCCAGGAGGCTCCGAGGCGGGGTCTGGGGTACCAGAAGGTCCAGAAAGCCCCAGGAGGCCCCAGGAGGTTCCAGGAGGCCCCCAGGAGGCTCCGAGGAGGGGTCTGGGGCTCGATTTTGGGATGATTTTTCATGCGAAACCGCCATTCTCTGAGAATCGGGGTCAAAATTATTGAAATTACCATGTGTTTTTGAAGGTTTTATGTTAAAATGTTGAAATTCCCATGTGTTTTTGGACCCTGACGTCACGATCTGCGTGAGGGGTGTCACCGATTTTCAGAATTTCGATGATGTCCCGAGCGAGACGGCCAGAAAAATCGCGAACGACGTGCGCACTAATCGCCTCTGAGCTCTACTCCTTCGGAGAGGTGCGTATGATATATATATATATATATATATATGTATGTATGTATGTATGTATGTATGTATGTATGTATGTATGTATGTGCATGTATGTATGTATGTATGTATGTATGTATATATATATATATATATATATATATATATATGTGTATAGATAGATAGATAGATAGATAGATCGATCGATAGATTGATAGATAGATAGAATATGCACAAATAGGCGGGGCCTCCTCCCGGGGCGTCCTCCACCTCGGCGACACCTGGATTACGCTCCCAGTACTGCGCTTCCCGACCTCCCGGGGAGCACCCCAAAACGCTTAAGGGCAGCCCAAGACGACGTGAAAGAACGGACCAAGACGCTCCCGAACAACCCAGGAAAGCTTTCGGGCGGCTCTCCAGGCTCCCAGGAGGCCTCCAAGAGACCTCAAGAGAGCTCCGAGAGGCCTCCCGAGGCGCCCGGAGAACCTAAAATCGTGAGTTTCCATGGCTTTTTTTGCCGGGTTTTTGGCCTTCTGACCATTTCATGCTTCCAGCGCTCCAACACGGCCGAAGAGGCCACCAAGACCGCCCCACCACTGCCCAAGAGGCTCCAAAGACGACTCCAAGACGGGCCAAGACGGCCTAAGACTGCCGAAGAGGCGCACAAGGCATTTCCAGACCACCCCAGACCACCCCAGAGCAGGAGGCCTCCAGAGACCTCCGAGAGGACTCTGGGACCCCCCGGAGGCCTCCAACACACCCCAGACCTCTGAGAGGCCCAGAAAAAAAGCTCCGACGAGGCCCCCAAAACAGCCCGAGAGAGCTTCGGGAGCCGTCCCGAGAGAGCCCGACGAGGGTCAAATCGTTGATTTCCAGTTGTTTTTGTCGATGTTTTTTTCGCCTTCTCACGTCTTCCCGCCTCCAACGCTCCAAGACAGAGAAACTTGAAAACAAAGGGAATTCCAGGGATTCCCTTTCTTTCAAATTGGGACTCCTACTCCCTATCCTCTTCCTCGAGCCCCAACAAGACTTCGGGGTCACATGTACAGATTTTTCGGGAATGCTGTTGAACTCTGTGACGCTGACTTGGCACTCTCTTGGGTCGTCTTCGTGTCCTCTTGGCTGCCCCTGAAACCACCGTAGAAATCGAGATCCCATGATCCCATGAGTTGAAAAAAAGGATTTGTTAAATTCATACTCACCTCCTGCTTATTTTTGCAAGGAGGCCCCGAGAGGCATTCCGACAGACCGTGGCCTGCATCCAGAAAACTTTAACCCACAGCCCAGGCTCGGCAACTTGGAAAAAAAGGAACATCCCACAATTCCTTTTTTGGAGTTCGCCCCCCTGTCCACTGTTGCACAACAGACCACAATTAAGGCCCCCCTCAGCTCCCAGAAAAGAACCCAGGAAGCCTTTGAGGGCTCCAAATCTTTGAATACCTTTCTGCGTTTCCGCAGTTCCCCTTCTAGACGATTCCGAAGTTTGCGCATGGCCTCCAAGAGTCCCTGGATGCAAGAAGCGACAAAACATGATATTCCACGTGTTACCCATCAAGCCTAGCTAGGAATTTGAACGCGCGCGAAGCGCGCGCAATGGTTCTAGTTCCATGTATATATATATATATATATATATATATGGATATTATACAGTGCACCACATTGCATCACTCGTATGCTGGAACACACTCTTTGGGGTTCGCGCTGGCTAACATATCCAGTTTTTGGGTTGTGCTGTGACCGTCGGAATCCAGGCGGACCAATCCTTTGGGCCCATGTGTTCCAGTTGGTTGCAGCGCACGCGCCAATGCATTGGCCCTGGTGCGAAGCGATCTCGCATTGCCAATCGTCGGCCGCAGTGAGTGTCGATGAGTGGCCCCGCCGCCCTAGTGAAAACAGCCTCCTCCGCTGTGGGCGGCAGCACAAGCCGTGGAGCAAGGGCAGGGCCGGGGTGATCACTTTCCCTCGCATCCCCTCTCCTTCCCCGCCCCTCTTGGCCACGCGCAGAGGGGGATCAGGGGGAGGGGGGAAGGCTCCTTAGCAGGCGCGGGCCCTGTCTGTAGATGTAGGGCCAGCGCCCTCTAAAAAGCAGCCGCCTTCTAAGAAGCCTTCCCCCTACCCCTTACAGTCAACCCGCACAGTGAGGATGGGCAACCTCCCCAAGGGTGCCCTTGCATCCCTGCCTCCTCGGTCTATCCTTCGCCACTTTCGTTGGCCGCGCCCCGCTCGAAAAGCTTCGAAAAGGGCGTCCAAGGCCCTTGCGTCCTTAACGCGCATCCTTACTATCCGGGTT
Source organism: Prorocentrum cordatum (assembly GCA_963575745.1). Lineage (NCBI taxonomy): Eukaryota > Dinophyceae > Prorocentrales > Prorocentraceae > Prorocentrum > Prorocentrum cordatum. Next base: position 76,403 of record CAUYUJ010000483.1, read on the forward strand.
GACTGTATCCCCCTCTGCTCGGGACGACCGACATGGGTACGGAACGAATGGGTCAATGCCCAACAGCAGTTCTTGTTCATTTTGAACAGGACTCGCTGTCCACGCCGCCGCGGCCTGTGTCCATTTGAGACAGGAGGCCGCCTGCCCAACAGCGGCCGCTGTTGGTTTGGGACAACATTTGTTGTTGGGCATTGTGCCCATCTTTTCCGTACCGTATTCGGGTGTCCAAATCTGCGCGCCGCCAGCCCTCCCTTCCCCCCCCTCCCCTGCCCGCCCCCCCCCGGGCCCTGCCTCGGAGCCCGGAGCCTCGGATGCACCTCCTGAGAGGTCAAATTCTGATCTAGCCCTGGTCCGAAATCCAGCTGAATCGGGCTGAATCCCGCTTAATCCGGCTTAATCCCGTTCAATCCCGCTTAATCCCGCTAAATCCGGCTTGATCCTGCTTAGTCCGAGGCCCATTCCGGCGCAACAGCTCCCAAATGGGGCTTCTTCCTCCGCAATTTTTCCAACGAGAACCTCCCAGTAGTTGCCTCCTAAACTACGCCCCTTTGCGCGCCGCCGACCAAATGGCGTGGTTGCGCGGGGTGAGGTCTGCAATCGGCGCCGCTGGGGGCCTGGGGGGTCTCGACGCCGTCATCGTCGGTCCGTCTCGGGGCGCGGCGGAGAACTCCATCGAGGCTCCCGCCCGCCCCCCACTCACCACCCACCAAACCACCCCAACCCAACCCGAAGGCCCAAATTTATCGTCGATTTCCAGTGGGGGGGGGGGGTCGGGGAACGTTGAAAAAACCCATGCAACCCGCGCCCCCCCCGACCCGAAATTCGGGTGAAATTCGGATCTTCGGGTTGGGTTGGGGTGGTCTGGTAGGTAGTCAGTCGCCCTGGCAGGGGCCCGCCGCCGCCGCCGCCCTTCCTGCCGCCGTCGTGGGGGTCGTTGGGGGAGGAGGAGGAGGAGGAGGAGGAGGAGGAGGAGGAGGAGGAGGAGGAGGAGGAGGAAGGAGGAGGAGGAGGAGGAGGAGGAGGAGGAGGAAGGAGGAGGAGGAGGAGGAGGTGGAGGAGGAGGAGGACGAGGACGAGGAGGAGGAGGAGGAGGAGCCCGGGGTCCGCCCTCGAGCCCGCCTGCGCCGCCTGCGCCGCCGGCCGCCTGCCTCGCGCCCGCGCGCCGCCCCCGTCGCGAGATGGCGGGGCCGGCCGCGCCAGGGCGCCCTGCGCCGGCCGTGGAGGCTCCTCCGCGTCCTCCGCCTCCTCCAAGCCACCCCCTCCTCCTCCTCCTCCTCCTCCTCCACCTCCTCCTCCTCCTGCCAAGACTAGTCAAATTAATCATCTGTTGAATACTTGTTGAACATTTTTTGTTCAAAATCCGCCTGTAGGAGGACACGCCCGACCTAACGATAGCGGGAGTTACCAGGGGGGAGGCAGGGAGCGGGGAAGGCCGACAACATCACGTTTCGCGCCGGCGTTGTCTGGGAATCTCCAGTAAGAGCCTGAGACACATCGGAGGTCAGCACGAGTCGACCTTTCGGGGGGGGGGCGTCGCGACCAATAAGAACAAATTATGTTCTCTCCTGGCGACTTTCTGCTTGAGGAGTCCCTGCCAGCGCAAGAGTTCTGCGACTTGGGCTCGCTCATCCGAGGCTCGGGACTGATGTTTTTTGGGAGGACGGGTTTACGAGTACATTGGATCACACATTTCTTGATCGTCGAATGTTTCCTTGGGCATCGGCGTGCCAACTGGCTCCCTACGCGCGTCCTGATTCTGTCTAAATGCCATGCAGGTGTCAAAGGCCGATTCCGCAGTCAACTCGGTGAATACAGGAAACCCATGCCAAGAAACACCCTGCTTGCCTCCAGGGTGCCCTGGGTTTCTTTTGTTTCGATGGTTTTACGATGGAACGCGTGACGTCCCCATACCAGAAGTCAATGGACTTCCTGGGGTCTCAGGGTTGGTTTCTTGTGGAAGGTTTCTTGTGGCTGACCTGCTGTTGTAGAGAGGGATTCAAGCCGATGAGGAATTGACGGGCAGGATGGGTAAGATGGCAGATATGGCGAGAGCGCGCCTAGCTTGTCCCTCTCCCCTCGCCCCTCTCCCCAGGATCCCTGCACCTTGCCCCCTTCCCCTCTTTCATCCATCCTCCTCATCGTTCCCTTTCTCCTCCTCCTCCTCCTCCTCCTCCTCCTCCTCCTCCTCCTCCTCCTACTCTCTTTCTCCTCTTCTCTTTCGCCTCCTCATCCGCCCCCTGCCTGGGATCAAACAGTTTTCGTCGGGCGCCCCCCAGAGGCATTCTCTCGCCAGTAGTGAACCTCCTTCTTCTTCTTCTTCTCCTTCTTCTCCTTTTTCTTCTTCTTCTTATTATTATTATTATTATTATTTTTTATGACTATTATTATTTTCATTATTATTATTATCAGTATTATCATTATTATTATTAGTATTATTATTATTAATATTATTATTATGATGATTATTATGATTATTATTATTATTACTATTATTAATATTATTAGTAGTATGAATATTATTCTTATGATTATTATTATTGTGGTGATGATTATTATTAGTATTATTATTAGTATTCTTATAATTATCATTATCATTATTAGTATAATTCCTCCTACTCCTCACACTCCTCTTCCACTCTCTCCTCCTCTTCTTTACCCTCCTCCTTTCGTTTTCCTCTTCCTCTTCCTCTTCTTCTTCTTCTTCTGCTGTCTCCTCCTGCTCCTCCTCCTTCCCTTTTCCCGTTTCACCCTCTTGCTGGAGGCTGGACCTGGCGCGCCGAGTCATCGGCTGCTGGCCGGGGACGGGGACTCTGGCGGCTCCACCTTGGAGGTCGAGCTGCCCGGGTTGGGCTCCCTTGGCGGGGCCCAGACACGTGCGCTTCCAGCACCCCCGTTCTTTTCCTCTCCGTCTCCAGGGAGAGAGGGGAGAGAAAAGAGGAGGAGGAGGAGGAGGAGGAGGAGGAGGAGGAGGGGAGGAGGAGGAGGAGGAGGAGGAGGAGGAGGAGGAGGAGGAGGAGGACACGAAGGTGATTATCGATCCGCTGGGGATCCGAGCAGACCCCTACGGAATCCTGAAGGACTCCCTAGGGATCTGCTGGGGATCCGAGCATCCGGAATCCCACAGGAACCTCTGGGCATCCGCCTGGGACTCCCTGGGGCTCCGAGCAGACCCTGGAGGACCCCCCTGGGCAGCCGCTGTGGAGGGGGGGGGGCGGAGCGCGCCTTTTCTAGGCCCCCTGCCCCTTGGCGACGTGGAGCTGGACCTCGGCGACGGGGCGGCCGTGGTCCGCGCCCCGCGCCTCGGGGAGCTGCGGCTGCCGCTGCCCCCCGGGCTGCGCCTTGACCTGGCCCGGGCCCGCTACTCCCGCCGGCGCGGCCTGCTCTCCCTCGCCCTGCCCGCGGCGGCGCCCGCGCCGCCCGCGCCCCCCGCGGCGCAGACCGCCGCCGCGCCCGCGGCCTCGCGGGCGGCCTCGGCCGCCTCGGCGGCGCCCGCGGCCGAGGCGGCGGGCGCTGCCGGCGGGGCCGGGGCGCCCTCGGCTGCCTTGGCAGGCGCCGTGGCCGGGGCCGCCCGCGAGGAGGCCGCCGCGGCACCCTCGGCGCTTGCTGTGGCCGAGCCGTCGCCCGCGGGCGTGCCGCTGCCGGCGGAGCTGCGCGAGGGCCGGCCGGGCGACGTCGACGACGCCGAGGGCGGGAGGGCCTTCGCGCTGTCGCTCCTGGCGGAGCTGCACGAGGGCCCACCCGGCGACGTCGACGACGCCGAGGGCGCGAGGGCCTTGGCGCTGCTGCAGGCGCTGCTGAGCGGCGACCCGCGGGCCCTCCGCGGCAGCCTCTCCGGCGCCCTGGGCGACGGGCGCCTCTCGCTGGCCTTCTGCCACGTGCTGCGCGCCAACCTCCAGCACGCCGTGGAGGCCGGGCAGCCGAACCGCGCCGCCGCGTACCGGCGGATCGTGCAGGAGGCCCGGGCACTGCTGCAGCCACCGGCGGAGAGCACGCGGCAGCCCTCCCAGCGGCACGCCCCGCGGCCCGCGTCCGCAGGCGCCGAGGTGTCTGAGGCGCGGGCGCTGCGGCCCGAGGATCAAGGAACGAGCGACTGCACAACCATCGTTTCTGTCGGAGCTCTGCGGGGGCTTTGGGATCGGCCCCCTGGCGGCCCCTCGAGCGCTGCGGGCGCCCCTCCTTGGCGCGCCCCGGCGCGCCCGGGAGGGGGGGCCCAGCGCAGGTCCCAGACGTCCGCGCGGACCTCCAAGAAGTCGTGGTTGTGCCACTTCTGCTTCCTCGAGAGGAGGCGCTGGATGCGCGCCCGGTGGCGGCGGGCGCGCAGGGCCGCGGGGGCGCGAGGCGACAGGTCCAGCGCCTCGCCGCGCGCGCGGTGGAGCTACTGGGCGCCCAGGGCTGGGCGGTGCTGGACGGGCTGCTGGACGCCGCGCAGGCGGCCGCTGCGCGGGACGAGATGGAGGTGCTGTCGCCGCACTTCCACGCCTCCGAGATCTGGGTGGGCAAGCAGGCGGCGGTGGGCGCGCAGATGGCCATGCCCGAGATCCGCGGCGACAGGGTGCTGTGGATGTGCGGGCACCACCCGCAGCGTGGCAAGTGGTCTCAGGCAGGGACGGTCACGCAAAGCTTGGCAAAGCATCCCGCCACGTGCCGGGTGCTTGCACGCGCTCGTGGCAACTCGTGGCGCACTGGAGCCCACACACTATCATATTCCTTAGCCGCTGTTGATAATCCGATCGCGTACCCAGAACTCCGACGTAGTGCTAATTTTTAACTAGGCGCTTCGCGTAACCCCACCAGCTCATCCAGCAACGATGCCCAGGCGAGGTGCCCTGGTCAGGGATGCGGAGGAGCAGGCCTTGGAACAAATGGCGAGGGAAGCCGCCGCACCCCAATGGGGGCGGGGATCGAGGAGGAATCCGAGGAGGAGGAGGAGGAGGAGGGGGGGAGGGGGAGGGGGGCAGGAGCGAGGGAGGGAGGGAGGGGGAGGGAGGGAGGGAGGAATCGAACCGGCGGATGGCCTCTCGGGGACCTCTTGGGGGTCGCCTCCGGGGGCCCACCGAGGGGCCCGCCGAGGGGCCCGCCGAGGGGGCCCCGCCGCGGGGCCCCCCCTCCTCCCCCTCCTCCCCCTCCTCCTCCTCCTCCTCCTCCTCCTCCTCCTCTCCTCCTCCTCCTCCTCCTCCTCCCTCCTCCTCCTCCTCCTCCCTCCCCCTCCTCCCCCCCTCCCCCTCCTCCTCCTCCTCCTCCTCTCCTCCTCCTCCCTCCTCTCCTCCTCCTCCTCCCTCCTCCTCCTCCTCCTCCTCCCCCCCTCCTCCCCCTCCTCCCCCCTCCTCCTCCTCCTCCTCCTCCTCCTCCTCCTCCTCCTCCTCGGGGCGGCCCCAGGCCGGGGAGACGCAGCGGGCCGCGGACCACGTGCCCGGCGCCGACCCCGAGGCGCTAGTGCCCTGCTCCGAGGCCGTGCGCCGGGGCCTGCGGCGGGGCGGCGCCGTGCGGCTGCGGTCGCGCTGGGGCCAAGCCGGGCACGTCCCTCTGACGGACTGCGGCCTTGCATTCCCTGACGAACGCGTAGGCAAAAGCCAAAACATCAAAAAAGCAGCGTGCCCATACATCTGGGGGGGAAAAGAGGGGGGTGATGACTAGGGGGGGGTGGATATCATGGCGGGGGCCATGATATTTCCCCAGATTTCATGGTGCCTCTTCTTATTTCATTACGTCCCTGGCCCCCCCGCTGGGCCTCGCACATGCCGTCGGTCATGATTGCACCCCCCCCTCTTGGACACCCCCCTCTTGACCGCTCCCGAATACAAGCATGCATGCACTTATGATGCGGCGTAAACACAAGCTGCCCATTGTCGTCTGGGGCTCCCCCGGCGCCTGCGGCTCGCCCAGTTTCGGGGAGTCGCCGTCGCCGTGTCCCTCTACAGGAGGAAATAGGCAAAGATAGTCAAACATAGTCGGGGGAGGCTTTTCTGACTATTCTGGAGTATTTTTTGGGGACATTTCCCAACCATCCTGTGGTGTTGGGTCCTCGTTTTGAAATAACGGTCCCCGCGTTCTCCTCCTTCTCCTCCGCGTTTCACCCGCCCAGTACAGCGCTTCGTGGCCCCATAGGGAGCTCCACCGAAAGCCCCACTGGATGCGTTCGCAGATCGTTCGCATGCGGTTCCCCCCCATTTCGGCACACCCCTCACACGTTTCGTGGCCCCACAGGGAGCTCCACCGAAGGCCCCAGCGGCTGCGTTCGCAAATCGTTCGCATGCGGTTCCAACCCCCCATTTCGGCACACCCCTCACACGTTTCGTGGCCCCACAGGGAGCTCCACCGAAAGCCCAAGTGGCTGCGTTCGCATGCGGTTCCACCCCCCATTTCGGCACACCCCTCACACGTTTCGTGGCCCCACAGGGAGCTCCACCGAAGGCCCCAGTGGGACCGTCCGCATGCGTCCCGAAAACCTAATTTGGCATTTTCACCCACCCGGTACAGTGTTTCGTGGCCCCATAGGGCTCCACCGAAGCCCCTAGCGGGACCACCCGCATGCGTCCCACACGCCCAATTTGGCATTTTGTCACCCACCCAGTATAGTGTTTCGTGGCCCTATACGGAGCTCCACGGAACCCCCCAGTGGGACCGCCCGCATGCGTCCCACACGCCCAACTTAGCGTTTTCGCTCACCTAGTACAGCGTTTCGGGTGCCCCATCGGGAGCTCCACGGACGGCCCCAGTGCTACCGCCCGCATGCGTTCCCCGCCGCCCAGTGCAGCGCTTAGTGGCCCCATAGGGAGCTTCACTGCAGAAGATACTCACAAATGCAGTACCCACAACTGCATAGTCTTGGGTCCTTCGCCAGGATAATCTTTAACTATTTTTTATTTCTCCTCCAAACCCGCCTGTAGGAGGACATGCACGACCTAACGCTGGGGGGCCAAAGGGGACAAAAGTCACGATGCGCTCGCGTCGGGAGAAAGTCAGAGGAGGAAACGGTACCCATGCCACTAACCCTCCCCTTGTTTCCGTTTGCGTCGGCCTCCAGGGAGGCTCTCGTCGCCACCGCTGGAGTCGCCTTGGAGTTCTGGTCAGAACGCAGCCCTGCAGAGGTCTGGGGAGTGAGCACTGGTATCGGTACCTTGTGGTTTCCCCCAAAAACGCAACGGAAGGTTTTCCGTGAGATTTTGGCGTTGCAGGTTTTTCACAACGGGCGTTTTCATTCGGTTCTGGGGCCTGGGGCCCTCACAGATCGATCCGGCTCGGAAGAGGACGCAGGAAGATAGGGTTAAGGGCTCCAGTCGCGATTTTCAGATCTGAGGGTTAGTCGATTTGGACGACTCGGGATGAAAAGCCAGCCCCGGGGAATGGGTCGGGACTCCTGGGGGCCCCGCCTTGGGAGAATCAGTGCGTCAAATCTGTGGTGGGCTGAGGTGGCCCAGCGCAGGTGCTGGCCAGCAGAAATGCCTAACAACATGCCTCCCTTCCTTGCCACGATTGGACGCGGCTTGAGAATTTGTCAGTGTCGCCCTTAGGAAGGGTCCAGGGACAGATCTTGAGAGGATTTGCTTCGCACCCCCCATTTGACTATTTTTCTGGGGGTCCATCCAGCGCAGGCCCCCTGGCCGTTCCCAACCGCTATTCCCTAGACTTCTCCGAGGGTGCGCACAATGGGGTGGCGCCAGCGGGGGATGGCCTTCTGCAACGGCAGGGGGCTTCTTGGAAACGCCCAGGCGCTTCTGGGACGGCTTCTTAGTTAGCAACCTCCCGGCGCTTGAAGGCCACCTTCTGGGCCCACCCCGGACCCAGGGGCGGTGCACCTGTGGCTTCCTGGCCCAGCCACGGGGCATATATACATATATATATATATATATATATATATGTGTATATATATATATATATATATATACACACGGCGCTCCTCGGCCCCCGGTCTGGGCCAGGGGCTGCGGCCCGCAGGCCAGGGGATGTCTCAAGCGAGCTTCGTCGCTGTCCTGATGAACCTCACCGAGCGCGCTCCACTACTCGCAAAGCGCCCTCTCGCGAAAAACGGCGGCAAAATACACATGTCCGCCCCTATGTAATGGGCCGTTAGCCCTTTCCCTCCTCCTGAGGTCCTCCTCCCCCTGAGGTCCTTAGAGCGTTCCGGAACGCTCTCGCAGCGTTCCGGAACGATCTGAGAAGGCCGCGGCGCCCGAGACAACCTCCAGAGTCGCCAGGACCTCAGAGATCCTCGACTTTCTCCTCACCCGGTGTTGCCCTCGTCCTGGCTTCGTCTTACCTCGTCGCTGTCCTAGCCGCTCACTCCTCCCTCACCGCCCACCAAACCACCCCAACCCAACCCGAAGGCCACGATTTGCCCTCCATTTCCAGGGGGGGGGGTCGGGGAACCTCGCAAAAACACGTGGAACCCGTACCCCCCCCCAACCCGAAATTCGGGTCAAATTCGGGTCTTCGGGTTGGGTTGGGGTGGTCTGGTAGGTGGTCACTCCCCAGGTCCTCGGAGCGCTGGCAGCACCCCGCCCTCGCGCGCATGCTCGACGCCATGGACGCGGTGGCGCTGGCGCTGCGCGAGGCGCCGGGCGCCGCGGCGCAGCGCCTCGAGGGGCTGGTCGAGCGCTCCGACGCCATCTCGGGGGAGCGAAGGGGAGAGGGCACCCGCCGCCCCCCTGCCACTCGTTACCAGCCTCGAGCATATCCCTAGCCGCTATCCCTGAGATTGACACGCCAAAAGGCGATGACAATCTTAGGGATGCACCCTCAAAAGATAAGGGAATCCCTGAGATTGGCATCGTGATGAGGCGATGCCCAGCATAGGGACAGGGATATGTTCCAGGCTGGTGAACTCGGCATCGCTCGGACGTGTGCATTGCTTGCCGGCGAGGGCCCCGGAGGAGCATGTCGGAGCACCTCCTGCGGAGCTGGACGCGCACGGCATCGAGACATGCACGGGGAGTGGACGCGCGAGGGATGGCGGGTTGTCAGGAGCGAGCTGACAGCTAGTTCACATACCTAATGCGACCCGACAGCATTCGGGGGTGCCCGGATCGTCCCGAACGGCCGCCGGAGGCCCGAGTCACAGCCCGCAGACCACCCCGACCCCCGAGCCGTTCAATCCCAGCGTCTCTCCCTGCTCTCGAACTCTGGGGCTCCTCAGCCCCCCGGGCCATCAACAAAACCAGGCCCCTGAGCGAAACACTGGCCCCGGGGCAGGGGTCGGGGACCTCGAGCTGGGGCCGCGCACTGAAGAGATCCTGCGGGTGGATGCCTCGGGGTGCCGATGCCGCTGCTCGTCCTGGGGAGCGCCGCTCCGGCGGGAGTCTCCTCGAGGGTCTGCGTCGGAGCGCAGCCCAGGAGAGGTCCGTGGCTGGGCCAGGAAGGCACAGGTGCACCGCTCCTGGTTCCGGGGTGTGCCTGGCCAGCGGCGGTGGATATGTACAGATCTCGTCGCCCTATTCCAAGAAGTCAGGGTGGGATTCTTAGAAAGCAGGGGCTATCTTTTGAAGACAACATGTCAGGGGATGTCTGGGCACATCTCCTAAGTCGGTACTCTATTTTTTCTGCCGTGGCCAGCATAATGATGCTACGGTTCAGGCTACCTTAGTCCACAGTCGGTGCAACGTCAAAGGGAGGACGAGGAGGAGCATGAGGAGCAACAAGCGGTGGGCCGCGGAGTCAAATATCCAGGTCAGCCTTGGGCGGAGAGCCGCTACCCCCTGGGCGTTCGATCGCAATCCGCACCAGACGTTTCATATCCTACTTAGGGGTCGAGTGCATCCGAGCTCGGACGGAGGGACTCCCGACGGCCCCTTATCCTTATCCTTATCCTCCTCCTAGTCGCCGTTTTAGGTTGACAGGAGCAGCCCGACTGTATCTCACGTGCAACTGTGCACCAGCGGTTTTGAGCCCTGTGCCACGGGCTGGGCAGGGGGGCCAGGGAACCATGGCCAGGGGAGCAATCCAACGTCGAAGATCACATGCGGATTTGCTTCTGCAACCCCATGGAAGCCGTATGTATGGAGACATTGGCAGACACCAGCTGCGAACTGCGGTTCTGGGACTTGGTAATGCCCAACGGCACATGCAAATGGGCATGACCAGGACCGGTGCAGGGGAACCACCTACCCCACCACACGCTATTACAGTTTGGTGGCAAGAAGGGCACATGGGTCAGCACATCATGCGGGCAGCACGCTAGTGAGTTCCGGGTGCGCGGACCATGGTGGTTCCAGAGCTGGGCCAGTTACCCCTAGCAATACGGGGCAGTGCTGGAAGCAGTATCTGACACGTCGAAACGAGATACCTCATTCGGAGTGCTACGTGTGCCAGGAGTGTGCTTGATAGGACACCTTGTGCGAGGCATTTTCCGGATGACATGGGGTGTCGATGAGTGCGCGTGCAGGTGCAGGAGCCGTGCGTCAGACGTATCGGTTTCCGCGGCAAGCGCTCCAGGTCGCGCTAATTGGATGGCCTTGGACCTGGCCATGCCTTGCAGTTGCGAACGGAATTGAGACGTGCTGACGCGGCGAGGCGGCAAATGCCAGGAGGGGTGGAGGGGGGGCGCAAACCGCGCCGGTGCGACCGCGCGACAGTAGACGAACAAGGCCTATAATTTACACGCTGCGCGCTATTTTCCTCGTGCGCTGCGTTAGCTGGGCATCGCCCAGGGCGCGTCAAGTGGGGCCCCCAGTGGCGGCGCCATTGTCGCGAATCCATGCCCGTGGCACCGCGGTGCATTCGCCGAGAGAAAGTTCCAATTTGCCATGCGGCGAGGCCAGTTCTCTGCCGTGGAATTGGCCGCCAGGATCGCCCCGAGTGGGGCCGCCGGGTTATCGGGCCCTCGTCGCTAGATTGCCCCATTTGCAGCCCCCGGGCTCGACGTCTCGGGGAGTTGCAGGAGCGCGCCCGGTGCCGTGGCGCCCGCGCGTGCCCGACCATCCAACAGGGGAGGGGCTCGTGGCGGAGCGGCCCAGTGCGGCCTGCGACGAGCTGGGGGTCCACGAGCGCGGGAAAAGGGCCGCTCGTGGATGGGGGCCAACCAAGAGGAGGAGGGGGAGGAGCCGGCGGCAGTCCTCATGGACAGCATCAGCGCCGCGGAGCAACGTCACTCATGGACGCGTCTTCGATCAGGGACCTGTACCACCTCGCGACGGAGTTGTGGCTCATCGCGGCAGGGGGCGGCGCTGTCCAGGTCTCCGTCGACGCGGTCACGGCCTGCGGCGCCAGGGTCAAGGAGCGACGTCGAAGACGCGGACTAGGGCCGCCCCGCGGGCGCGTGGCATTATCTTTCGCGGTGAGTATCGTCGAGGCGATGGGCGACGACCTGCCGAGCGTTGACCTGTAGGCGACCGGGGGGATATACGGGGTATCATGTAGCAGGTCAAGACGGAGTGGGGGCCGATGTCGGTCACGGAGATCTTCTCGCTGCGCGGGGTCAGGAGGCGACGTGAGCGACATGGGCGACCGAGTGCGCGGTCAAAGCGCAGCGCTCCATCGCCGCGGCCCGGAACCTTAGGTCGGCGATCAACGGGGAGGGGAGTTTCGACGAGGAGCAGTGCGCGCGCCTGTTCGGCTTCAGCGCGACTCTGTTCGAGCGCAGCCTCGGCGCGACCTCGCGCGTCGGGGGCGCGAAGAGCGGGGGGCGCGCGCCCAATTCTGGCGTCGGGCGCGCTGTCGAGGCGCAGCTGCAGAGTCGGAGCTAGCAGAAGGACGGTCGCGATCACTGCGAGCAGCAGCCGCTTCCAGCAGCAGCTCGTTGCTGGCGCCAGCCTGGCAGTCTCCCCCCCGCAGTCTCGGGAGGAAAACGTAGCGTGGCAGATCAGCGCGGACCCAGTGCGGCCCACTTGCTTAGGAGAACATGCAAGCCACTGCGGGGGCCATGTGGCCCTACTACTACCAGTGACGCAGTAAAATCGCGCGCTGCATTCCATGGCATTATGTGCAACGTTGAGCACGGGGCATTTGGAGGGTGACCCTAGTTCTATGTCGCTTTCCTGAAACGCTTGGCAGGTCACGATGCCCGCCGCCCACCTCTCCACTCTCTCTCTCTCTCTCTCCTGCTACTGCAGGCTGAACACAGGATCAGCTAATTGCGACCCTACGACTAAGGCGTGTATGGCGCACTACAGGTTCAGCACGTCTACGGCGACAATTTGCAGGCACGCACACATACCGCACAACACACAACACACAACACAACAGCACAACGCACAACGCACAACGCACAACACACACAACACAGCACACACGCACAACACACAACACACATCGCACAACACGCGACACACAGCACACACCATTCAACACTCAACACACACACGGTTTACAACACACAAAACACAGTCCACAACGGACAACACACACCGCGCAACACGTACCACACAACACACAACATGCAGCACACAACACACAACACTTAACACACAAGACACAGCACACAACGCACAACACATAACACACAACACGACACACAACACACAACACACTACACACTACATACCACACACAGCGCACAACCCACAACACACGACACACAACACGCGACACCCACTGCACAACGCACATCGCACATCACAAACCACAGCATACAGCACACAACACGCGACACACACAACACACACTCACACCACAACGCACAACACAACACACAACGCACAACTGACAATACCAACCACACAACACACAACACACAATCCACAACACACAATACATCACACACAAAACACAGACACATACACACATCACACGCACGCACACACGCACGCACGCACCACGCACGCACGCGCGCACACACACGCACACATACACACGTACACATGACACATACACATGCACATATTGCATACACATACACATACACATTCACATACACATACACATACGCATACGCATACACATACATACACAGAGAGAGAGAGAGAGAGATAGAGAGAGAAAGAGAGAGAGAGAGAGAGATAGAATGAGTGAGAGAAAGAGATCAAACAAGAGAGACAGAGAGAGAGAGAAAGAGAGAAAGAGAGAGAGAGAGAGAGAGAGAGAGAGAGAGAAAAAAAAGAGAGAGAAGGGGAGGGGTGCATTCCAGGCAGCCCAAGAGCCAGTCGGACCCGGGCCTGCATTCATACTACCCAGGCGTCCGGTTCTTTGTCGAGTAGCTAATGCCAGGGACCCCCGAAGGTCTTCAGCCTTTTTTATTCCTTACCCGTACCTTTATATGTATCCTCATCCTCCCCCTTCTCCTCCTCCCTTTCCTCCTTCTCGTCTCAGTTTTCCTCCTCTTCTCCTCCTCCTCCTCCTCCTCCTCCCCGATTTCCTTTCCCCCCCCTGCTCCGCTTTTCGCCCAGGGGTGGGGGTGGAGGGGGGGGGGGCGGGTGCCGTTCTTCGACTCCCCTGCCGTGCTTGCGGTGTATCCCGGCGGCGGTGCGCGCTTCCAGGCCCGTGGGCGCGGGCAGGGAGCGTCGCAGCCAAGCTCTGGGCAGGAAGCGGTGGCCCTCGCCCGTTCCTCCGCGTGCGCGTGCGCGCGGGCGGGGCGTCCGTCGGTCGCCCCATGTGGGGTCACGCGGGGGCCGCCGGGTCGATGCGGACAGGGAAGCACGTCAAGGAGGCGCAAGCACTGTGGAGGACGATCAATGGAGAGGAGTGTTGCCAAACAGCTTCCAAGATGTCCAAAGCATGTGTTAAACACGTTTGAAGCATGTAAACCACACGTTTCTAACATGTTTAGAGCATGTTTCCGACATTGTAAACGCACTGTAAATTCAACGATGGGACTGTGTCCCTGGGTGCGTGGCTGAGGTGGAATTCCGCGATGCGGATTCTTCTTGTTGTTGTTGTTACTGCTGTAGTTTGTTGTTTGTTGTCGTCGTCCCACCCGCGACCCGCCCCGCGACCCACCCGCGACCCACCCCGCGACCCACCCGGGACCCACCCGCGACCCACCCCGCGATCCACCCGCAACCCACCCCGCGACCCACCCGCGACCCACCCGCGACCCACCCCGCGACCTGCCCGCGACCAACCCCGAGACCTCCCGGCGACCCACCCGCGACCCACTGGCGACCCGACCCACCCGCGACCCACCCCGCGACCCACCCGCGACCCACCCGCGACCCACCCGCGACCCACCGCGACCCACCCGCGACCCACCCGCGACCCACCCCGCAACCCACCCAAAATTTTCGGCGCCTGCGGCGGGTTTCTTTTGTATTCGTTCCAGGTCGTTGCAGGTGGAGAACCTGCGACCCACCCGCGACCCAAACCGCGTTCAGTGTACAAATCGAAATTTTCGGCGCCTGCGGCGGGCTGTTTTTGAATTCCTTCCAGGTGCAAGTGTTGAGCCCGCGACACGCCCGTGACCCAAACTACGTTCACTGAACAAGCCAAAACTTCGGCGCCTGCGGCGGGTTTCTTTTGCATCGGCAACCCAACCGCGACCCACCGGCGACCCACCGGCGACCCACCCGCGACCCACTGGCGACCCACCCGCGACCCACCGCGACCCACCCCGCGATTCACCCGCGACCCACCCGCGACCCACCCGCGACCCACCCGCGACCCACTCAAAATTTTCGGCGCCTGCGGCGGGGTTCTTTTGCATTCGTTCCAGGCTTCTTCTGCATTCGTGAGGGCCACGAGGTCCGCGGGCTCGACGCCCGCGTCGCCCGCGCCCGCCCCCTCCACAATTGCGGGGGGCTGCGTATTTCTTTCTCTGTCCCACATCGTGAAGGCCTTAGGGCCGGTGCCGGCGACCCTGAAGACGAGGGCGACGAGGACGACGAGGAGGAGGACGAGGAGCAGGAGGAGGAGGAGGCGCAAGGGGAGGAGGAGGATGCGTGGTTCCATCCGCGGCCCGAGAGTTATGTCGGGCCTGTCCCCCTACAGGGGGATTTTCGTTGAAAAACAAAACATATCCCCAAAATGCCAAATACTCGAACATAGTCCCCGGACTATTTTTGGATTATTAGTTTGATTATGTTTGGGGTATTTTTTTCAATTTTTCTTCGAAGATCCTCCTCTAGGGGGACAGGCCCGACTTAACCCGAGAGGTCCCGACTCCATTTCCCAGGGGGTCGGCTTCTCGCCCCGGACCCGCTGTTGCTGCCCCTGCCAGGGGCCGGGATCAAGGCACAAAACGCCTGGAAGATATGAGGACATTCGAAGCGTCGGATGTCTGGGTCACTCAACCGCTGGACGACTCTTCGCGAATCGTTTCGTGGGGCTCGAGCCGGATACATCGTGGTGCATTCAGATAGGCGGGGTCTATCCAGGTAAATCCGAGTAGACCCAGGGAAACCCCGAGACATTCAGAGCTCTCCAGGGAACTTTTGAGCACATCGTGGCTGCTCGTCAGGCCGAGCCGAAGGACGGCAGAAGTCGTCATGCCCACCACGATTGATACCTCTGCTCGCACTTCTGCTCGCCCCAGGCGCACGTTGACAACACGGCCGGGGACGGCCGCAGGCTGACGGTGCCGTGCCAGCCTGAAACACTTCCCCATCCCTGTGATTGGCATCTGAGGGCAAACCCTCAGAGGAGGAGAGGGTACCCATACTGCCACCCTTCCTTCGTCTTCCCCTTTTTGGGCCTCCTGGGAGGCCCTTGTCGCCACCGCTGGATTCGCCTCGACATTTTGGTCAGAGCGCACCCTGGGAGAGGTCCTGGGAGTAGCGGTAACGGTACCTTTTGTTTTCCCTGCATTCGTAAGACTGTCATGGTTTTGGGCTCGCCAGTCTCACTCGGCGGCGAGTCTGGGGAAGGTGAGAAATTGCGGGTCTGCTCAGAAGGTTTGGAAGTTCCACAGCCTCCTGAGAAGTTTTGTTAGCCTCCTCCGAACACACAGAACACTTCTCAGAAGGCGCGAGGGCTTCTGATTAGCCCCGCCGCCTTCTGAAAAGGCCTTCTCCTTCTCACTTCCCCCCCTCCCTCGCCGCCGACACAGGGGAGGGCTGACCAGGGAAACTTGCTAGAGGGTTTTGGCTGAGACGTCGGTGTGCTGGGGGGGCCTGGCCAGAGGAGCAGAAGGAGGACCAGGACTAAGACCAAGAGCGCTGGGGACTCCAAGGCGGAGAGAGGACCGTATGACTGGAGGCCCCTAAAGGGCCGTACTCGAGGTCCCTGCGTGTGCGTGAATTCGCAAATCCGAGCATTCATTGGGGGGCCCCTAGCTGCAGGAGGAGGAGGAGGAGGAGGAGGAGGAGGAGGAGGAGGAGGAGGAGGGATACGACTTCCCCCCCTGGCTCGCCGCCGACTCAGGGATGGGGATGAGATCGAGGCTGGTCAGGTGCTGTGCTACCTCAACGAGGGCTGGTCCGCCGCCGACGGGGGCGCGCTGCGGCTGCACCCGCGCGGCGCGGCGGCGGTGGACGTGCTGCCGGTGGCCGGGCGGGCCGCGCTCTTCCTCGCCGACGCCCTGAAGCACGAGGTTCCCCCCCAGATAGGCTCTCTTCCTCTCCTCCTCCCTCCTTCCTCCTCCCTCCTCCTCCTCCTCCCCCCTCCTCCTCCTCCTCCTCCTCCTCCTCCATCTCCTCCATCTCCTCCATCTCCTCCTCTTCCTCCTCCTCCTCCTGCTCCTCCTGACTTCACGGACCTGCTGGATGATGTGGAAGCTACTGTGAATTCTCTGTTGTGGGCTGCCGCTGGACATCACGAAGCGGGCGAAGACTTGGCCAGAGGTGCGGATATGATGCACATTCATCGTGAATTCGACCGGCTCTGCGACGTCAACGGCGAGGACGTGGTGGCGCTCAACCTCGTGGTGGTGAGCGGGGGCCAATGGCCTCGCCAGAGGCAAAAGGATGCAGGCTACGTCGTCTCCAGCTTGTGTCCTCGGTGCCTTGAGAAACCAGAGTCTCTGTTCCACAGGGTGTGGGAATGTTCTGCTAACACCCAGCATAAGGACTTCGATGATACCCAGCATTTGTATCCAGAGGCACAGGCACAGCATGAAGCGTATCCTGGATTCTGGCTTCGAGGTGTGCCTGGAGTGAGTGAGACCGTGCCCACCTTCGCTCCTCTCCCTCCTACGGTTGTAGATTTTGGATCTTTCGGCCTGATTCCCCGCGACGCCGAAGGTTTCGTGACGATCTTCGGTGACGGGTCGGGGGGACGTTTCTCGAGCGACCCTCGGCGTCGCAGGGTCGGGGCGGGGATTATAGGCCTCACTCCTGTCGGGTCTTCGTGGGAGCCCTCCGCGGGACGTGGGTCCACCCTCGGGGGCAGAAGACAGTCTGTGCCTCGCGCGGAGCTCCTGGCGTTTCTCATGGCTCTTAGTGTGTCTTCTGGCAATCTGCGCTTTGTCACCGATCACAGGCCGTTGGTGGATACTTGGAGCAGAATTCAGCGTGTTGGCGAGTCGTGTTGGACGTTGGGTTCGAACGCTGATTTCTGGTCCGATATCCTGAAGGCTGTCGCCTCCCGCGGACCTGGTGTGATCGATATCGTTTGGACGCCTTCTCACGTAGAGCTTGATCAGGTGCCTGTCCCGACTGTGCAGCAGCTGTTTCACATGTTTGGTAATGAATCGGCCGCTTCGCTTGCTGGCTTCATGGCCGAGATTGCGTGGTCTCAGTATGTAGTTGCCCCTGTTCCTTGCACTGATGAGCGGGATGCCATGGCCTCGCTGATTCGTCGTCGGGCGCGGAGAGCTCTAGCGTGCAGTATCCAAGCCGATCCATGGACCGCGGAGTGGCACCCCCCCAGCAGAGGTGAGGCTGCGCTCCCGAGGCTCGCTCGTTCGCTTCGGGACTCGCCTCATATGTGGGCCCGCGCGGGCCCGAAATTTCACTGTAGGAGATGCGATCTGCTCGCCAACCAGGACTCGATTTTCCAGGTTTGTGAATCTCCCTGCAGGGGCGGAGGAACTAATGAGTTCTCGCCTTATTCGGGGCCGCGGGGTATGTGGGGGAAAACCTTCCATGTGACCCATCGTCTCCAGTTTTGGGGAACATTTGTGCTAATTTTTTGCTCCCAATGCGGGAAGACGTGCACGACTGATGCACGGCAGCTCGTCCCTCGATGCGAGCCTTCGGCTGAGGGCAGACAGAACCTTGCCCGCATCGATCGGGGTGAATACCCACACCCAGGAGGCCCCCTCAAAGCGGTGAGGGAGGCTTTGGGCTCCTAACCTTGTAAGTTTCTGCACTTGCATTCTGGGCATTGTCATTGACCTACGTTGTCATCTTACCCCAACCATCTTCTCCTCCTCCTCCTCCTTCATCCTTCTCCTCCTCCCTCCTCCTCTTCCTTCTCCTTGTCATCCTCCTCCTCCTCCTCCTCTGCGTCGTCCTCTTCCTCCCCGTCCTCCTGTCGAGCTGATGCTCCGGAGGAAGCCCAGCTGGAGCGGAGGAATTCATACGGAATGGGCATGGGGAGAACTGGCACGAAGATTGGCAGCAGTCCTTGTCCACCTGGAGCAGGATCCGCTGTCGGCGTCGCCGCGGACGGTGTCCATCTGAGGCAGAAGGCCGCCTGCCCAACAGCGGACGCGGCCGGTTTCGGACAATCTTTGCTGTTGGGCATCGCGCCCAGTTTTTTCCTCGCCCGTTGCGGGCTTCCAGACAGTTTGGTGGCGCAGCCTCCGCTCGGGCTGCGCCCCGTTCAGTCGGAGCAGGTCAAGTCGGAGCTGCGGCGGTCTATCCGCCGCGACTCCAACCTGACCCAAGTATCCGACGTGTTTTGATTCATAGCGCGGGTCTCCCCAGGAGGCCAGACCCTTTTCCCAGGGACCCGCTTCCCATCCCGAGGCGTTTGGTTGGACAGCCCAGGGGCCCCGCAAGGGCCCGCAGAGCCCGACACCTGTCAGAACTCTTCTCAGGAGGGACAAAAAACACATATTCGTCGATTCCCAGAAACAAATGGGGAAATATGGGAAGTGGGCGGGGAGACAGAAACACAGAAAATATGGGAAACGATGGGGAATCTTTTTATTTGTGTGTATTTATTTGTGTGTCCTGGGGCCCCTTCATCTTCGTCGCGTTTTTGGTCCACGACGCGAGGATGTCGGGAGACGTCGTCTCTCCCGACCCAGCCCAGGGTGGGGCGGGCGACTTCGGGTGCGCAAGAGGGGGTGCTGACTGGGGGAGCGGATATCCCGGCCAGGGCCAGGAAAGCTCTCCCCAGATGTCACGGCGCTTGCTCTGATTCCACGGCGTCCCCTGGCCCCCCTCCCCCGGGGCCGCGCACGTGTCTCGGCCCATGCTTTGCGATGCAGCGGTTCAGGTTTGAGGCCCGACACAGTCTAGTAGGTATCTCCGCCTGCCAAGGTCGTGTTCCCGTTTGCCGCCCTGGCCACCTGACGATCTTAGGTTTTGGGCTCAATCAAACGTCTAGCCCCCCGCCGGGAATACCAAGTCAACGTCGAGCGATTTCTGGCCTCTCCCCTGACCTTTGCAATTCGCGAGACCCCCCTCTTGGACGCCCCGAGGCTCGGCCGGGCGCTCTGGCGCCTCGCACGCAGGGCCCTCGACGCCGCCCATGGGCGGGCGTGCTTCGTGCTTTGTGCCTCCTTTACATTCGGGCATGCCCCTCTACAGGAGGAGTATTCAAACATAGTCCTTCGATTCTTGTCAAGTGCTTTTGCACATTGCTGGGGTATCTTCTATCTTTTGTCCAAGATCCGCCTGTATGAGGACATGCCCGACCTGATACTTTCCCCCCCTAATGCTTCCCTTTGGACGCGCCCCTTCTTTTTACGACGCTGCATGTTCAAACTCGTGGGAAGGATTGTACGAGTGGAGCCACTTGTACACACTCGAGATCGTAAAGCAACCATGCACCACGACACCTGAGTTTCGGCGCTCCGGCGCCCCCGCCGAGCTCGTAGAGGGCCGCCCCCCGGGGCGCACATCGGCGCCTGTCCTGTCCTTCAAGCGGTGGCGAAGCGTCCTGGTTCGCCTCTAACCCCACCAAGTAATGTTCTAAGAACCCTCTTTGGTTTCCACGAACTGTTCTTAGAACGTTTCTGGCGGAGTCGGTCTTGTTCGAACACATCGGATTTATGTTCTAATAACATTGTTTTTGCTCTTGGAGCATTTCTGGGTTCTAAGAGCATTTCGTGGTATGACTATAGGAATGCCGGGACGGTCGGTCCCTGCTCAAGTCCTGTCCCTCTGTGGGCGCCCCCGGGACCCCCCCGGCGGCGCGAGGTCCTCCCCGCGGCCCGCGCCCGCTACTCCTGCAACGTGTGGTACTACGACCGCGCCGAGCGCGACGCCGCCCTCGCGGAGGCGCGCGCGACCGGGCAGGCGCGCCGAGGCAGAAGAACGCGCCGGCACGAGCACGAGCTAGACAGGAGGGAGGAGGAGGAGGAGGAGGAGGAGGAGGAGGACGAGGAGGAGGCGGAGGAGGAGGAGGAGGAGGAGGAGGAGGAGGCGGAGGCGGAGGCGGAGGCGGAGGCGGAGGAGGAGGAGGGGGAGGAGGAGGAGGAGGAGGCGGAGGAGGAGGAGGGGGAGGAGAGGAGGAGGGAGGGAGGAGGGAGGAGGGAGGAGAGGAGGAGGGAGGAGGAGGAGGAGGAGGAGTCGAGGAGGAGGAGGCGGAGGCGGAGGCGGAGGCGGAGGCGGAGGCGGAGGCGGAGGCGGAGGAGGAGGAGGAGGAGGAGGAGGAGGAGGAGGAGGAGGAGGAGGAGGAGGGGGAGGATCAGTGGACCCCCCCACACGCTTCACCGATGTTGCCATGCAGTCGAATCCGATGATAAGGATGGGCAGCCTTCTCAAGGGTGCCCTTGCATCCTTGCCTCTCCGGTCCGTTCTTTACTACCTACGTTCGGTGGCCCGCAGCGCTTTCAGAGCCTGGACATTGGCTTCCAAGGGACTTGCACCCTTACTGCACATCCTTACCATCAGTCTTGATTGTAAGCCATCCCACCAAGTTCCGTGCTCCATTGGGAGACAAGTGTCTGATAAGATATGATCGTGACAAAAACCATTCCTGAGACTTCAACGCCTCGAATCAACGTTCCTGTTGCGTCCTGACGATCACGCATCGTGCCAGAATATTCTTTCTGGGACTTCGACAGCACGAATCAACGCCACTTTTGCGTTCGGGCAACCCTCAATCATGCCAGAACAACGTTCCTGGGACTTCCTTCACACGAATCCTTGAAGCTGTTGCAGACTTTTCAGACCAATGTTCGCGGCGCTAGGGCGAATGCCACAGTTTGGAAATCACCCGCCCTCCATCTGTGAAGCTGTTTTTGAATTTAACGACGAAAGTGCACGACGCTGAGGCGACAGGCGCATTTGAAAACGACCCGCCTTCCATCCGTGAAACTGTTGCAAGCGTTTTAATACGAAGAATGTGCGCAGTGCTAAGGCCAAGGCCCTATTTTGAAAACAACCTGCCCTCCATCCGTGAATCTGTTGCAAACTTTGAAGACGAATGTTCGCGGCGCTAAAGCGGAAGCCACACTTTTACAATCACCCGCCCTCCATCATTGAAGCTGATGTCAACTTTTCGGTCAAGTGTGCGCGGCGCTGAGGCGACCGCCACAATTTGAACACGACCCGCCCTCCATTCGTTAAACTGCTTTGAATTGAAATATTCAGCATCATAAATAGTATGGAAGTCTCAGGGGAAACGCCCGGCCCGCCCGACGGACAGGTCTCGGGGTGTGACAGGGGGGAGCCATTTTCAAGGAAAAAGGATGGAGGAGTTGGAGGAGGAGGAGGAGGAGGAAGAGGAGGAGGAGGAGGAGGAGGAGGACATGGAGGAGGAGGAGGCGGACGAGGAGGAGGAGGAGGACGAGGAGGAGGACGAGGGGGAGGAGGAGGACGTGGAGGAGGACGAGGAGGAGGAGGAGGAGGAGGAGGAGGAGGAGGAGGAGGAGGAGGAAGAGGAGTTCTGGATCATCGGGTCTTCTTCGAAGAAGAGAGAAGAAGAGGAGGTCTGGACCAGACGGCATAAACATACACATTCGGAGGTCCGCGCAGACTTCTCGGTGTCAGTGCAGTTGTTTTCAGCAAAGACCGCGCGGCAGTCCAACTGCGGGTGCGTCCCAGGGCCCTAGGACTAGGGCCAGAACAGCGGCGGGCAGCGTGCATGCCACAAAACAAGACAAGCGTGTACAACATACACACATGGTGGCACGGGCGGCAGAGGGGCAGGGGAGTGCACTCTTCACACTGGGTGAGTACAATGCTGCCCCGATGCCGCTCCCTCTGAAAGGGCAACGCTGCACGCAATTATAATGTATATCAGCCCACGGGCCGAAACACCTCAAGCAGATGCGGCCTGAGGCTCGAAATATAAATATGAATGTCTAGATTCACCAATCCAGACTGTCAACTCAAAAGATATGCATGAGACACCTCAAGCAAGGTGCGGCCTGAGGCTCAAAATATAAATACAAGAATATGAATATCTGGATACACTACTCCAGACGATCAACTCAAAGGATATGCGTACATCACCGTAGCCCTCACTAGGTCCATCAGCAGCTGCAATCAGGACCTCACGGGCTCGCAGGCCCTGGAACGGCGACCCGACGCTGGGCCTTCCGCTCCTTGGCTCGCTCACGCTGTCCGCGGCGCAGCCGCAGACGGTGTGCCTCCTCATCCTCTTGCTCAGCAGTAGGCACCATGCTGAACAGGCCGTGGCGGAGGAACTGCGATAGTACCTCGTTAGGCTGCACGGCTTTTGTCAACACATCCGCTAGCATGTGGCTATTAGGCAGCCACTTGAACTTGATGGCCTCCTGCTCTATCAAATCCTTGGCCACCAGCAAGTCAATGAGGGTCTGCCGAGACACCGGCATCGACCCGATCTTGGACGTGTGATCGTAGAGCGACTTCGCATCCGTCACGAGCGCCCCTGGAACCTTCAGCGCCAGCCTCCAGTCCCCTTGCAAGGGCGGCTCCCCGTACAAGATTGCCTCAATCAGCAGCCTGAGGTAAAGCTGCCGATCCAAAGCCACGGACATAGCCGCAGATTCTGCGGCCATCGTAGATCCAACAACTCGTGTAATAGTACTGCTCTGAAACTCCACTAGACAGCATACGGTTAGCTCCTTCAAAACTCGGGTGTCCGTAATCATACTCATGAACCCCATCTGGCTCTTACAGCCGGGTTCCTTCGCAAACGAAGCGTCCATAAGCGTGAGCACCTGCAAGCGCTCGATGTCCACACGGCGGATCCGGAGAGTCGCAAGACCTCTCTTGTCGTAGTCCTGAAGCCGGTCGATGATGTCATTGAGCACTCGCAGGTGCAGCAACCTCCGACCTTTCGGATCCTTCTGTGCGAGCGCCGAGACACTATACGCGAGTTGTGGCACCACGCGTGCGACAGGCCACCGCACCTTCTGGAGCAAGCTCCGGTAGTCGTGGTGCTCCTCGGGAGTCATCTCCCGCTCCTCGTTGTCACCCCTTGCAAGGGGGTGCTTCGTCAGCTTGCCGATGTACTCGTGCATGCTGATCTCGATGTGATCGGGGTGGCGCCACCACTCCTCACCGAGATAGGCGACTGCCTCCTTGTCGTTGCCCTTCTTCCAGTGCTTGATGTTGAAACGACTGTTGATGTTCGCCTTCACCTCCTGGTACTGGGGATCGTGTGGGTCTCCAAACAGCATGCCGTCATCGACGTGCAAGGTCAACATAGCGATCAACTTGTCTTTCATTCGATAAACGAAGACAGCTCGAGCACAGCGCAGCTCCACGAAACCGACCTCGTCCGTCAACACCTGGCGGGCTCGGAGATACCACAACCGAGGCGCCTCAGTCAGACCGTACGCCCCTTTCAGCAAGCGAAGCAACGCATAAGGCCGCACGGCTGGCCATCCAGCACCGTCGACGGCTGGAAGCCCGTCCTTAGGAGCCCTCACATACAGCTCCCGTTCCAGCTTCAGCCCGGACAGGAACGCAGTCGCTACGTCGAAACACTCGAATGTCCAATCCATCGCCATTGTGATAGACGCACACACCAGCACAGCCAAAGGGGAAGTAGTAGGCGAATCCGTCCTGAATAGACCAAGCTGCGGATCGAGATGGCCAGGGATGATCAAGCGAGACTTCGCCTCCAGCTCCAGCCCTCGCCCCCGGTTCGTGCGAACCGAACGCATGGGCACCGAGATGATCTTGTCCTTCGGGATGCTCTTCTCCTCCTCCTCGGTGACCAGCTCGACCGTGTTGTTGGCGATCCATTGCCGCCACTCGGCGGCATCGGCCTCGTCGAACTTAGCCTTCTCGTGCTGGTTGAAGTGACGTGGGTCTAGCTCCTTCGCGTTCTGCTTCATCACGAGTGCGAACACGTCGTGCTCGTACCGGGCCTCCTGCAGCCATGCGTCATACACAGATGACACGTTGATCCATTCTTCGTAAGTCATCGGCTGTCGTACAAGACCCTCCGGAGTGTCCAAATAGTACACCCCTTGTGCATGAGCGTCCGGCTTGTCGTGGTAGAAAAGCGTGAGACCAACCCAGCTGTCCTCCGTGCGCTCGTTGGTACGGTTCGCGCCGTCGTCCTTGTAGGCACACTGGCCCGTAGCGGAGAGCATCACCGAGAGGCGATTGCACTCCCGGTGGCGGTCGTGATCATAGAGTCTCCGCCGTGGCTCTCGGTGTACACGTACTCCTCGTACGACCTTCTGAACGAGCGTGGAGACACCATCCAAGGCATTCTGGTCGAACCACTCCTGAGGTCCCGAGTGCACAACGGCGTTCATGGCCACCTCGCGGAGGGCCGGCAAACCACTCGTAGGAGCAGCCTGCAGACGCGTCTTCTTGATGCAAATCTGCACGTCATCTACCAGGAACTTCCGCTTTCGCTCAAGCTCGAAATCGTCTCTGGGAATCGGCGGCACCGAGGGGCCGCCAGAGCCCGATGCTCCCGGAGAAGCCTTCGGGTACATCTCAGAGGATATCCGCCCTGGAGGAGAACGAGAACGTTCCCTCTTCGGAGGGGGAAGCTGCGGCAGCTGCTGCTGCTCAGGCGGCTCCTCCTCCTTGGCCTGTGCCTCAATGGCGTCCAGGGCCCTCAGGTCCACACGAGGCTGCCTGGACCCCTCGAGCTCCCCATGTCGGTCACGCTCCTTCTTCAAGAACGTCTTCTTCACCTTCTGAACCTTCACCTTGGGCGTGACGTCCACGATGTCGTGGTAAGCGCGGTCATCTCGCTGCTGTGTCAGTCGCACGTCCGTCTGGATGGACTCCGCAGCTGCGGCCTCCTGGGAGGAGGCGTGCCGGAGCTGCTCACGAGCAACAAGTAGCACGTGACCACGCCAGGATACGTAGTAACGGCTGTTGGACTCCTTCGCGATCACAGTCGCAGGACCCCGCCATCTTTCAGGATCTTGCCGACGACGTCCCTTGAACGGATTCGGTGCCCAGAAATACACCCTCGATCCTGGGCACAGATCACCGACGACCGTCGGCGCCTGTCGTAGCAGCGCCCTCCGCACCTTGTCCGTCGCGTCGCGCTCCAGCAACATCATCTTTGCTGCGGTGCGGATTTGGGACGAACGCCAAGCTATGCCCTTGGCGCCGAGGACCGACATGAGAACCTCATCGTCGTCCCTGTTAGTCACCTCCGTAAAGTTCAAGATCCGCCCGAAGACAGCCTGCTCCGGGGTCAATCCATTGCGGCTGATCGTCGAGTTCTTCGCATTGATGATGGCAGCCAGGGCCACAGTAGACATCGACTTGCCCTGGACGTGGAACTCGTGCACCACCTTGCCCCAGATAGTGCCGAGCAATCCTCCGTGGCGCTCGGCCAGGCCATGCTGCCATGCTGCATGAGCTCCCGTCGTCTTCGTATTAATGCCGAACTGCTCCATCAACGCGTTGAAGTAGCCCTCGAACTCGCCGCCCTGATCGATCACGATGTTTTCTGGCACGCCGTAATGCTTGAACCACTCGTTCATGATCTGGCGTGCTACGTGCTTGGCCGTCCTATTCTTGAGAAGGCAGGCGCAGTGCCATCCCGTACCAGCATCCACCATGCTGAGGACCACCAGCTGCTCCTTGGCCGCGTCCCGTAGGTACTTCACGTCGATCACAACCGTCACATTGAAGCCGAATGGTCGCACATCCGCCGTCCCTTGCACCGGACGGGGCGGCGCCTCCGACTCAGCACAAGTCGGACACTGCCAATGCTTCGCGTATGCCAACGCGTTGGGTGTTGCACCGCCGAGACGCAGCATCTTGATGAACGTCGGTCGGCTGGGGTGTCCAAGACCGCGATGGGCCTTGCGCACAGCACGTCGCGTACTTCGCGGAATCTTCATCATGATGTCCTGCCGCACCACCTCTGGAAGCTCCATTTCTGACCAGGAGGCTGCAACCTCCTCCTCCTCCGCAGGGTGCTGCATGGACTCCTCCTTCACCGTCTTCTGCAGTGCCTCGCGAATCTCGGCTCGAACCTCCTGCGGTGTTTTGCCCCACTCAGGTCTCTCCGAAACGTCCCTGGGAACCTCTCCATGACCATGCTCCGCGGGCTCGGGTCCATAACTCCTGGGCTCCTCCGTGGGGTCAGGGAGTTGTGCTGCAGGAAAACTCGAGTTCTCGAACTGCCAGGCCAAATGATCCGCGGCACCGCTCATCACAGCCGTGCCGAACTCCTCTGCGCAGCTCCCGCGCACGGCCGTGCAAACCCCAGGGTTCGCCAACACTCTCGTGGTGTCCTTGAGGCAGATTGCGTCCTCGAATGCTGGGTTCGACTTCGTTGCACTCACGGGTGGCTGGCTCCAGATTGTCGATTGCGCGTGGTCCATTACCATGGCTGCGCGTCCCCTTGCAGCTTGCCACTGCATCACCTCGTCCGTGAACGAGAGCAACATGCGGTACTCGGTCCGCTCTCGGCGTTGCCGGCGCACTCGCATAGGCCTTCGCTGGTCGACACTCTGCATCCGACTCCATGCCGTAGGAGGTGGGGACAAAGCCACGAAGTCTGGGTCCACTGCGACCAGGTACGCCCGTGCCTCGTTCCTGCCCTGGACCGTCAGGAGGTCGAACTCTGGCGCTGCGATGGGCTGGTGGGCGTCCCATCCCATGCTCGCCGCCAGGATCGTGAGTTGGCAAGCCCATGCGAAGACCTCTACGATCCTCCAGGGCCCCGGCCGCCGCCGGGTCTCCTTCTGAAAGGGCAGTGCACGTTCCTCCTGGTAGTACCTGAGGGCGTCCTGCTCCTGCTGATCAGCCCGAAGCTTCCTGTTCGCCATTTCCTCGGTCATCAGAACCTCCAGCTCCTTCAGGTTGCTCCGGACGTGCCTGCGAGCACCTTTCGTCATGAAAACCTCGTTGTCCGCGTTCTCCATGAAAACCTCCTCGTCACTCGATGCCGTCTCCGCGGACTCTGGGTCGCTGGTGTGATAGTGGGATGTGCTCAGCTCTGAGTCGCCTGCGTCCTGGCCGTCGTTGCTGTCAGAATCGTGCGAGTCCTCCTCCTCGACGGTCTCAGCGACGCTGCGCTCATCCTTCTCCTCGTGACTCGCAGTTCCGCTGAACATCTCGTCTGCGAGCTCGTCCTGCTCCTCGGACTGTCCGACGGGGAAGGCACTCGTGACCGGTGCCGGGAAATCCAGCAATGACACGCACGGATGCCCGGACGCAGCCGGGACCAACGGCTTGGTCACACCATTCGCCGTGAAAGTACCGTTCCTGAAGCTGATTGCTGCGTCCCACTCTGCCATCTCATCAGGGCCGATGAGACCTGGCACCTCGGCATCGACCTCGGAGATCACAACCTCGCCCTGCGTACCGTTGATGCCGACTGTGTAGCACCACGCACGCTCTGACAAGAGCGGCACGCCTGGGCCGAACTTGAAGTACTCGCGCTGATTGATGCTGTGGTACGGCACGCCCATGGCATCCAAAGTCTTCTGCAGCTCGACATGCCACGGACGTCCACCGACAGCCCGCTTGCAGCCCGTGTCAATCATAGCCAGCCCCGCGGGCAAGACAACAAGCATGACGGACTGCTCATCTACCACCTTGCGGGGGCACTCCTCTCGGGTGGTGACCATGTGGGCCGCAGATCCCCCTTTTGCTGCCCAAGGGTCTGCGCCCTTTGCTGCCCAGGGGTCCGCGCCCCCTTTGACGGCAACATCCTCCCCAGTCGGAGCGGCAGACGTTAGTCCTGGCACAGCTCCGTCTGGGGTGTTCTTGGAAGGTTCCCCTTCATCCTTCTTGGGCTTCTCCAGCGTGTAATGAATCACCGACTTCAGCGAACACTTCTTGCACTTCGCGAAGATCACGGTGCCGTTTGACTGCCACTTCAACTCGCCCACAGGATGAACACACTCAGCCTGCTGCTGCATAAGCTCTGGGTCGAACTTCGCCTTCGGGCCTGGAACCAGCCTCTCGCCGTCGAACTGCGAGTCGTACATGGCTCGATGCATCTGCTGCTTCTCCAGGTCGCTCTGCGTGGCACCGACACTCATGACGTAGCTCCGTCCAGAGGCGGTGACTACACGCGGGACTCCAGATGCAGCTGGAGATGCCGTCGCAGCGGCAGGGGCACCTGAGCTCGCGGCTCCTGGAGGCGCTGGAAGGTGGACACGTCGTCGTATTGCCTCCATGTTCTTCCACACGCTTCCGACTCCCTGCTGCTCAGGAGATGTAGGCAGGCTACGCCCTGGCAGAGGTGCCTGCTCACGTCGCTTCTGTAGGCCGTCGTAGACCTCGCCTGGGTTCAATCGGGTGTGCATCTCCATCTCCTGTTTCTCTATCAGCGCGAGGCGATCCAGCAACTCAGCTTTATCACGCTGCAAAACCTCTAGTCGCTTCTTTTCCTCGCTCTTTCTCACTTCCTCGGAGGCTCCTGCCATGACCCAGTCCTCTTCCTTAGGGACAGCGGCGGCCTCCCCAGTCGGAGCGGCAGACGTTAGTCCAGGCACAGCTCCGTCTGGGGATTCTTTGGTCTTCGATGCTCCCTTCGCCGACGCCTCCACCACGTATACAGGATGGGCCCTCGCAGGGCCGCTGGATAAGGAGAAATCTGGCTTCTCGCAGCGGCGCGTGTAGAGATTGAGGCGCACGATGCGGTCGTTCTTAGTGATGAAGTGGATGGTTGCCGGCGGCGTCAGGTAATCCCTGAAGATATCCTGACGCGGATACCAGCTGCAGAAGATCTCGTCCATCTCCTCTGGCGTGAACGGCACCTCCTTATCCTCACGCCGCTGGTCGTTGTCGTCCTCGGTGGCCTCAGGATCCTCGCTGGCCTCGTCCTCGTTCTTCACTTCCTTGCTGCTTCTTGCCTTCTTTCTCTCTTTCTTCTCTTCTTTGCTGCTCCTCGCCTTCTTCTTCTTCTCTTTCTTTTCTTCCTTTTCTTCCTTCTCACCGCGGTCTTCTGGTGGACTCCGCTTCTCTTTCTTCACACCGCGGCCTTCTGGTGTACTCCGCGACCTTGAACGCGAGGAAGCCTCCGCCTCGGGCGGAGGAGGAGCACGAGGCTCGCGAAGAACAGCTCCCCGATCACGCTGGCGGTCGTCACGACGATCTCGATGATGATCTTCACGCTGCTTGGTGTCACGACTCCCGCCTTCACCGCGCCGATCGTCACGGGGCTTGGTATCACGATTGCCGCCCATCACGATCTTGAATATAGTTGCCGTGATCTCGTCGAGATCCACCTCAGCCGCCGTACAAGGCCTCGATGTGGTCAGCTGCAGGCGCACGAGCCGACCCTGGACGAAGTCGAGGCTCTCGAAGCGGCCTTGCTTGAAGAAGATAGGCTTCTTGTTCGTCACGCGCTCCACGATGTGATGGACCGTGGCAAGGTCAGGAAACTCCAACTCCACGCTGTGCCCCTTTGCGTGGGTGTTGGCCAGAATGCGATGGCAACGCACGCATGCATCCTCGTCCTCCTGATCCTCCCCGCGCCTGGCACGGGCGCGCGCACGTTCATCACTGCTCTGTGCGGCCCCTGGGCCGTCGTCGGCGTCCTGGCGTAGGCTCGGCGCAGGCATGCTTTTGGGCCTGGGGTGCATAATGATCCGCTCTGGCGCGTCCGCTCGACCCTCCACTGGATGCCTCTGGGCAGGCACCGACTGGGGAGCACGGCGCCATGGAGCGCGGCCACGACGCTCCTCGGCACTGCCTGCCATGCCAACCCAGTGGACGATCGGTCCATGCACCTGCCTAGGCGCCGGCGGCTTCACAGAGCTCCGCTGGTTGGGCGACGCTGGCTGGCCATTCTTAGGCCCGATCTTGTTGTACGGCTCGCGCTCGCCACTCTTCACCTTGGGGCACTCTGGGTCGCCACGCCAGTGGCCAGGCTGATCGCAGTCAGCACACCGGCTGTTAGCCTTGCGCTGGTCTGTCGGCTTCCGACCAGCCTGGAAGGAGCCGCTGGCGTTGATCTTCTTGGGGTCCCGCTGCCGAGGAGCAACGAACCCGCGCTTCTGACGCTGTACCGCCGTCTTCTGCTTGGCCCTCCAGCCGGCCAAGAACGCTTCCTGAAGATCCTCCGGTGCCTCGTACTCCTCGTCATCTGGCCCGTCGTTGTCCGACGCCAGCTCCTCTTCGACCTCGGCGCCTTCCTCGAAGAAGGGGCCCTCGGCCCCTCCGAGATCTCCTTCGTCCTGGTCGTCTGGTTCATCTTCGTCATGCTGCGCCTCCTCCAAGTCGCCGTGGTGTTCATCGTAGTCTTCGCCGTTCTCTACCTCGTGTACGTGCTGGCCAGAGCGTCCTCGCAGCACGTACGGCCTACGAGCCATGGGAGGGTGCGGATAGCGACCGCCCGAACTCCCAGAGGAGCGCCCGTGCTCACGCTGCGCCGCAAACGGCGAGCGGCGAGGGAGCACTGAGCGCTTCTCTGTGTCGTGCACCTTCGAGTAGGCTGCCTTCAGCACGACCTCCATCCGCTTCGAGTCGTAGATGCCGCCACAGTTGAAGAGCACCTGCGCTCGCTCCTTCTGCGACAGTCCAGCGCCACGAAGCATCTTGCTTGCCAATGCGCGATCGCTGATCGCTGATGTGGGATCCTCGAGCTGCAACTCCATGCGCTTCTTGCGCAGGTACGTGATCCAATCCATGATCGGCTGCCCAGCTCGACGGTGTGCTCGCTCCCACTCCTGATGCACCTGATCGAGGCGCTCGTGATCCATCTTCTCGAAGGCGTCGTCGTAGATAGCAAAGATGGTCTCGAGCGTCTCCTCGCGTCGGAGGTCCGACGCGTCAAGCACCTCGATGAGCTCTTTGGCTCGACCTGTCACTTGACTGTAGATGATCAGGCCCAGCTCCACATCTGAGAGCTGGTTGAGGTTGCGGATGACTTCAACCTCCTTGCGCCACTCTCGGTACTTCTTAGTACTCGTACCGACTGCACCATCGAACTCTGGGAGCTTCACCTGCGACAGCAGTAGACGTGCCCGTCTGGGACCGCCGTCGCCACCACGATCCCGATGCAAGGCCAAGAGCTCCCGCTGGGTCTCGGCCATCACGCGCAGGACCGCATGCAGGTCCGGGGGACCTGTGCCTGCGGAGGACGCAGCCTCCACGTCTGAGCCGTCTTGGCTGGCGGCCATGGCGGCCCACGCGGGTGGTCACAACCACCGAAGCAGAGCACGCAGTGCGTCCGCTGGAGCTTACTAGCTCCGCTACCAATGTCAGTGCAGTTGTTTTCAGCAAAGACCGCGCGGCAGTCCAACTGCGGGTGCGTCCCAGGGCCCTAGGACTAGGGCCAAAACAGCGGCGGGCAGCGTGCATGCCACAAAACAAGACAAGCGTGTACAACATACACACATGGTGGCACGGGCGGCAGAGGGGCAGGGGAGTGCACTCTTCACACTCGGATCAGTGCCGAAGACCCCGTCAGGCGGCGCCTCTGTCGCCGCCCCCAGCGCGCTCCGTGCGCTGGGGAGGGTTCCAGCGCCGATCCAAGAAGTCCGTGCGGGTTTCCGGAAGTGGGTGAAACCACCCCGACCCCCGTGCAATTTCGTTTACCGAGCAGTCCCAGGCGTTTACCAAGCCGTCCTGCCCTGTGCTCGATGCCTTCTGTAGGTGCATTTGACACAAGCCTTTGTTTGTAGGGCTGAGCCGAACAGTGTAACGTCGGCACGAGCATAGATCGGACGGGGCTGGGACGAGGATAAAATATCTGTTCCAGAGCGTTCCGGAATATCTGTTCCAGAGCGTTCCGGAACGCTCTCAGAGCGTTCCGGAACGCTCTGAGAAGGCCGCGGCGCCCGAGACATCCTCCAGAGCCGCCAGATCTCAGACATTCTCGATTTGTCCTCACCCGATCTTCTCCTCGTCGTGGCTTCGTCTTGCGACTTTCGGAGCTCCGCGCGGATTCCTTGGACTGGCGCTGGGCCCTCGCGCGGCGCCTCCGGCGCTGCCCCCGCGCGCCCCGCGCGCCAGGGAGGGGGGGGGATCCAGCGCCGGTCCAAGCGATCCGCGCGGACCTCCCCTCCTCCCCCCCCCTCCCCTCCCCCTCCTCCTCCTCCTCCTCCTCCTCCTCCTCCTCCTCCTCCCTCTCTCCTCCTCCTCCTCCTCCTCCTCCTCCTCCTCCTCCTCCTTCCTCCTCCTCCTCCTCCTCCTCCTCCTCCTCCTCCTCCTCCTCCTCCTCCTCCTCCTCCTCCTCCTCCTCCTCCTCCTCCTCTCCTCCTCCTCCTCCTCCTCCTCCTCCCTCCTCCTCTCCTCCTCCTCCTCCTCCTCCTCCTCCCTCCTCCTCCTCCTCCTCCTTCTTCCCCCGCCGAAAGCCCCCCCCGACCCCTCCCTGCCCCCGCCCCACTGCGC
This sequence comes from Prorocentrum cordatum, assembly GCA_963575745.1. Lineage (NCBI taxonomy): Eukaryota > Dinophyceae > Prorocentrales > Prorocentraceae > Prorocentrum > Prorocentrum cordatum. The sequence goes on from CAUYUJ010000483.1 coordinate 109,039, forward strand.
GAGCGAGCTGCGCGTCGCCCATCGGGGACAGCTGCCGCCTCTTGGGGGAGCCACACCTGGAGCAGCGTGAGGGGGGGGGGAGAGGCTCAGGCGGGGCTGCATCGACCCACAATCGTGCATTCATCGCCCGACGGGGGCGCGACAGGGGCGCGGCAGCTGGCCCCGCGCAGGACCGCCCGGACTTGCCATCGGGGGCCTGTCGCCGACCTGTCGATGCCCCCCCCCCCCCCCCCCCCCGAACCAGTCCCTCCAGTTTTGAGTCGGGCCTGTCCCCGCACAGGAGGAGTTCCAAATATAGTAAGAGCATGATCTGGGGGCGATTTGTGGGACCCTTCACCACGTGTGCTTTTGAATCGAATTCTAATTTTCTCCACAGTACAGTCGGGGCTCTGGAGAAGGAACCTTTTTCGTTGGGGAGGGGCTCGGTGTTCCTTGATTGTTTTACAGTTTGCCTTTGGTTTTCCTTAGGTTTTCCATGGGGAATCGAAGTTTAACTTATGGGAAAAAGGGGCCTCGTTCCTTATTTAGGGTTCCTTAGGTCAACGCCCCGACTGTACGCCTGCAGGGGGACGTGCCCGACCCGCGTCCGGTTTCGGTCGGTGCGCGAGGGGGAGTTGCGGCCGTCATTTTTGCGGGTCCGGGCCCGTCGGTTTCGGTCCCAGGCCGTTCTCACTAAGGGGGGGTCTGCTAAAGGGAGGTGTGTCCACCGCCGATAGATCTGCGGGATTCCCACGTACAGTGGGAGCCCATGCCAAGAAACACCCTGCTTGCCTCCTTGGGTTTCGATGGTCTTGCTATGAGAAAAGCGTGACGCTCCCGCACCAGCCATCAACGGACGTCCTGGGGCCTCAGGGTTGGGTTTCTTGTGACGGGCTTCTCGTGGCCGAGCTCCTGCTGCACCTTTGCCACACTCGACGGCAGCCCCAGTCTTGGGGCCACTCCCTCCTGCAGTCGATCCCCCGCCCGAGAGGTGGGCGGCGGCGGGGCGCTCTCGGTCGAGGACCAGCGCGCCTCCCACGCCTTCCTGCAGCGCCTGCTCGGCGGCGGCGGCCCCGGGCACGGCGAGCTGCGGCAGCTGGCCGAGGCCGCGCGGCGGCTGCCGGAGGGCGCTGCGCGGCTCGTGGCGCAGGCGCCGGGGCCCGCCTCGCGTCCGCCGCCCCAGAGCGTGTCCGCGCCCACTGCTTCGGAGGCGTGTGCCGGAGATCTCTCGAGGAGCGGTGTTAGGGTCGACTAGACGTAAGAGTGACCTTTCGCCAGAGTGACCTTTGGTGCGGGCACAATGGGGTCCCCCGATCACCGATTGCGATGCGATGGTAGCGTCCTGCGCGCCTGAGTTTGGTCCCCCCGCGGCCGCCCCAAAGCCGCGCACCCAAGGTCACTCTTACCCAGGGTCACTCCTGCGTGCAGCCGATAGGGGAACGAAGAGTGACATACACATAAAAAAAAAACTCGGAGCGCGGATTTCTCGGATCGGCGCTGGACCCCCCTCCCTGGCGCGCGGAGCGCGCCAGGGGCGGCGCCGGAGGCGCCGCCGGGGGGCCCCAGCGCCGATCCGAGAAATCCGCGCGGAGCTCCGAGTTTTTATGCTGATGGCACTTTTCGTTCCCCCAGGTGCGGAGGTGGGTCTCTGCCCGCCCGCGTGGGTGGGCGGAGATGTCCACGTCTGCAGCTCCCCGAGTCCTCGGCCCACGGCCCAGCGGCAGCGGATCTGGTGATGTTCCGGCGGCGCAGCGGTTCCTCAGGGGCCAGGGGAGCGACGAATGACATAAGCATAACAAGTCGGGGGTCCGCGCGGATTTCTCGGATCCGCGCTGCTTGCGGCGCCTCCGGCGCCGGCCCGAGAAATCCGCGCGGAAATCCGCGCGGACCTCCTAGTTTTGATGTTTGTGTCATTGTTCGTTCCCTTATTCCTTCGGCACAGACATCGGGCGTCTCGAGAGCATCGAGACGGAGTTGTTTTTCTCAGTTTTTGGGGGCCGCCTTCGGGCCCCGTCCCCGGGCCTCTCGGGGCCGTGAACGAGAAATCGAATCGGGGCGAGGGAGGAGGAGGAGGGGGAGGGGGAGGAGGGGGAGGAGGGGGGAGGCGGTGTAAGGGCGGGGGAGGCTGCGGAAGGGGTGCCGGGGGAGGCGGGGAGGGGGGGAGCGGGTTGCGGGTGATCTGGCCCGCTCCTCTCAGAGGAGGGGACGGTGCCGCTGCACCGCCACCTCCGGCCTCGTGTTCGTCTTTTTGAGCCTCCTGGGAGGCCCTCGTTCGGCCGCGCTTAGAGGGTTAGGGGAGGGGGGAAGGCTTCTTGGAAGCACCCCTGCTCCTGTGGAGGCGCGGGCCTTCTCTGTAGATCAGGAGGAAAAGAAACACACAGACACAATTAATCGTCCACTCCCAGGAAAATATGGGAAAATATGGGAAGTGGTGGGGAAGACAGAAACCCAGAAAATATAGGGAAATATGGGGAATCTTTTTATTTGTGTGTATTTATTTGTGTGTCCCAGGGCCCCTTCAGTAGAGGGGTAGGGGAGGGGGGAAGGCTTCTTGGAAGCACCCCTGCTCCTGTGGAGGCGCGGGCCTTCTCTGTAGATGCAAGGCCGGCGCCCTCTAAGAAGCAGTCCCCTCCTAAGAATCCCTCCCCCTCTCCCCCTACCCCCTTGTGGGCGCCGCTGAGGAGCGGTGCCGATGCCGCTACCTCTGCCTCGCTCTCGTTTTTCGGAGGCCTCCTGGGAGGCCCCCGTCGCCACGGCTGGATCCGCCTCGAAACTCTGACCAGGATGCACCCCAGGAGAAGTCTGGGGAGCAGCGGTGCCCCCCCGAGTCGATTCCATTTCGATGGCCTCGGGTCCCAATCCGCTTCGGCTTCGGACGTCGACCTGCTCGAGGCCTCACTGGGCCGCCGGTCTCTCCTGCCGCCTCGCCAATCTCTGCCAGCCCGGCCGCACATTTTCCGCCGAGCCGATTCATTTCTGGAGGGAAAGAAACACACAGACACCAATAATCGTCGATTCCCCAGAAAATATGGGAAAATGTGGGAAGTGGGGGGAAAGACAAGAACCCAGAAAATATGGGGAAATAGGGGGGCTCCTGCTACTTGTGTCTATCTCTTTGTGTGTCCCAGTTCCCCTTCGTCATTTCGACCGCGATCCGACTCATCGGTTCGATTCTGGGCTCTCCCGCAGGTGCTGGGCGTCCCCGCTGGCGCGGCCCACGCGTCGGCGGAGGGCGTGGCGTCCATGGTCGGCTCGCTGACCGCGGAGTCGCTGGGGCTGCTGAGGCGGCAGGGGCGGAACGGGTACTGCCCACCTGGGGCGCGAAGAGAATCGCGCTCCGCACGTCGCGGCTTGGGTTGGATCGGTGCCCTTCCCCAGGGCGGTGGCGCGAGGGCGCGAAGATGACCTCGCGTCGCGCATCGCGGGGCGCGGTGCGCGAAGTTTGGTGATAATGGGATACCGCTACCGCCGCCCCTGCCTCGTTCTCGCCACTTCTGGGGCCTCCTGGGAGGCTCCGTCGCCGCCACCGCTGGACGCGCCTCGAAGTTCAGGTCGACACGCACCCCGGGAAAGGTCCGAGGAGGAAAAGACGCTACCACCAGGAACCTGGGGAGCTCCGCGCGGATTTCTTGGATCTACGCTGGAGCTCCTTGGCGGCGCCTCTGGCGCGGCCCAGGCGCGCTCCGCGCGCCAGGGGGGGTCCTCCGCCGAGCCAAGAGATCCGCGAGACCCTCCTGAAGACTGTGCCGAAGCCGCTCCTTTTTCCTCTTCTGTCGGCCTCCCGGGAGGCCTTCGTCGCCACCGCTGGCCAGAAGTTAGAACGCACCCTGGAAGGTGCCGGGGGAGTAGCAGCATCAGCACCTCGTGGAGAGGAGCAGCGATAGGGGTGGAGTGGGTCTGGGGGGGCATTGGCCCGGAATCGGCGATGCATCGCCGAAGGAGCGGCGGCGATGGGGCCCCGACGGCAGAGCCTCACGTTCTCGGGCGGGGTGGGCCATCGAGCCCCTATCCGCGATCAAAGGGCGATTCGGGGTCGATGCGCCCCCCCTGAGCCTATGATTACTAGTATTCCTCCTCCTCCTCCTCC
>CAUYUJ010000484.1:0-44611 GCA_963575745.1 Prorocentrum cordatum
CACATATATATATATATATATATATATATATATATATATGTATGCTCGCCCTCTGGCGTGGGGCTGTCAGGGGGCCCGAGGGCCAAAGAGGCTTACGCCATTCCGCCGGCCCCCAGAAGAGGGATAAGATCGACGGGCGGGGCCTTTTGGGGGCCCCCTCCGGGGGGGCCTCTCGGGGGCCTCTTCGCGCCCGTCGGGAGCTTCTTGGGCACCTGCTGGCGGTCTTGGGTTGTGGAGGACGGTTCATGGCGAGGAAGCGTGCTGCGAAATAGTTTCCAGATGTCTAAAGCATGTTTCAAGCATGTTTTAGATCTGTAGAAACATGTTTGGAAGATTTTAAGAGCATGGTTTACACTTTTTGAACACATCTGTCATTCAATGATCGGATTGTTAGAGTGTCCATTGTCGTGGCATCCACAAGTCTTGGGGTTCTTCTTGGGCGGAGGGCTCGGAATGTCAGTTCGAGTTGCCCCTCTTGGGGCCCTGTTTGGGCTCTCTTGGTCCATCTCGGGCGTCTCGTGGGCCGTCTTGGGACCCTCTTCGATCGCATTGGGGCCCTCTGAGGACTCCTCAGCGTGTTGGAGCCAAGCTTGAGCCAGCTTAGATGTCATCTTGGGCATCCTGGACGCCACGGAGTGTAGATTTGGAGGCTCTGGAGACCCCAGGGTGCGTGGACGAGCTCGTCCTCCCCCCCCCCCCAGACTCCCCCCCTCTAATCTGATTTCAGACCCCAGGGGAGGGGAAAGGGGGAGGGGGACAGCCAATCATCTCACGCCTTTGCACCCCCGGCAAGTGGGTGTCAGCGGATCCCCTGGAGAGAACGGGCGCGACTGGGGGGAGGGGGAAGCTCCAGACTGGATGGGGGTAGGGGCTTGTCACGTCACGATTCGCCGGCGCCGTCTGGGAACGCCTGAGAACGGCTCATTCCCAGACGGTGCCGGCGCGAATCGTGACGTGACCAGGGGGGGTGTGCGGGGCGGGGCCAGTCACGGGCGCCATCGCAAAAAACAAAAAAAGCTCTTGGTCGGGCCCTGGGCCGCCGCGGCCGCAACTCCCTGACGGCGACGACGACGACGACGACGACGACGACGACGACGACGACGACGACGACGACGACGACGACGACGACGACGACGACGACGACGGCCTCCTTGTGCTCGCCGCGAGGGCGCCCGCCGGGCCGGCGGAGCTGCCTCGCCAGGCACGCGGAGCGGCTGCTGTCGTCCGCGGTGCTCGCCCGCCGGGCTCGCTGCGGGCGTGGCCCGCGCGCCTGGCGTGCGTGGGTCCACGCGGGGGGGAGTCCACAGCCTGCTCTCCTTTCTTCCCACCTCCCTCCTCCTCTTCCTCCTCCCCCCTCCTCCTCCTCCTCCTCCTCCTCCTCCTCCTCCTCCTCTTCCTCCTCTTCCTCCTCCTCCTCCATTCTCCTCTTCCTCCTCCTCCTCCTCCTCATCCATCTTCGTCCTCCTCCTCCTCCTCCTCCAGCTTCTCTTCTTCTTCTTCCTCCTCCTTCTCCTGCTCTTCCCTCCTTCTTCTCGGCCTCCTCGCGAAAGTAACAAGAGCTCCTCATCCTGGGCCTCCTCCCTCTCCCTGCTGTTTCTTCCTCCTTTCCCTCCTCATCCTCCCTCCTCCTCCTCCTCCTCCTTCTTCCTCTTCCTCCTCCTCCTCCTCCTCCTCCTCCTCCTTCCTCTTCCTTCTCCTCCTCCTCCTCCTCCTGCTCTTTTCCTTCTTTCTCTTTATCTACCTCCCTGCTCTTCTCCTCCTCCTCCGCCGTTCCTCCTTCTTCTTCTCATCCTCCTCCTCCTCCTCCTCTTCCTCCTCCTCCTCCTCCTCCTCCTCCCTGGTCACTTTTCCAGACTTCTGCCGCGATTGCTCCTTGGACTTTTCTGTACTCCTGGAGAGTGGCTCTTCCAGGGAATGAAGGCTGAGGCGGCTGCAGGCGGCGGAAAATTCGGCGGAAGCCAGCGGGAGGAATGGAGGGAGGCTCCGCCTGGCGAAAGCTGGCGGATGGCCAGGAGAGGCTGGCGGAATCGCAATACGTGACACCGAGAGATGTCAGCATGTCTGGGTTCTGGGTTCCCGGAGCGGGCCAGGCAGAGTGCTTCCCGGAGTTTCCGTGCTGGCGCCGCAGCCGCCGCCGGCCCCCTGACGCTTGCTTGTGGGGGCCTGGCATGTCTGCAGTATGCCGCGGACTCCGTCCGCATCGCGGGCGCGATGAACGAGAGCTCAGACTGCGGCTGCAGGCTTGCCCAACACTGCGCACTCTTGCTGCACGGGCAGCTACGAGGCGGGGCACCGGTCTGGAGCATCAGGCGTCCAGTGTCCAGGGGTTGTGTCCGGAGGTACTCAGAGTGAAGGCCTTGCCTGGGGGTCCGCTAGAAAGCGAGGTGCGCTCGGAATTACAATAGGTAGGAGAAGTCGAACGCTCTGGCAGGGAGTTGCTTCTTTGGACTATCGGGGAAGTGTCTACCGACAATTTCTTCAATGGAGTTCATAAGTTCACGTCTCAACCACTTTCTCACAGCTGGAAGTACACAGGACTTGTTCAGCCGTATCTCGAAGCATTGCGCGGATAGCGCCTTGACAGTGTTATCCCCGACTCCCAGACTTTGAACAGATGCCGAATGGATTTGAGCTTTTTCGGCTCTTGACGTCCGCTGAGATGGTGAGTTCACGCTGCGTGGATGGGGCGACGGTGCGAGCGTGGGCGCTCAAGGTTCAGCTTCGCCAGCTGCTGGAACTCGGCCAGTATGAAACGGTCTCCAACATCGGAAAGCGGCAAAATAGGAGGAGGAGGAGGAGGAGGAGGAGGAGGAGGAGGAGGAGGAGGGCTCAGCGGAGAGGAGAGGGAGGCAGGAGGTGGCGGCGGAGGCGTAGGAGGCGGAGGGGGAGGAGGAGGAGGAGAGAGGAGAGGAGGAGAGGAGCGAGGAGAGGAGGAGGAGGAGGAGGAGGAGGAGGATAGGAGGGAGAGGAGGGGAGAGGAGGATAGGAGAGGAGAGGAGGAGGAGGAGAGGAGGAGGAAGAGAGAGGAGGAGGAGGAGAGAGGGAGGAGAGGAGGAGGAGGAGGAGAGGAGGAGGCGGAGGAGGGAGGAGAAGAGGAGGAGGAGGAGGCAGAGGAGGAGAAGGAGGGGGGAGGAGGAGGACGAGGGGGAGGAGGAGGAGGGGGATGGGGAGGAGGAGGGGGAGGAGGAGGAGGAGGAGGAGGAGGAGGAGGAGGAGGAGGAGGAGGAGGAGGAGGGGGAGGAGGAGGAGGAGGATCGTTCAAGATTGGACGATCCACGACGTGTCAGAAACCAACGCCCACGTCATCACGACGTGAACCTGCGCACGCGGTCCGTTCCGAGGTCCCAGGAGCTGGCAGAAGGGTGCCTCTGTGAGCTCTCGTAGGGTATGTTTAGGCTCGCGAGTTCCCGCAGTCCCGACGTCATGTCGTGCCGACGTCCCCATTGACCTAATCGGTGTCTCGTCCGCTTCCCCCCTCTCCCTATCTCCGAAGCCGGAGGTCAGGTCCCAGCTTGTGTCCGTGATTCCCCCTTTTTGCGCGTGTGCCCTTGGTGTTGGCCGTTGGCCTCTTTGGCCGTTGGCCAGGGCACGTTGGCCCGCGCTTTGTTGAGCGCCACGTTTTGTTCTGCCTCTATGGGCCTGCCACACTCCTCTCCGCCTTCTCCCGCTCTTACTCCTGGCGCCAAAGACTGGCTGGCGCACTTCGGCGCCTCATCGTCGATATGGATGTTGCGAATGTTCGGACGCTGGAACATCTACACTACCAGTGGCGGGCTGTTTTTTCAATCCCAGGACTTTTTGCGAGTCGGGAACGACGTCGGGGTGGTGTGGTGTAGACTCTTTGTTTCCGTTTCCCGGGAGGAACAGCGAAAAATGCATACACCAGGATCACGTATACACCAGGACCCGCTTTCCTGTGCAAGTGTCAGTGCAGGGCCAGAAAAAAAGCGTCGGTCTATAGAGTTCGTTTCCGTATCATCGTCGATATGGATGTTGCTGATGTAAAGAAAACAATGGCAGCCCCGAGGTCATGTTTGTCGAGCATCGGCGACAATCACAGCGCGCCGCCAGGTGCTTCGTGGCGGCGTCGTCTCGACGGCGGGAGTACGCCGTCTGGGCCGCCTTCCGCGGCTGGGCCTGCGTGGCACAGCAGTCGAGCTCGGAGGAGGACTGCGCATTTCGAGCTTCACGGTTGGATTTTAGTCGGAAGCTGGAACATATACACTACCAGTGGCCTGCTGTTCTTCAATCCCAGGACTCTTTGAGGGTCGAGAACGACGTCGGGGTGGTGTGGTGTATACTTTTTGTTTCCGTTCTCCGGGGAAGCAACGACACATGCATACACCAGGATCCCGTATACACCAGGATCCGTTTTCCTGTGCGAATTTCGGTGCGGGGTCGGAAAATGCGTCGGTGTATTAGAGTTCGGCTCCTCATTCAGCATGCTCCCATTTCGGCCTCAAGGGCCCAGACCACCTCTCCTCGTGAAGTTTTTTTTTGTCGGCAGCGTTCTGCCTCCTCCGGAGGCTCCCGCTGGGCCCCAGGGCCGTGACAGACGACTTGGGATGACACGCTGGCCCCTCGAAGGGGTTCAGCCCTCGGGGGGGGGGTCAATGTCGTGAGCACATCACGACGCGGGAGTTCTGGGAGCACGACAGACGGCAGGTCGCTCCAAGACGGCCTCTGCGGTGCGCCCCCCTCCATGCAATGCTTTAGGTTGGGACCTTCCCGGGGCCCACCTAACTTATTTGCTCGGCTCTGGTCCGAACCTAGTTTGGTTCCAGTTCGACTCCAGCTCGACTCAAGTTCGACTCGCATTCGGCTCAAGTCGACGGACGCTCGACGCAGCATCCACGCGTGAGTGGAGCGAGTGGCTTCGCGAAGGTCCTTCGAATCGGAGGCCTAGAGGTTGACGCCAACATCCATATCGGCGAGGTGCCTCCACCGAGGGAACATGCGCCCGATCTCGGTGCCGATGGTGATGGTCGGGCCTCCCAGCTGGCCGACGGATTACCACCGACACCACAATCCAGAGTCGTCCTCCCCCGAGGGGCGCACCCCCCCCCCTGTTTTGGTGCTGGCGCCCAGTTTCTCACCATTCACCAACCCATCCCAACCCAACCCGAAGGCCCCGATTTGCCCCGCATTTCCGGTGGGGGGGGGTCGGACCTCCAACAGCACGAGCACCTTACTCGTATGGCGCTCTCAAGCCCGTGCCTTTTCAGTACACGTGTCAACGTTTCGCCCCTGCTGGGGCTCGTCAGGACTCGAATGAAAATGGCAGCGGCATGCGAACACAGCAAGTGCATGATCGACACAATACTGCGTGAACGTTGACACGCGTACTGAAAAGGCACGGGCTTGAGAGCGCCATACGAGTAAAGTAAGGGGTCGGACCTCCAACACGAGCAGCTGACCTCCCTCACCCGTCGCCCCACCCGGGTGCCGGCCCTCTCGGTCTGGGGGGGGGGCCGAGGGCACCCTGGAGGAGGAGGAGGGAGGAGGAGGAGGAGGAGAGAGGAGAGAGTGAGGAGGGGGAGGAGGAGGAGGAGGCGGAGGAGGCTCGCCGTCGAGGTGGAGCCCGGAGCGCCCGCTCCCCAGGGTCCAGCAGGGCCTGTCCCTCTACAGGAGGAGTAGTCAAGCATAGTAACAAATGGTCAGGGGACGTTTTTTTTTTTTTTTTTTTTTTTTTTTTTTTTTTTTTTTTTTTTTTTTTTTTTTTTTTTTTTTTTTTTTTTTTTTTTGTTTTTTTAGTTTTGACTATTTTTGCTTATTTTGGAGGTGTTTTTTGAATATTTTTTTCCGTCCAAAATCACCCTGTAGGGGGACACGCCCGACTTGAACCTAGGGGCGGACCGAGGCATAAGATCGAGCCTGTTTCGGGGAGGTGTCCCACTGTTTTTTCTTTGTGTGCGTGTGTGTGCCTCTCGCACTGCGGCTTGATTCGCATCTGGACGCCCTACACATGCCCTATCCGCCAGCGCAGTCACTCTGCCTGGCCGCAGACGCAAAAAGTGTGTGTGTGTGTGTGTGTGTATTGGTGTGTTGGATGCTGGTGAGCATCCTCGGGAGGGTACCCATCGGACGTTCTGTGTGTTTTGGCCGGTGGAGGGTCTCGTGTTCTTGAAGGAAGTTCTTCTGTCCTAGGTCCGAGTGTACCCCTCTTCCCCGAGATCCGGGTTTCGCATTTCTTCGGTAGCGAATCATGGGAGCCTTGTTGGGCCACGCGCAGAAGTGGGGTAGGGGGAAGGGGGGAGGCTTCTTAGAAGCACCCCTGCTTCTAAGAAGGCGCGGGCCTTATCTATAGATGTAAAGGCGGCGCCTTCTAAGAAGGAGCCTCTGGCTAAGAAGCCTTGCCCCCTCCGCCTACCCCCTTGTGCGCGACGCCAACTTCTGTGTCCTCGCGATTCCTTGTTTGGAGGCCATTCGGGTGCGCTGGCGTCTGGTTATCGACGAGGAAGCGCCGATTTAGCGTCGATTTCGCGTCGAGGCGGCGCCGATTTGGCGTCGAATTGCGCCGTTTCGCAAGAGCCGGTGGCATGGGGAGTTCCCATAGGGTGCCGCAGAACATTTTTTCACACCAGGCTCAGGGTCAACGTTACAGTCGGGGCCCTGAAGAAGGAACCCTTTTCGTTGGGGAGGGGCTCCGCGTTCCTTAAGTGTTTCGCAGCTTGCCTCAGGTTTTCCTTATGTTTTCGATCGGGAATCGAAGTTTAACTTATGGAAAAAAGGGGCCTCGTTCCTTATTTCGGGTTCCTTAGGTCAACGCCCCCGACTGTAGGGGGGATAGACTCAAGGGCGGATGCATCGACTCCCGCTTGCGCGTTGATCGCCGAGAAGGGGCCCGACAGCCCGCCCCACGCAGGACCGCGAGTCTTCGCCATCGCGGCCTCGTGGCAGATCTATCGGCGATGCCTCGCTCGCCAGGGATTTCGGGCCCCGGGGCCCTCGCAGATCGATCGGGCCCGAGCAGGGCAGCAGGGCCCCCAGTCGCGATTCCTCACGGGGCTGCATCTTCTGGCGACGCCGGCTCTCGAGGCCCGCCGGCCCCAGTTTGCGCCCCTGGCGGCGCCGCGGTGCTGCGTCGGTGTCCTGCTGCTGTCGTGCTTGCTGCGCTCGCCGCCCCACTCCCCGGCGTCATCCACACCTAGTGAAACTGCGGGGCTGGCTGGACCCGAACGCGGTTTCGCTGGACTTCGGCTGTGTCTTGTTTTTCGTTTTGGCAGGAGGGTCCAGGAAAACAGGTTGCGCAAAACGAGCAACAAAGCGAAAGCAATACGAAAAACAACGTTTAGGTCCAGCCCTGTGAAACTATACGTGCGTCGCCCCCAAAAGGGCGACGCGCGCGCTCAACAACCTTACAGTAACTACATGCTCGGTGGCGGGCGCCTTCTGGCCGTGCCGCTGGGGTGAACTAGCACGATCTGCTGAAGTATGGCTGCGCTTCATGATCTGGTCGGACGCACGCCTCCAAGGAGGACGCGTCGTACTAGTCTGTCCCTCGGCGTCCCGCACCCCTCGCCCGTGCCGCCGTCGAGCTGCCCGCGCCCCCCCCCCCCGCCAGCGCCCGTTCATCGGGCCTCCCTCTGTGGCCGCGCACGCCTGCCTCCTCTCCTCCCGCCCTGGCTCGCTGCCCCTCCCTCTGCCCGCCGCCCTCCTGGGGCGGGCAGGGCGGGGGCGACCTGGAACCGCCGCCCCCCCCGTGAGGCCAGCAGGGTCGCCCCCCGGGCGCGGCCCCTGGCGTGCTCCTCGCTCCTCTCCCCCCTTCGCCCGCCGCTCTGCCCCGCCCGCTGCCCCTCGGCGGGGAGGGCCGCCCTGCCGGCGCTCCCTGCCTCTTCCCCGCGCCACCCGCCCCGCCCCGCCCCGCCCGCTGCCGCTGGCGCCACGGCGCCGACGCCGGAAGCTTCTTGCAGCGTGGCCCCCGGAGGTTGGGACCAAAGATTTTTTTTCGGGACCCCCTCCAAAAACATCTTTGGTCCCGGCTTCTTTGGACCCCCAACAAAAATTCATTGGTCCCGGCCCCTGCCCTCGGGCGGGTGGTAGCGTGGGCCCTTGGGCCCCCTTTTGGAGCCAGCAGTGGCCCCAAAGGGGGCCTCTGGGGCCCCTTGCTTCACCTCCCATCTTGGTCACCCCCTATGGCCACCCGCCCGATTCCCTGGGACTGGCCCCTTCCCTCGTCGGTGCTCACGAGACGGGGGTGACTGCAAACAGGGGTCAGTCAGAGCGCCAGATTTTGCAGGATCTTGCAGAGCCAGGGGTGCACTGACCCGTGTTTGGGTGCAGGATCTTGCAGGGTCTTGCAGGATCCTGCAAAGCTTGACTGACCTGCGTCTGGATTGACCCGTGTCAGTAAATCCCCAGCCCGAAATGGGCCCTTTAGGGTCTTTTTTGGAACAAGCAGGGGCCCTAAAGGAGCCCTCACGGGGCCTGTGGGGCCCCGTTCTTCACCCCCCATGTAGGGCCCCCCCCATAGCCACCCGCCCGATTCCCCGGGACTGGCTCATCACCCCGCGAGCCGCGTCTTTGACGGCGTCGGGGCCCAGCGAGGGCCCCCGGATGCCGAAGGACGGCCAGAAGCATCCCGCCGCGAGGCGAGGAGGCCTGGGTGACGCCCCCAGAAAGCCCACAGAAAGCCCAAGGAGGCCCCCAAAGGCCTCCACTCCTCCTCCTCCCCCTCATCAGGCCTCCTCCTCTCCTTCCTCACCTCCTCCTCCTCCTCTCTCCTACTCCTCCTCCATCCTCCTCCTCCTCCTCCTCCTTCCTCCTCCTCCTCCTCCTCCTCCTATCTCCTATTCATCCTCCTCCTCCTCCTCCTTTTCAGCCTCCTTTCCTCCTCCCCTCCTCCTCCTCCTCTCCCTCCTCCTCCTCCTCCTCTCTCCTCTGATCTCGCCAGGCGGGGAAATGGGAGGACAAGGTCCAGAGCTCGAGGAGAGGACTGGCCGCGCGGGGGGGGGGGGGGGGGCTGAGGGGGCAGGCCGGCGACGCCCCGGAGGTGTCGCCTACGACGTCGTCGTTTCGGAGGTCTTCGGGCGTCAACGACGACAATGACGACGACGACGACACCGCCGACGACGACGACGCGAGGACGAGGACGAGGACGAGGATGAGGACGAGGACGAGGACGAGGGCGAGGATGAGGACGAGGACGAGGACGAGGATGAGGATGAGGACGAGGACGAGGACGAGGATGAGGACGAGGACGAGGACGAGGATGAGGACGAGGAAGAGGACACGAGGACCAGGACGAGTACGAGGACGAGGATGACGACCACCACGACGACGACGACGTCGGCGACGATGACGACGACGACGAGGACGAGGACGAGGACGAGGATGAGGACGAGGAGGAGGACGACGACGACGACATCGATGACCACGACGACGACGACGAGGACGAGGACGAGGACGACGAGAACGACGAGGACGAGGACGACGAGGACGACGAGGACGACGATAACGACGAGGACGACGAGGACGAGGACGAGGACGAGGACGAAGACGAGGACGAGGACGAGGACGAGGACGAGGACGAGGACGAGGACGAGGACGAGGACGAGGACGAGGAGGACGACGACGACAACGACGACGATGACGACGACGACGACGACGACGGCGGCGGCGGCGGCGACGACGACGACGACGACGACTTTTTCATCCATCGTCTTTGGGGGAAACAAAACACCACAATATGTGCGGGCAAACTGCACTGAAGGTTTCCCGTCGCAGGGCACAAACCCTTACTCGCCATCTAGGGGTGCGCCACTGCGGGTGCAGGGGGCTGCGATTAGCGTCTACCTGCGAGCGTGATCACTCTCGGCTGTTTCAAGGAGATCCTAGTATGTTTAGTCGTAGACGTGAATACCCCTTGGTCCCTTCTCGCCCGCCAGGTTTAATGCAAGCCTCGCGTGCCTCCGCAACGCGGCGGCTCAAGTCCGAGAGGCCCCCGCGCGGCCGGCCTCGGAAGGAAGGCGGGCCGCCCTCGCTGTGGGCGACGCTGGTGACCGCCTGGAGCGCGACTCTGGGCGCCTGCTGGTCCTGGGGCCGGTCGACGGCCCCCGCGGCGCCTGCCTGGCTGCCGCCCTCGCCTCCGAGCTGCGGCGCGGAGGAGGTCTGCCACTGCTCCTGCGACGCGGAGCTGCGGCGGATCATCGACCTCCAGGCGGAGGTCTGGGCGCTGCGGTGCCTGCTGCTGGCTGGGCTGCTGGTGCTCGGCCTCACCGCCTCCGGCGCGGGCGCGCTGGGCTTCCTGGCCGGGGCTTGCCGGCGCTGCCGCTGCGGCTCGCGCGGGCGGGCGTCCAACGGGGGTCCCCCAGGCGGGGCGCCCGAGCGCGCCGCTGCGCCCTTGGTCGCGGTGACTGGAGGCGGCGGCCCTTCGACGCCGAGCCGACGCCATGGCTGACGTCCTCACGCTGGACATCGCGGACCCCCAGATCCTGGTGCGGTACGAGAACGACCCGCACGGCTTCTATTGGCACCACCGCGTGCTTCTGTTCAGGGTGAGCGAGGACATCTGGATCTGCCTCACCCCCGACCACGACCTGGTCCGCATCAAGCTGCTGGATGTGAGGCACGAGGTGCTCGAGAGGAGGGCTCCCTTCCCGCGCACCTGGCGAACCGGGTGTACGCCCACGACCCGATCGCCGGGGCAGCGCTGGCCGCCTTCCGTCGCCGCGCGAAGCTGCAGGGACAGCTGCTCGGCGTCGGCCAGGTAGACGCCATCGAGCGGATGATCTGGGTGGTGGCCGAGCCGTGCTCCGAGCGCTTCGGCGAGATCGTCGACGCTGCGGTCATGGATGATGGATGAGAACCGCGGCGCAGGCTTCGACCAGAAGGGCGTGGCCGTCTTGGACGGGGAGGAGGTCTTCGTGCAGAAGATCGCGGCGAGCAGCCTGGCGGACTTCAAGAGGGACGCGAAGGCGGACCTCGGCGATGTGCGCACGCTGGGTGATCACCACGACGAGGCCGGCTTGAGGAGCTTGCGCTTGTCGGAGGCCGTCGCGTTGATGCGAGACACCGACCAGCCGAATTTCCCTATGGCGGGCGTCAGGAGCGTGAAGGAGTTCGTGGATAGCGTCGCCGCTGGGCCTGGCAACATGACGTCGTACCAGGCCGAGTGGGAGCGGCTCAGCGGGGTCGGCGAGGGCTCGGCGGTCAACCACGTACATCGGAACCTGTGCGAGGTGATCCGCCTCATGCACTCGTGGGATCAAGTGCATCTCTCCATGCTGGCCTCCGCCGAGTTGTTGGTGCGCTGGGTGATCCAGACGGAGATTGCGGTAGAGCGCAACCCGCGCCATCCAGACTACAGCGGCCTCGACATCGTGATCTCCGCGCCCGTGAACGCCGTGGGCCGCGCCTCCACCTCGAGGTTCAACACCTGGGTCACGGACAGGCTCAAGGAGCGGGCGACGATCTGGAAGCAGGAGCGGCTCTACCGTGAGGAGCAGAAGCAGGTACGCAAGGGCGACGGCAAGGGCGGCGACAACACTGAGCTCGCCAACCCGAAGAGGCGCCCGAAGAAGGCGAAGGGAGGAGCGGCCGGCGCTGGTGGCGGCGCCGGCGAGGAGGGATGACGCCCCTCGGGGCTGCGGGGGCGCCGGCGCTGGCAGCCCGGGCGCCGATCGAGCCCCCCCGCAGCCGACATCTACGAGGGCTTGCCGCCTCCAGCCCAGGAGGCATCAGGTCACGCGATCGACGGCATGGAGACCCTTTCCCGCTGCCCTGCGATCCTGCTGGCCTCGGCACTGCATGCGACGCCGCGCGGCTTCGGCAAGTTTTTGACTCGGTTCGGGCCCTGAACCAGCTTGCTGCCGCCAACCTGAATTCACGTCGCGCCCAGGGGCACGACTTACCACCTGAGGGCCACCTCCGGCCCACCGCCGTGCAGCGCTGGATGCTCCAGAACGTCGCGCGGCGGGTCGAGGCGTATGGGGCTTGCCCAACTGACCTTGCAGAGGAATCATCCCTGGCGGAGATCCTCGACTCAAGAGACCACTACGGCATGAAGCCCAAGAGCTTGGCCAGCTTCGACTTCGACAAGGTCAAGATCCTGCGCAGGAAGGTCCACGTTCGACCAATTCGTCGAGAGCTTCCTCCTGCGGCGCTTGGCTACATCAGGCACGCGTCCGATCTGATCGAGAGGGGCGAGGCGGAGCTTGAGAAGGACCGAGCCGAAGGGGAGGGCTTCTCGCCTTACTGGGATCCCCTACTTCGGCGCTCGCGAGATCTACGGAAGCGGCTGTGCCAGCGCTTGAGCCAGCAGGGCCTGCTGACCTGGCGCCGGCTGCTGAAGGGGCGCGCGGGCATCTTCGTGGTCAAGAAGAAAGATGGGCTTCAGAGGCTAATCATCGACGCCCGAGCGGCGAACAGAGCACATCGGCTACCGCCAACTACACGGCTCGGCTCGTCACGCTGCATGGCCGACCTGGATCTCTCCGACCCCCGCTTGAAGGCTTCTGGCTTCGGTGGCGTGGGCTCTGGGACCGCCGCTAGTCCTGCTGGGCTGGAGGGCGACGTCGGGTGTACTTCGCCAACGAGGCCGTCACCTACCGAGTTGAGAAGACCCTCGATGACGGCGCCGACCAGATCATGCGAGAGATGCAGCCCGCACCAGTTTTGAGGCCTGGCAAGTGCGTTACAGGCGTGTACGTTGACGACGTACAGGTGATCGGGGGCTGCGAAGGCGATGCAGTAAGACAGATGACAGAGATTGAGAAGAGTTTTTGCGAAGATAACATACCTTTTGACGTCGAGTCAGGCGGCGGTTTTGAGATGCAGACGCTTGGCTTGGTGTACCACTGGCGGGAACGACGACTTCGACATGTAGCTCGGCGTGTCTGGCGTACCTACTTAGCTGGCCATGCCCTCCTGCGACGGCGTAGGCTGCACGGACATTCCCTACAGTGTTGGCTCGGCCACGTGGTGAACCTGAACCAGCTCTGCCCCGAGGCGATGTCCGCTCTGAATGCGTGCTACCGCTTCATTGAGGAGTCCCTGGAGGCACCGAAGCGGGTGTGGCCGTCCGTGAAGTCGGAGATCCGCTGCGCGATGAACCTGCTGTTCTTGATGGAGGTCGACCTCGGCGCCACCAACTCCGACCAGGTCTACTGCGGCGATTCCTCTGGCCGCGGCTACGCTCTGCACGTGACGAAGGGCGAGCCCGAGGAGATCCGCGAGGCTTGGAGATGGCGAGGGCGCTGGCGATATCGGGACGTCCCCTCGCTGGAGGGCCAGGTGAACGAGGGCCTGGGCTACGTGCGGGGCGACGCGCCGGGCGTGGCGGCGGGCCCGCTGACCGCCTTCGGCCAGGACCTCCGGAGCCGGGCCGAGGCGCGCCCCAGGTCGCTGGCCCACGCTGCGCCCGCCAAGAGGGCCCGCGTCAGGGTGGCGCTCGACTCGGGGATCCCCGCTTTGGCCGATGGCTGGACGATGCGTCGGCGCTGCCACTTGGTGGCAGCCGACCGCTGGCGCTGGCAGGACGAGCACATCAACCGGAAGGAGGCGCGAGTGGCCCTGATGGGGCTGCGAAGGCACTGCCGCTCTGTCGGGTTGCTGGGTTCGAAGCTGCTCGCGCTCAGCGACAGCCAGGTCACCGTGGGGGCCTTCGAGAAGGGCCGCTCTAGCGCGGGCCTGCAGGCACTGTGCCGGCGCGCGGCCGCCTACCGCCTGGGAGGCCAGATCACGTGGCGGCTCCGCTGCATCGAGACGGATCGGAACCCGAGCGACCTCGACTCGCGCCATTGGGACGCCAAGCTGCCCGCCAAGCAGAGCCCAGCGCGGGAGCAGCCACCCCCGGCAGTTGCGGCGGCGCAGGCCCATTATCCTCGTGAAATAATTGGGTCGGCCCCAACATGGCTTGCAGTGACCGATGCGACCATTTTGGGCCGGACCCTGTGTTTTGCGGGTCGAAACGCGCACCCGCATCGCAGCGACCGCGGGTCGCGCCAGTGGGATATCAAGGGGCCCAGTTCGCAGAGCCCGGCGCGGAAGCGGCAGCGCTCTCCAGCTGCCTGATGAACCTTGCGGTCCTCGCGCCGCTCGCGGCGCAGGTGACGCGCGGGCCGAGGGGCCCGCTGCCGCCGCCGCCGCTGGAGCTTGCGAGGGAGAGCGGACTGAACCATCCTCTCCTTGTTATCGTCTTCGTCAGCGTCTTCTTCATCTGTCTGTTGCTCGGAAATTCAGAACGAGCCTGGTCAATCAGTTTTTTGCCTGGAGCTATTCGGTGGTCTCGGACAGCTGACTCGAGCTTGCAGGAAGTTCGGACTCCCCTTTGCAGATCCCGTGGACATCAAGGATGGTTGCGAGTTTGACTTGTCTCGACGGAGCACGCAACACTTTATCTTGGATTTGGCCCGGAGAGGCCGTCTGGTTTATGTGCATCTTGGGGCGCCATGCCAAGTCTGGAGTATCGCACGACGGGGGATTAAGAACCACCCGCGGGCACGAGCTAGGGAACGTCTTGGAGTAGAGTTCGCGCTGTTTTCGGCCACGTTATGTCACATATTATCTCGTCGTGGGTGTTACTGGAGTGTGGAGAATCCAAGAACTTCGAGGCTGTGGAACTTCGACCCCATCGCTCGGCTTCGTGGGCTCCCGAACGTCATAGAGGTCAATTTCGATATGAGCATGTGCGGTACGGCCTATCGAAAACCGACTCGTGTACTTACGAACGTTGAGGCCCTGCGGGCCCTCGGTGATAAACTTCGTATACCGCACAAGCACGCTATCATGCTGCACGGGCACCTCACGTCTCAGGCTGCCGCCTATCCGTTCGCATTGGGCTCTTGCTGGGCAGGCATCTTGAGTGCCGCGCTCCCCAGAGCGGCGCTCGCGAGCGCGCGGGATTTCGACCCGCGTGAGATCCGTCATGGCCTCCTCCGGGCCGCGGGCCGTCAGCCGAAGACTGGGGGAGAGGCGATTCGCGGTGAGGACGGCGAGCGCCCCGAGGCCAGCTGCCAGGCCGCCTATGCGTACCTCAGCGGGGGCCCCTTCGTCCAGTTCGGCCAGGACAAGCTCCTGCGACGCTGGAGGGCCCACCCGCGCTGGCAGGCAGCGGCCGCCCGGCAAGGGCCGCCCTCGCCAGCCGTCGGCGCCGCGCCGAGTGGGGGCCATCCGCGTCCAGAGGCGCGACTCGCTGGTCATGGCGACGGTCGCGAACGCGACGCTCGAGCGGTGCGCGGCCGCCGTGCGCGAGTTCGAGATCTACGCGAAGGCCAAGAAGCTCGACCTGCAGCCGCTGAGCCGCCTGGGCGACAGCATGGCCCAGTACTTCGTGGATCTGTGCGACGGCGGCTTCGGAGTCTGGGAGGGTC
This sequence comes from Prorocentrum cordatum, assembly GCA_963575745.1. Lineage (NCBI taxonomy): Eukaryota > Dinophyceae > Prorocentrales > Prorocentraceae > Prorocentrum > Prorocentrum cordatum. Next base: position 15,312 of record CAUYUJ010000484.1, read on the forward strand.
GGAACACCCTGCGCGGTTGCAGTCTCCTGCGGCTCAAGACGACGGGGAAGGTGGACCTTCCGAAGGCGCTGGCCTCGCTGAATGGCTGGGCCAAGCGGTCGCCAGGCCGGATGCGCCTGCCGCTGCCCGACATCGTCGTGGACGACATCGCGCTGGACCTGGTGGAGCACGACATGCCCCTCATGGGCGCCGCGGTGGAGCTGCAGACGGACGCCTACTTGAGGCCCTCGGAGGTTGTCGAGCTCAGGCAGGGCCAGATCCTGCCGTCCGCACCAGCCGCGAGGCTCGGCGCGCACTATGGCATCGTCATCGCGCCCTCGGAGTGGTACGAGGTCACAAAGACGGGAGGCCAGGGCGACAGCCTGCTGGTCGGCGACACGGCACGCCCCTGGCTGACGAGCGTGCTGCGGCTCCTCCATCAGCCCAAGGCGCCAGACTCCCTCGAGATCTTCGACTTCTCCTTGGCGGAGTACGAGCGGGAGGTCAAGAAGAGCGCCGACCGCCTGGGCTACTCGTCCCTGGGCGTGTGCCCGCATGTCTTCAGGCACTCAGGGGCCTCGAACGACAAGGCGCACAACAGGAGGACCTTGAAGGAGGTCCAGAAGCGCGGCCGATGGGCATCGTCCGCTTCGGTAGCCCGCTATGAGAAAGGCGCCCTCATTCTCCAGCAGTTGCGGAAGGTCCCACTGCAGAAGCAGAAATTGGCGGCGAGCAGGAGCAACAAGCTGCCGCAGCTTCTCTTGGATCGCCAGCGCAAGCGCTAGCCGGGCCACCAGTACATGCTACGGGTGCGGGCAGAAAGAGACAGGTATCCACTCGTCTCCGATGTTTGGTCTCGTGCTGCAGGCCTGAGCTACTTCAATGGACGATTGTGTCAGGGGTGATCGATAAATGAGTCCATTCATATCTTACCTCGCGTGCCTCCGCAACGCGGCGGCTCAAGTCCGCCCACCCGCTGCCACCCACGAGCTTCTTTGCATGTCGCTCGCAATTCGGATGCATTTTCCCGCTGGGCAGAAAGAGACAGGTATCCACTCGTCTCCGATGTTTGGTCTCGTGCTGCAGGCCTGAGCTACTTCAATGGACGATTGTGTCAGAGGTGATCGATAAATGAGTCCATTCATATCTTACAGCTTTGCTGAGATGTGCACGTCTGGGCGAGATATTTAGGCCATCCTGGGGTGAATCCATTGCTTCGTCTTCTTGGGCGGCCAAATCTGCGTGGTCGAGCTCGACCTGATCGAGCGCTGGCTCGATGTCAGCGTCAAAGTGGCTGGCGGTCGGGCGGCAAGCGAAAAAGGCGCGGCTGTGGGTGGGCACTGGCGGGCGCGGAGCAGGCGCGAGAGGGGGGCCTCAGGAAAAATGTGAACTTCGGGTGTCCGCGGACTTCCGTTCCTGAGTGCGCCGTGCAATTGGAGGAGCTGGGAGGGAGGGATTGGCCACGCACGAACGCAACAGGGCGGGTCATTTTCATTTTTGCTGTAGCGTGTCCACCCATGTCCCGAGCTCCTCCTTGAGCCATCCGGGCGGTGCCCTTCCCGTCATCACTTTGCCTATGCCCTCGGAACGGAACGACACCAGGACCTCGCTGCGGAGGCTGAAGTTGTTTATGGAAAGTTGGAGCTTCACGTATTTCCTGTCGTGGCACGGCTCTACCCGAATGAAGGCGATGCTGTCCTCGATGTCGCTTTTCGTGATCGTGGCTGCCGTTTCGTCTGCTGGCTGTAATTTCTCGAGCCGCGCGGTCAGGCTGCTGCGGAGCGCTTCGCCCACGTCTGCTGCCGCCAGGGTCTCTATCATGACGACTGCGAGCGAGGCCGTGGGGGCCGAGCGTGGCGAGCTTGGTCTTGTCGGACTGGCGCAACGACTCGATCTCGTCCTTGTATGCCTCGAGCTCGTCCGCGAGGCTGGTGGTCACTGGGTTGTCGACTGGAAGCTGGACCGTGTCGATCGTGCTGGCCGCCAGCAGGCGGCTCTTCTGCGTCGTTTGGAGAAGGAGCTTGGCCATCGTCAGCAGGATGTCGTCGACGACGACGACGACGATGACGACGACGACGACGACGACGCTGACGCCGACGCCGACGCCAACGCCGACGCCGCCGCCGCCGACGCCGATGCCGACGCCGACGCCAACGCCGACGCCGACGCCGCCGCCGCCGCCGCTGCTACTGCTGCCCCACGCCGCCGCTGTCGACACCGCCGCTGCCGACGCTGCCGCCGACGGCGGCGGCGTTGGCGTCGCCGTCGATGTCGACGTCGTCGTTTCGGAGGTCTTCGGGCGCTTCCAGAGGTTCTCATCGGCACGGCCCAGCGCGGATCGAACAACTAACTGGTCCGGATGGGCCCTGGGATGGGTGCAGGACTGTGTTTAGGGTGAATGCTTGGTCGGAGGCGGGGAGAAGTGGGAGCCTTTTGAGAAGGCACGTCCCCGCCTCTCAGAGGCAGTCTTTTGTTTCTCCGCTGGCGATACCGGGCCTGACCAGGGGGGGGGGGTGGTCGCGCCACAATTCGCGGCGGCGCCGTCTGGGAATGCTTCAGAATGGCTCATTCCCAGACGGCGGTGGCGCGAATTCTGACGTGACCAGGGGAGAGGGAGAGGTGGGGTGGGGGGGGGGCGGTCACGTGCGTGACCGCGAAGACGAAATCAATGGGCTTGAGCTCGCCTGACCTCCGGGAGGCATTCTTAGATGGGTACTTCTGGGAGGCCCGTTTGCCTTCTCAGGAGCGGCCCCCCCTCGTTCCGCCCCCTTCGACGTGCGCCAAGCAGCACGGCTTTCTTCTCCGCCTCCTCCTCCCTCTCCTCCTCCTTCTCCTCCTCCCCTCCTCCTCTCTCCTCCCTCCTCCCTCCTCCCTCCTCCCTCCTCCTCCTCCCTCCCCCCTCCTCCTCCTCTCTCTCCCTCTCCCTCCTCCGCCTCCTCCTCCTCTCCTCCCTCCTCCCTCCTCCTCCTCCTCCTCCTCCTCCCCTCCTCCTCCTCCTCCTCCTCCTCCTCCTCCTCCTCCTCCTCCTCCTCTCTCCTCCTCCTCCTCCTCCTTCCTCCTCCTCCCTTCCTCCTCCTCCTCCTCCTCCTGCTCTCCTGCACCTCCTCTCCTCCTGCATCTCCTCCTCCTCCTGCCTCCTCCTCCTCCTCCTCCTCCTCCTCCTCCTCCTCCTCCTCCTCTCTCTCCTATCTCCTCCTCTCCTCCTCCTCCTCCTTCCTCCTCCTCCTCCTCCTCCTCCTCCTCCTCCTCCTCCTCTCTCTCCTCCTCCTCCTCCTCCTCCTCCTCCTCATCCTTCTCCGCCTTCTCCCCTCCTCGTCCCTCTCTTCCTCCTCCTTCTTCCTTCCTCCTCCTCCTCCTCCTCCATCCATCTCCTCCTCCTTCTCCTCCTCCTCCTCGTCCATCTCCTCCTCCATCTCCTCCTCCTCCTCCTCCTCCTCCTCCTCCTCCTCCTCCTTGTCCTCCTCCTCCCTTCTCGCCCTTCCTGACCCCCGTCCAGCTCTACTGCAGCTCCTCCGAGCCCTCCTGCTTTCTCCTCTACCCTCCTTCTTCTCCGTCTCCTTCTCGTTCTTATTGTCGTAGACTGGGCGTCGGGGACGTTTGGCCAGAGCAATGCATGTGAGTGTCGCAGCCCCCTTGTCGAGACTCGCTCTCATCTCGTCAATACCGTGATGCCACATGCTGCCGCCGTACCCTGCAGAGGAGCTCTGGCAGGCGTACAGGCAGATCCACCAGCTCACCGCGGGAGTGCGGCGCGAGGCCTACTGCACGGTGGGCGCTTTTTTGTCCTCCTGCCAGGCCTTTCGAATTCCAGCATCAGGATTAAGTCGGGCGTGTCCATCTACAGGAGGACTATTCAACAATAGTCAAACATACTCAGGGGGTGATTCTATATTTTTGAATTAGTTTTGAATGTTTTTGACTATTATAGTTTTCCATCCAAAATCAGCCTGTGGGAGGACACGCCCGACCTGACACCAGGACTCGTGGACACAGTGTACTCGTGCGGCCTCTCGGGCAAAGGTCTCGGTGTGGTTGTCGTGGTGTCGCCGATCGCTTCCATGACAGCGGGCGAGCGCGTTTTGGCGCGCGTGCTTCCAAAGCAACGCGCCGTGATACCGTACGGTCTCAGATCGCTGCCACAGAAGTAAGCCAGATGTCCAGCGCCAGGCGGTGAGCGCGTCCTATAGTAAGACTAAAGCACGCTGTCGAGTCAGCAAGGTCGAGCGCGTCAGAGGCCCCGCCTAATTACTCCCACCCTCCCTCCCACAGCATGCTCATGACTTGTGGCACATCTTGGCATTGGGATGGGAGCGTGCTCCCACCTCGCAAAACGGAAGGCGCTCGCGCGCGGCCCCGCTGCCGACACCTCAGCGAAGAGACAGCCGCGCGGGCCGCGCAGGGGCGCGAGCGGGAACACCTTCGATGGGCGCGGCGAGGGCGAAGCATGCGCCGCGCTGACAAAGCACTGCCGCCTTCACGCACAAGCTGTTCGGCGCTTGGGCGAGGTCGGCGTTTCGCCCGCTCCCGCGCGGCCCCGCTGCCGCTGTCGCCTTCCTGCGATTCGGCGCACGAGCCGTGCGCCGCACCAGCGCCGACACCCCCTCTCCAGGCGCAATCTCGCACGGAGGGTGGGCGAGGGCGACAGGTCACCCCATCGTGCGGACCCCCCAGAAGTGGCGAGTGGGAAGCATGCGCCGGCGGGAGCGAGAGCTGCATTTTCGTCCGTTCACGCGTCGACGGCTTTGTGTGCGAAAAATGTACGCCGCGCCCCAGCGGGAGCTCAATTTTTCTAGAAATGAGAGCGCGGCGCCGAGGCGAGAGCGGCATTTCGGCCTTTCGCGCGGGATGTGCGTCCTGTCGCATTCCTGCCACGCAGTTTGCAGCGTGGACGACATGATGTTCATGCTGAGATGAACATGGGTTTGTTGTGGTTTTGGACAGGTAGGATGGGACCCCCGGGATCCCAGCTAGGTGGTAGGGTAGGAGTATATACCAATGAGGAATAAGGAATTGGCAATCGGATTCGAATTTCAGTGACAGCAACGCTGCTTCTGCCATTGTTGCAGCGGCTCTGATCATGATTTCGCTAATTCTTATAGCAATCGAATTTCTGAACATTGATTATTCCCCTCCGAGTTGTGTGCTTCCGTTGCCATCCTACTTGCCCTTGTCATATGGTTTTGCGTTCACCACTTATTAGACACTTGCCTATCACTAAGCGAATGTAAGTTTTAGCCTTCTGGATGAGTCTGGCTAGGAGGAGAGTGTGAGGGAGCGCAGTTATCTGAGGCTGAGCCATCTCGCCCCCCAGGCCGGGCTATCTCGTGGCTGATGTGGGGCAATATTGGGGCCTTCTGTGATTTTCTTGGGCCATGTTGCAGCTTGTCAGGGGCGTCTTGGGGTCTCCGCGACCCACCTTCAGGCAATCTTGAGGTTATCTTGGGTCTTTGGATGGAATCTTGGGACCTGCTTGGGCCATTGTTGGGCCATCATGGGCGATGTTTTTGACATCGTGGGGCCTTTCTGGGATTGTCTTGTTGCTCCGGGTGTCTTGAGGCCCTCTTCCGCTATCTTAGGAGCATCTTGTGTCAATCTTCGGCTGTCTTGGGCCCTGCGGGTCCCCTTCGGGGCTTCTTAGGACCGTATTGCGGCCCTCATTGGCCCTCGTGGCCGTCTGGTGGCATCCGTGTGAGAACCTTGAGGACCAAGCACACCCGCAGAGACCAGGCTGAGGGACACCCCCGCCAGATCCGAGCCCATGGCGAATCCTCGACGCACCCATGCAAGCGGCAACGGGCGGCGACGAGGCGGCAACGGGCGGCAACGTGGCGAATCCCTGACGCACCCATTCAATTCCTGAGTAACATATGCTAGCGAGCGTGGAACCCCAACAGTGCATTTCTAACCACACATGTTGTGCGATCTAGGTGCAGCAATATATGTAGTGCAAATTATGTGGGGCAATCAATGTTGCGCAAAAATTGTGGCGCAATGTCTGTAGTGCAATACACGTGGTGCAATCTATGTGTTGCACATTATGTGCTGCAGTCTATCTGGTGCAATCTATGTGGTGCGATTTTTGTTGTGCAATCTATGAGGTGCAACCTATGAGGTGCAATTCGCCACCGCTCAACTTGAAGTTGTCCACTCCACGGTTCGCGCAAACATCCCACCCACCCACCCGCGACTTGGTTTGCAAACCCCATGCGTGCGCGCACGCTCTTGCGAATTATGAAGGGGACCATACTTGTTCAACATGTTTATAAAATGCTGCCAAGCGGCCTTCGCGTGCGCGCATGTCGAAATCGTTCGAACGCCCTTGCGCGCGTGGTGGGGTGGCACGATCCGTGTCAAATAATACCACGCGGGCCACTCTCGCGCGTCTGCCGCGCGCGCATGTCGAATTTCTTCCAAAACCTTCATCACCGACGCGAAGACGCCGTCATCGTCGCCGGCGTGATCAACATCGGCGCCGTCACTGGCTGCCCCGTCGTCGCTGTCAGCATCGCCACCAGCATCTATCATCATCGTGTCTACCGTTGTCGACGTTGCCATGATACCGCGCCCGCCCAACCCGCCGACTCGCACTGAAGTGCCCACTGGGATGTGCCGAGCGGTCAGCGCCACCGCGTTCGCGTCGGTCTCGCCAAACTACCTGGCCGCTGCGCGCGCGAGCATGCGCGGGCTAGCGCGGCCGCAGAGATGCACCAGCCATCCGTGTTGCGAAACATTTTTTCCTATTCTTCCCCTTTGACACTCGATTTTGAAATCTTTCCGAAACCGAAGGTGCGCGCGCGCGACGACGTGCGCGTGTGCACCTCGTCCGGTTTTTTGGCAAAGGATTCTCGCGACGGCACGCGCGCAGGGGTGTTCGCGCAATTTCGGCATGCGCGCGCGTAGCGCGTTTGGTAGCATGTTCAGAAAATTGGTGAACTTGCGGTTTCCTTAATAATTCGCTAGGGGGCGCGCACGTTTTTTGTTGCTTCTTGTTTCTTTCGTTTTTCTTTGTGTGTGTGTGTGTGTGTGTTGAAAATTCGTGTTGCGAAACCCGTTCTTTATATCATTATTATTGTTATTATTATTATGGAAATTCTTTTTTGGGCACTCGATTTCGAACCCCCTTCCGAAATCGAAGGTTTTTGAAGGATTTTGGCATGCGCGCGCAACGACGCGCGCGTGTGCACTTCGTCCCGTTTTTTGTTAGGGATTTTTGCGAACTTATGATTTTTGACAAACGAGTGTGCGCGCATAACATTTTTTGCAGAGGATGGCGGGGGGGTCGATACGGGCTGGCTTGGGATGGTATGAGTAGGGAAAATGAACGAAGGGTCACGATCACATATGAGTTTCCAATCGAAACGCGTAACGGATAACCCCGGGGTGGTGGTGGGGGTATAATTCAATTTCTTTCAAGAGAGGAGAATCTATTTGGTGCGTTTCACTTTGACCGTCTTGAAGCTGTCTTCTCCACTGCTCGTGCAAACATCCCTCCCTCCCACCCGCAACTTGGTCTCAAGACGTCTTCAGACCACGACGGTGGATACCAAATGGCACTTGGCGACGACAGCGACGCCGACGACGGCAGCGACAGCAATGACGACGAAAACGTCGCCGACGACGACTACGACGACACCGACGACGGCTCCGGCGACTTCGACGACGACGACGATGACGACGACGACGACGACGGCGGCGACACCGACGACGACAATGACGACGACGACGCCGACGACGACGCCGACGCCGACGACGACGACTGCGATGACGACGCCGACGACGACGCCGACGACGAAGACGACGACGACGACGACGACGCGGACGACGACAACGACGCCGACGGCGACGACGACGACGCCGACGACGACGACGACGAAGACGACGACGACGACGTCACTAACGAAGACGACGACGAGTGAGGAGGGAGGACGACGACGGCAACAACGACAACAACGACGAGGGAGGAGGGAGGACGGCGACGACGCGAACGACGAAGAAGGAGGGAGGGTGGCGACGCCGACGGCGACAACGATGAGGGAGGAGGGAGAACGACGACGACGACGACGACGACGACGACGACGACGACGACGACGGCGACGAAATAGGAGGGACGACGACGAAACGCCGACGACGGACGACGACGACGACGTGGGAGGAGGAAGGACGACCACGGCGACAACGACGACGGAAACGACGACGACGCCAAAGAGGACGACGACGACGATGAGGAAAGACAGAGGACGACGACGGCGACGACGACGACGACGACGACGACGAGGGAGGAGGGAGGACGACGACGACGACGACGACGATGCTAGAGCGCGCGCGCACGCTTTTGTTGAACATCCGTGTGGCGAAACCTTGTGTTTTTGTAGGTTTTTTTGGGTACTCGATTTTGAAATCCTTCCGAAACAGGAGGTGTTTGAAGGATTTCGGCATACGCGCGCGACGACGCGCGCGTCTGCACTTCGTCTCATTTTTTGCAGAGGATTCACGCGACGGCACACGCGCAAGGGCGTTCGACAGATTTCGACATGCGCGCGCGCGAAGCCCGTTTGGTAGCAGTTTGTGAAAATCTTTGAAAACTTAGATTTCGCAAGAGCTCGCGCGTAAGCTTTTTAGTAAATCAGTGTTGCGAAACCCTGTGTTTTTGTAAGTTTTATGTGTTTTTTTTTTGAAACTCGATTGCGAAATCTTTCCGGCACCGAAGGTTTTTGGAGGATTTCGGCATGCGCGCGCGACGGCGCGCGCGTGTGCACTTCGTCCCGTTTTTTGCAAGGGATTCGCGAAAAAGTGTTATGTTAGAACAGAAGATGTCCCCGCGTACCGTTTTTTACAAGGAAACCGCAGGGGGGTCGATACCGGCCCCCCTGGGATAGTGTAAATTTATATTCAGGATGGACATGTGGTCAGAATCATAAATGATTTACATGCCCGAAAGGGGGACCGATAACGCCCGGGGGGGGTAGAGTCTATTCTCTTTTCAGAAAGGAGAATCAATGTGGTACAGTATATGCGGTGCAATCCACTCTGCTGAACTTGAAGTCGTCATCTCCACTGCTCGCGCAAACATCCCACCCTCCCACCCGCAACTTGTTTGGCAAAACTCATGATGCGGGGACGGTTGCGCCACCGATGCCAACATCGGTGATAACATCCTCACTGCCGATGCTCGTCGCCGTGAGTCGATGATGAAGGTGAGCATGTCGACGATACTCGGACGTGCGTGACGGCAAGATGACGTCGGCAACGTTTGCGACAATGACGAAGATGGCACCGGCGACGACGATGTTCAAGAGGGCGACGGCACGAACGATAATGGCGCCAATGATGGCCAACACGTTGACGATGCTGATGTCCATGTGTCGATGAGGCAGGTGATCGCGGTGATGCTGACAAGGTTGATAAGGAAATCCGCGCGCGCGGAAGCTCGACAAATCCGTCAGACTGATCATGCGCGCGCGGCGGCGCGCGCATGTGGCCCACGTGGTATGTTCTGCAAGGGCATCGCGCCCTCGGCGCATGACAGGAGTGTCGCGGGTGCACCGCGCGGTGACATGAAATCGCTGGATTTGGCAGAAGTCGTAAGGATCCGATGGTTTTTGTGTGATTTTAGCATGAGCGCGCGGACAGGACATTTGCAAAAGTGTTGTTGCGAAGTTTTTTTTTTGTGTATTTTATGGTGAAGGGCTTGCGACTGAATAGTGTTTGGTACGATTTTGACATGGGCGCGCGCGTGATGACTTCGCGGTGTTTTCTGCAAGGGGTGATTGAAAATGATTTCCTTAAGATGAAGACGTGTGCGCGCGTGGTGCGATTTGACGGGGGTGGCGGGGGGGGGGGAGATGCCGGCCTGTAAAAAATTGAAAGAAACGAAAGAATAATAGACCCCCCCCCCGAGTTAACTGTGCACTTTTTCCGAATTGCAATTGGCGTGTGATTCTGCTTCATCGCCCATCCTAAAAATGAGTTCATATTATCGTAGCCGGGCCGGTATCGACCCCCCCCGCCATCCCCCGCAACAAATTTTATGCGCGCGCACTCGTTTATCGAAAATCATAAGTTTTCAAGAATTCCTTGCGACAGATGGGACGAAGTGCGCACGCGCGCGTCGTCGCGCGCGCATGCCGCAATCCTTCAAGCACCTTCGGTTTCGGGAGGATTTCAAAATCGAGCCCCCACAAGAACATGCAAAATCACGGCTTCGCAACACCGATCTTCCAAAAAGCGCTCACACGCGCGCTTTTGCGAAATCTTAAAACACCTTTTTTGTTTTTTGTTTCAACATTTCAAAACATACTACCAAAAACGGGCTTCGCGCGCGCGTCGAAATCTTTCGATCGCCCTTGCGCGCGTGCCGTCGCGTAAATCTTTTGCAGCAAATGGGACGAAGTGCGCGCGCCTGCGTCGTCGCGCGCGCATGCCGCAATCATTCAAGCACCTTCGGTTTCGGAAGGATTTCAAAATCGAGTCCCAAAACACAAACAAAAGCAACGGACTTCGCAAAGCGGATTTTCAATAAAAGCGTGCGCGCGCGCGCGCTCTAGCATCGTCGTCGTCGTCGTCGCCGTCCTCCCTCCTCCTCCTTCGTCGTCGTCGTCGTCGCCGTCGTCGTCCTCTGTTTTTCCTCGTCGTCGTCGTCGTCGTCGTCGTCCTCTTTGGCGTCGTCGTCGTTTCCGTCGTCGCTGTCGCCCTGGTCGTCCTTCTTCTTCCCTCGTCGTCGTCGTCGTCGTCGTCGTCGTCGTGGTCGTCGTCGTCCGTCGTCGGCGTCTCGTCGTCGTCCTTCCTATTTCGCCGCCGTCGTCGTCGTCGTCGTCCTCGTCGTCGTCGTCGTCGTCGTCGTCGTCGTCGTCGTCTTCCTTCCTCCCTCGTCGTTGTCGTCATCGGCGTCGCCGTCCTCCGTCCTTCTTCGTCGTTCGCGTCGTCGCCGTCCTCCCTCCTCCTTCGTCGTTGTCGTCGTTGTCGCCGTCGTCGTCCTCCCTCCTCCCTCGTCGTCGTCGTCGTCGTCGTCGTCGGCGTCGGCGACGTCGTCGTCGTCGTCGTCCGCGTCGTCGTCGTCGTCGTCGTCGTCTTCGTCGTCGTCGTGGGCGTCGACGTCGTCGTTGTCGTCGTCGTCGTCGTCGTCGTCATCGTCGTCGTCGTCGTCCTCGTCGTCGGCGTCGTCGTTGTCGCCGACGTCCTCGTCGTCGGCGTCGTCGGCGTCGGCGTCGTCGTCGTCGTCGGTGTCGCCGTTGTCGTCGTCGTCGTCGTCGTCGTCGTCGTCGAAATCGTCGGAGACGTCGTCGGTGTCGTCGTAGTCGTCATCGGCGTAGTCGTCGTGGTCGTTGTCGCTGTCGTCGTCGGCGTCGCTGTCGTCGCCAAGTGCCATTTGGTACCTACCGTCACGGTCTCAAGAAGTCTTGCGAACAAGTTTCGGGTGGGAGGGTGGGATGTTTGCGCGAGCAGTGGAGAGGACAGCTTCAAGACAGTCAAAGTGGATTCATATTTAGGATGAGCGAGTGTGCAGCATTAGTATAAATCCCATTACCCCAGGGGGACCGTTAACTTCAATGGGGGGGGTCGAGTCTATTCTTTTCTTAGAGCGGAGAGTTTGTTTCTGTTCGCAGTGAGTTGCCCACTCCACTGCTCGCGCAAACATCGCACCCACCCACCCGCAACTTGGTTTGCAAACTTCATGCGGTGGTGTTTGCGATGAGTGCGTGGCGCTGGCTGGTGCATCTCTGCGGCCGCGCCAGCCGGCGCATGCGCGCGCGCGCAGCGGCCAGGTAGTTTGGCGCGACCGACGCGGCCGCGGTGGTGCTGACCGCTCGGCACATCCCACCTGGCACTTGAGTGCGAGTCGGCGACTTGGGCGGGTGCGGTATCATGGCTATCGCAGGCACGGTGATGATGATAGTAGCTATGTTGGTGACGATGCTACAGTGACGACGGCACGGCCAGTGACGGCGCCGATGCCGATCGCGCCGACGACGACGACGCGTCTTCGCATCGGTGATGAAGGTTTTGGAAGGAAATCGAAATGCGCGTGCGGCAGACGCGCGAGAGTGGCTCGCATGGTAGAATTTGACACGGATCGTGCCACCCCAGCACGCGCGCAAGGTCGTTCGAACGATTTCGACATGCGCGCGCGCGAAGCCTGTTTTGTAGCATTTTATGACGATGTTGAAAAACTTGTGGTTTTCCTACGAATTCGACAATGCGCGGGCGCACGTTTTTTGTTGAAAATCCGTGTTGCGAAACCTTGTGTTTTTGGATGTTTTTGGAGCACTCGATCTTGAAATCCTTCCGACAACGAAGGTTTTTCAAGGATGTCGGCATGCGCGCGCGACGACGCGCGCATGTGCACTTCGTTCAGTTTTTTGCAAGGGTTTCTCGCGACAGCACGCGCGCAAGGGCGTTCGAACGATTTCGACATGCGCGCGCGCGAAGCCCGTTTGGTAGTTTTTTGTTCAGTAAAAAAAGGAATCTTGAACAACCGAAAGTGTTTTAAATAACGAATCGTTGTTGTTGTTATATATATATATATACTTATGTATGTGTGTATATATATGTACATCTTATGTTTTTGGACACTCGATTTTGAAACGAAAACGAAGGTTTTTGAAGGATGTCGGCATGCGCGCGCGACGACGCGCGCGTGTGCACTTCGTCCCGTTTTTTGCAAGGGGTTCTCGCGACGGCGCGCGCGCACGGGCGTTCGAACGATTTCGACATGCGCGCGCTCGAAGCCCGCTTGGTAATGGTTCTAATTCGCAATATCGCGTTTTTTTCCCCCCTTTTTTTTGTTTTGTTTTTTTTCCTTTTTGTTTTGTTGTGTTGTTGTGTTGTTTTTTTGGGAAATCCATGTTCCGAAGCCCTGTGTTTCATATGTTTCTGGACGCTCGATTTTGAAATCTTTCCGACACCAAAGGTTTCTGAAGGATTTTGGTAACCGCGCGCGACGACACGCGCGTATGCATGTCGTTTTTTTTCCCCAAGCAGCTTGCTCAACAGGGTGCTGTTGTGATAGAAGCTAACTCTGGCCGAGGGAAATCAAAGCAGAGACGTCCTCAAAAAAGTTTGGTGGTCCAGGCCGTTTCGCCTGAGATATCCTCGCAACTCTCGTTTCTGAGTTGTCTGGGATTGGGCGTTTCGCGTGAGACATCCTCCAAACTTTGAATTCCCAGATACCGCGCAAGAGGTGGTCCGGCCCGATTCGCCTGAGACATCCTCCAAACTGAGCTCCCAAATGCCGCGCGAGAGGTGGTCCGGCCCATATCGCCTGAGACATCCTCCAAACTCTGAGCTCTGAGATGCCGTGCGCGAGGTGGTCTGGCGCGTTTCGCTTGCGACATTCTCGCATTTCTGAATTCGGAGATGCCGCGCAAGAGGTGGTCCAGCCCATTTCGCCTGAGACATCCTCGAAACTCTGGGTTCCGAGATGCCGCGCAAGAGGTGGTCGGGCCCGTTTCGCCTGAGACATCCTCGCAACTCTGAGCCCTGATATGTTGTGTGCGAGGTGGTCTGGCTCGTTTTGCCCGAGACATCCTCGCAATTCTGCGCTCTCTGATGCCTCGCGAGAGGTGGTCCGGCCCGTTTCGCTTGAGACATCCTCCGAACTCTGAGCCCCGAGATGGCGCCCAAGAGGTGGTCTGCCCCCTGGAAGCCCCAAGAGGCTTTAGGAAGCCCCAGGTGAGGTCCAGGAGGCCACAGGAGGCCCAGGAGGAAGCTCCAGGAGGTTCCCAGGAGGCCCCAGGAGTCCCCAGGAAGCCCCCGCAACTCGGAGCTCTGAGACGCCGCGCTCGAGGTGGTCCGGCCCGTTTCGCCTGAGACTTCCTCGAAGCACGTTTCGCCCGAGACATCGTCGCAACTCTGGGGTCCGAGATACCGCGCGCGAGGTGGTCCAGCCCGTTACGCTGGAGACATCCTCGCAACTCTGGGCTCCGAGATGCCGCGCGCGAGGTGGTCCGGCCCGTCTCGCCCGAGACATCCTCGCAACTCTGAGCTCTGAGATGCCGTGTGCAAGGTGGTCCGGCCCGTTTCGCACAAGACATTCTCGCAAGTTCGGGATGAAGAAGAGGTGGAGGAGGAGGAGGGCTATTTTGACGCGAGCGACGCGGCCGCGGTGGCGCTGACCGCCGGGTACATCCCAGCGGGCACTTCAGTGCGAGTCGGCGGCTTGGGTGGTCGCAGTATCATGACAACGTCGACGACGGTACACACGATGATGATAGTAGCGATGCTAGTGACGATGTTGATAACGACGCCGGCACGGCTAGTGACGGCGCCGATGCTGATGACGCCGACGACGAGGATGACGTCTTCGCGTCGGTGATGAATGTTTTGGATGTTCGACATGCGAGCGCGGCCGACGCGCGAGTGGCCCGCATGGCTTTTTTTGACACGGATCGTGCCCCCCACGCGCGCGCGCAAGGGCGTCCGAATGTTTTCGACGTGCGGCGCGAGAGGCCGTATGGCATAATTCAGTGAAAATGTAAACAACTTCTGGTTTTCGTGAGTATTCGCAAACAAGCGCGTGTAAGTTTTTTTGAACATCCGTGTTGCGAAGCCATATTTTTTGTATGTTTTCGGGGCATTCGGTTTTGGTCATCCTGACGAAACCCATGGTTTTTGAAGGATTTCGGCATGAAGCGCGACGACGCGCGCGTGTGCACTTCGTCCCTTTCTTTTGCAAGGGGCTATCGCGACGGCACGCGCGCAAGGGTGTCCGAACGATTTCGACATGCTCGCGCGCGAAGCCCTATTGGTAACATCTTATGGACATGTTGAGCTACCAATGTTTTTTGTTGTCATAAAATGATTTGCAAAAGCGCGCGCGCAAGTTGTTTTTGACAATCATTGTTGCGAAACCAATTGTTTATTTATACGCTTTTGGGACACATGATTTTGAAATGTGGACGAACCTACACTTTTTGAGAGTTTTAGGCATGCGCGCGGGACGACGCGCGCGTGTGCACGCCGTTTGCTGTTGCTATGGATTTTTGATAATTGACTTAATATATATATATAGTTACACATACATACATATATATAATTATATATTTATATATACTTATAATTATTTATATTAAATAAACATATTATCATCATTCGCATTATCATAAACATTCATATGCATATTTTTTGTTATCATGTAAACACAAAACATAAACTATTAGCAAAACATAAACTTATTATTATTATTAGTATTATTATTATTATTATTATAACTGTCATCAAAAACTTTTATATACATAGATATACATACACATATATGTGTACATATATATATACATATATATATATATATATATAGAACGAGCGTGCGCGCATATAATTTCTATGCCGAGGATAAAAGGGGGGCGTTGCTGGCCTTTCTGGGATGGTCTGATTTCGAATATCGGATGGGCGATCGGGCAGAAACATATGTACATTGCAATATGAAAAAGGGGGCGGTTAAATCCGGGGGGGATCCTAGTATCTTTGTAGAAAAGGAGAACCTATGCGGTGCACCGGCGCACAGCTACAGACGTCGGGCGGCGACGAGGCGGCGACGGGGCGGCGACGGTTGTTATATAGCAGCCAGACCGACGCACAGCCCCAGACGTCGGGCGGCGACGCGGCGGCGACGGCGGCAACATAGCCGTCAGACCGACGCACAGCCCCAGACGTCAGGCGGCGACGAGGAGGCGACCAGGCGGCGACGGGGCGACGACGGCGGCAACATAGCCGCCAGACCGACGCACAACCCCAGACGTCGGGCGGCGACGGGGCGGCGACGGCGGTAACTTGGCCGCCAAACCGACGCACAGGCCCAGTTTTTTAGGAGAGAGATGAGATCCCCTAAGTGCAAGCACTGTTCGGGGAACAAGGAAGAACCCCTAAGTGCAATCACTGTTTGGGGAACTGCCGGAAACACTGGTCCAGCAGGATGCTTCATAGCGTCGCACCCCTAAGGGGGCCAGCGGATTCTGGTATATCGATTATGCATTGGCCATCTCGCGCTGTCGGCGTCGGGGGAAGGTTGTGCCCAGGAGAGGTCAGATTCTGTAGTATCTCCGAGGCTGTTGTCATGCAGGGGGTGCGAATATGGAATATGGCGCATGCCCGCGCAAATTATCGGCACCACCTTTTTGTCTCATCTTGAGGAGGAAAAGGAGGAGGAGAAGCAGGAGGGGAATGATGAGGAAAAGGAGCAAGAGGAGGAGGAGGAGGAGGAGGAGGAGGACGAGGAGGAGGAGGAGGAGGAGGAGGAGGAGCAGGAGGACGAGGAGGAGGAGGAGGAGAAGGAGGCGGAGGAGGAGGAGGAGGAGAAGGAGGAGGAGGAGGAGGAGTAGGAGGGGGGAGGAGGAACGGGAAGAAAAGGGCCTCGACGACGACTGGAGGTGGTACATTTTGCCGCCGCCCAGGATCCCGGCCTCGAGAGGTCTCTCGGAGGTCCCCAGAGGTCACCAGAGGCCTCCAGAGGCCCCTTCGACTCGTCCTCTGAGGGTCGAGGGCGAACCCTGACATTTGTCCTTAAGGGCCTGATGACTTTTCGCCACTCGGCTTGCGGGAATCGAGCCGGATAGATCGAGGTGCAATCGCACCGAGGTATACGATCGAGGTCGGTTCGGGGAGGGTGCCCTGATGTTCTTCGTGTTCGCTGGATGTTCTTGTGCATCCTGGGGAGGGTACCTTTGGATGCTCTGTGTTTTGGCCGGTGGAGGGTCCCATGTTCTTGAAGGATGTCCTTCTGGTCTAGGTCCGACCGTAATTGCAGATCAGTCGAGGTACATCTGGGTAAGGTCGGAGAAGTCCAGGCAGATCCATGTGAGTCCAGAGATCTTCTGGGGACGGATGGGGCAAGTCCTGGCCGCTCCGGCGCGAGTCGAGAGACGCCAGAAGTCGTTGAGCCCGGAACGAACTCGTAGACAGGGGAGGGACGTGGAGTCGGCAACACCCCAACATACTTATACTATATGTGCGTCGCCCCCCCAGGGGCGACGCGCGCACCGAGAAATCTTATAGTATATGCGTCGCGGCGGGCGCATTCTGGCCACACCGCTCGGGAAACGATATACTACAAGATGGGTATACTATATGTTCGGGTCGGACGCGCGCCTCCAAGGAGGACATCTAGTATTAGTATGCCTCTGTGCGTCCCATCGTAGACAGGGGAGGGACGTGGAGCCAGGCGGGGCGTGCCATGCCGCACAGAGACGCGAGGCGGCTCCAAGGAAGGCGTCCCAGCAACGGCCTCGCGCCTGAACGCGTCGTACTGACCCTTCGCGGCTGCCCTCCCGCCCCGCTCTTCTCCCCTCCTGCTCCTCCCCCTCGTCCCTTTCCTTCCCGACGCTCCTCCCCCCCTTCCTCCTCCTCCTCCTCCTCCTCCTCCTCCTCCTCCTCCCCCTCCTCCTCCTCCTCCTCCTCCTCCTCCTCCTCCTCCTCCCTCCTCCTCCTCCTCCTCCTCCTCCTCCTCCTCCTCCTCCTCCTTCCTCCTCCTCCTTCCCCTCCTCCTCCTCCTCCCCTCCTCCTCCCCTCCTCCTCCTCCTCTCCTCCTCCTCCTCCTCCTCCTCCTCCTCCTCCTAGCCATTCGGGGTCAGGCACTTGCCGCGCGTGCGGCCCCCCCTTTTCTTCTCCTGTGCGGTTGCGTTCTTCCCCCCCTCGTGTGCAGTGTCCGCTGCAAGGCCGGCTTGGCTCGTCGACCAAGCACACAGAGAAACACACAAGCGGTGTGGACAAGCCAGAAGCTGGAATTGTACACAACAGATACTGAAACAGGCATGCTTTCAGGGATACGCCGCAAACGCAGTATACGTTCAAGTCCCTCTTCAGGATGAAGGACACCTACGCCAGCAAGCTCGTGCTGCACATCACTTTTGGAACAGGAGCACGGGGTGGGAATGCAGAGCCTCTCGGCGGGCCATCTCGTCCAGCACCTGATACCTGATGCAGTCCCTGAGACAGTCTCGTTGTTGTGGATAGTGGCCATCGGAGGCCCTGCGGAACATCTCTCTGCACGTTCGCGTGTTCAAGGTGCCGCCTGGCGCTGAGGTCCCGATGTTGGACACGAAGACGGCTCTGGCGATGGCGTCCCAGGTGATGATGACAGTGGTGGAAATGATGGCGATGATCGACCTGATCGCGCGGTGGCCGTGAGGACCCCTGGCACGATGGTCAAGATCCATGGGCTTCTTGTGTTCGGGGTGGTGGTTGCCGCAGTGGGATCTCTTCGAGAGTGCATCCTGATCAGAAGCGTCCGCGACAACGCCCGCTTCACGTTCGTCCTGCTGCCACTCTTGAATCTCCAACTGGTCAGGTTCTGAGTGGTGCAGTTGACACGCTGGGATTCCCTGTCGTACCACCCGTTCCGTTCAATAGCGGTGCTGCTGCCTACTGTCAGTGTGGCGTGTCGGAGCAGATTGCAGAGGTAGGTGCGAAGCGCTTGCGGCACCTGGGGGCGCGCTCCTACCAACGCGCGGGCTTCGCGGCGCTGCTGTTGGTGTCCCTGTTGCTGGTGGGCGGGGTGCACGCGCCGTCTCTGGGGCTACTTTTCTTCATCCTGGCGCCGGAGATGGTGACCCCGGGCCAGAGGAGTATCGCCCGGGGCCTCTCCGTGGCAAGGGCTTTCACGACATTTTGGAGGGCTGTCGCGGAGTCGCGCGCGCGGTGAGATTCTGGCGATCCGAGGGGAAAGAGCAAATTTAGTTGCTGCAGTGGCCCATGGGAGAGTTAGGCCCTGTCCCTGATGCAGGTCGTGTCGTCGAGCAGCTACATGCGCATATCCTTCGCGGTGCTGTCGCTATTCACCGCCTGGCTGGTTGTGTCACCGAAGTATATGGCGTGTTGGAACGGCTCTATAACGTGTCATTCATGAGGTTCTTCCCACAAGTGCTCGCGACGCTGACAATCACAAGGGGTGCCCTCCTCTCCACATTCTGTGCAGGTGGTTCGTGAGGCGCTCATCCATGCGGGTCCTTTCTACGGTGGTGCGTGAGATTGACTGGCCAGGGTGCTTCCGATCGATGACGTTGATGAGCCGATTGGGCGTATGTGCGCACAGTCTTGCTGGCCCTTTTCATTGTTCATTGGACGTCTTGCCACATTCCTCGGAGGGTCGCACTTGGGCCAGTTTGGGCGGATCACGTCAGTATTTCCTGACTTTTGTTTGAACCTTGATATGTTTCTTGATGGCGCGAAGGAGGTGGCCGAAATCACAGCTTCGTGAGTGTGGCAACCCCGCAGTCCCGTTGGGGCCACCCGATTCTCGTGTTGACGGTTGCCAGCACCAATGCCGCGTTCCTTGTCGTAGTGCCCAACTGCCTGCAATGGTGGGGTCTCCGCTATTCGACAAGGATGGTGGCCTTCCTGATTCGGTGGGTGTCTAGATCTGTTCTAAGCATGCTCTAGTAATCGCAGTCATGGGGTTCCTGATATCCTTCCAGGGTGTTTACCTTCCTGCGATGGTGGGGGTTTCTGGATCTATTCCAATCATGTTCTCCTGCGTGCATAGGTGGGCGTCTCCTGGTATAGTTCAAACGCTTTCGCCTTCTGCATTGGTGGTGTCCCCCTGGTGTATTTCAAACATGTTCGCTCACGTGCAGTGGTGGGTGTCCCTTGAGCATTGGTGGGCGTCTCCTGGAATATTCAGGCATTTTCGCCCTCCTGCAACGGCGGTGCCTCAGGACATATTCAAAACATGCTCGTCTACGGCAGTTGGTGGGTGTCTGAAGTTATACCTCTTGATCATCGCGTTCCCAGCGGTCCTGGTCCACTCTACACGGGCCGCCTGTTGCTTGTCGGAGTGGCGCCTCCTCCCTTCAAAAACAAACTGTTCCTCCTCCTGCTTCTGCTGCTCCTCCTGTTCCTCCTCCTCCTCCTCCTCCTCCTCCTCCTCGTTCTCCCCCTCCTCCTCCTTTTCTCCCCCCCTCCCCCTCTCCTCCTCTCCTCCTTCTCCACCTCCTCTTCCTCCTCCCGTTCTCCCTCCTGGTGCTGCTGCTCCTCCTCCTCCTCCTCCTTCTCCTCCTCGCCTTTTTCTTCCTCCTCTTCCTTCTCCTCCTCCTCCTCCTCCTCCTCCTTCTCCTCCTCGTCCTCCTCCTCCCCCCCTCCTCCTCCTCCTCCTCCTCCTCCTCCTCCTCCTCCTCCTCCTCCTCCTCCTCCTCCTCCTTCTCCTCCTCGTCCTCCTCCTCCCCCCTCCTCCTCGTCCTCCTCCTCCTCCTCCTCCTCCTCCTCCTCCTCCTCCTCGTCCTCCTCCTCCTCCTCCTCGTCCTCGTCCTCCTCCTCCTCTTCCTTCTCCTCCTCGTCCTCCTTCCTCCTCTTCCTCCTCGTCCTCCTCTTCTCCTCCTCCTCCTTCTCTCCTCCTCCTATTCCTCCTCCTTCTCCTCCTTCTCCACCTCCTTCCTCCTCCTCCTCCTGCTCCCCTTCTTCTCCTCCTCCTCCTCCTCCTTCCTCCTCCTCCTCCTGCTCTTCCTTCTCCTCCTCCTCCTCTTCCTCCCCTGCTCCTGCTCCTGCTGCTGCTGCTGCTGCTGCTGCTGCTTA
The DNA here is from genome assembly GCA_963575745.1 of Prorocentrum cordatum. Lineage (NCBI taxonomy): Eukaryota > Dinophyceae > Prorocentrales > Prorocentraceae > Prorocentrum > Prorocentrum cordatum. The sequence goes on from CAUYUJ010000484.1 coordinate 35,787, forward strand.
TCGTCGTCCTCCTCCTCCTTCTTCATCTCGCCCTCCTCTTCGTCCCTTTCCCTCCTTCTCCCTCCCCTCTTCCTCCTCCCCCTCCTCCTCGTCCTCGCCCTCCTCCTCCTCCTCCTCCTCGCGTTCTTGTTAGATGGTGTTTTTTTATTCAGAGCTTATTATACTGTGGATCATCATGCTTGGGGTCGCTCTTTCGAGGCGCGAGAGGTACCGAGATTCGGTACCGCAGCATATGTTCGTGAAGTTCGCCAGGGTCGGGGTGTCGTCAAACTTCCTGGCCTCTACCCGGGGCGCCAGATAGCACGCTCGCGGTCCATGTTTCAAGGCAGGCGATCCCGAAACACCCGAGAATTTCAATTTTGTAATGGACACAGAAGTGATTTTACCTTGTGTGAAATATGCGGCGACATAATTGGAGCGTAGAGATTTCGCATAGATATTTGGAGGTGCTCCCTGCCAGCTGTGGTCAACGGCCGCTCAAAATAGCACGGCAGGGGACGGAACGATTCGCTGCTCAGATACGCGGGCAATTTCTGGCTCTTGGCCACGAGTGCGCGCCAACTGCGAGCGATGATGGTGAGGTATTATTGCGAGCTGCTGCAACATGCAGGTTTCAGCGTCGAGCTCTCTTTTTGCATGTGGCCTTCCACAGCAAGAGGCCGTTTGCATCAGGCAGTGCAGTTCCCAATCTTTGGTCGGGTATTCTATCGAAGCCCTCGGTGTCCAGGACCCACACATATACACCACCACCGCGGGCTGGTTTTCTGTCATGGGGGTTGATCGCATTGTTTCGGCGGTGGGTCGCATGGTGCGTCAAACGTCGCGATAATAATGACATGTCGAGTGTGCAACGTCATTTGGGCACGCGGTTGCACGAGCAAAAACAACATGTTCTCGTGGTGCATATTTCGGGGTGTTGTCTAACATTCCCAGGTGGGCCCATCGATTGTATACACCACCACCGTGCTGCTATAGTGTGCTTGGGAGCAAGTATTCGCAACCGAATGCGGTCGCCATCTGCGCGCACGACCACGTGGTAAGTACTTGCGCTTGGCGGGGGCAGGTAGTGATCTCGTGCTCCACAGCACTTGGTAGGCAAGGCGCTGGTGTGTCGCGGCTCTGCGTACCTGCATAATTTGGAAACGTTGTACGGCTCGCAGTGTCACCCTGGACGACTGCCAGTGTGGCGGTAGGAGCTTCCCCTGGATATTGGCCACAAACTGATTTATTCTGGCCCGGGACGGCGAGCGAAGTGAGGAATGCGCAGAACAATGGCTGAGTCGGGTGAGTAAGCGGGACAGCAGCGGAAATGCCTGAGCAGCGTAACCCCTTTTCGACAGTTTAGTTCTGCACGCCCAGGATACGAGGTTTAACCTGTAGTAGCGTGATCTTGCAACGACCGACCGACCGACCTCCTCTTTCCCCTCTTTCGCCTCCTCCTCCTCCTCCTCCTCTTTCTCCTCCTCCTCCTCCTCCTCCTCCTCCTCCCTCCTCCCCTTCCTCCCTCCTCCCCCTCTTGCTTCTTCTGCTCGTCTTCTCTCTCCCATCTCCCCTCTCCGTCCCCGTCCTCCTCCGAGCTGCCAAGCAAGCTGAGGGTGCTGTCGGGTGACGACCTCGCAGTGGCGTTGGCGCGCGAGCGCAGCCTGGAGCTTTGAGGGCCGTGCACGCGGGTATCAGCCTGGGGTGCCGTGGTGGACATTCTCCCGTTCATTCCTGGTCCAGCGGGTGCTGGGCCAGCTGCTGGGCGACGGGGCCGCCTTTGCTCCTGACGGAGTGGTGGTGCGCGGCCTGGGAGGGAAAGGCCGCGGCGCGGCGGCCGGCGAGGCGGGGCGCTCCCAGACAAGCAGCACCGAAGGAGACCGGCGGCCTAGGCCCCGATGGTGGGCCGGGATTCGGCCTGGCAGCAGCACGCGCGGCCGCCAGCCTCCAGAAGGCGGAGGTGCTGCAAACCGAGAAGGTGAAGGTGACGGCATGGGACGTTTTGATGATCGAGGCTTGAAGGGGCGCCCAGGAGAGGGCGCGGAAGCCCAGCTGGCCACCCAGGCCCATGCCCCGACAGTGGGCCCGAATTCGGCATGGCAGCAGCGCGCGGCCCCGACGAAGGGCCAGGCACTGCCCAAGCGGCAGACCACCGGCTGCGCGTAAGAGTGGCGGTTCGCCGGGGTGACCGCGATGCCGCTGCTTAAGAGGGCGGCCAAACAGCAGGCCTGGCGAACTGCAGAGGAGTCCGCGGGGAAAGCGGAGGCCATACCGCCCTCTTCCCATCGGGCTTGTCGGTTTGGCCACCGTCGGCCACGTGCTTGCGCAGTGGCGCCGTGTTCCGAGGAGGATCTGCGAAGGGGAAGAGATGGGAAGGAACTGGGCTGCGGCAGCTTGTTTGAGAGCGTGCAGGGTGCGCTCGAGGAGGCCTTTCCCGCATGTCAGAGAGTCTGGCGAGGAGGATGCGCAGAGCTTGCATCTCCACTCGCGCATGGTAGAGAGGTTGGCCTCGTGCGCAGGGGCGCCAGCCCTGTGCCCAGCGGTGCCCAGCGGGCGCAGACGGCAATCCACCACGTGCACGGCCAGACTTGGCAGGATGTGGAAACGAGGAGCTCACACACCCCGTGCATAGCCCGCCAGGGTGTAGCGGAAAGAGCAGTCTTTCTTCGTGCGCGGCCAGGCCTGGCATGAGGATGAGTCGGAAGAGATCATCAAGATTTGTGCATGGCGCTGACCAGCGGGAGGGGGCGAATGACGCACTGACCCTTGGGCACGCCAAGGCGCTGCATGATAATGAGGATGATGATGAGGATGATGATGATGATGATGATGATGATGATGGTGATACTGGCGATGATGATGATGATGATGATGATGATGATGATGATGATGATGATGATGATGATGATGATGATGATGATGATGATGATGATGATGATGATGTGGTGATAATGGCGGTGATGATGATCATAGTATACTGCTGCTGCTGCTGCTAATGATGATGATGGCGATGATGGCGACGATGATGATGATGATGATGATGATGATGATGATGATGATGATGATGATGATGATGATGATGATGATGATGATGATGATGATGATGATGATGATGATGATGATGATGATGATGACTGATGACTCTGTCCTCTGAACGTGCAGGAGATGAATACACAGAGTCCGATACGTTTCGCTCAAGCCTTTTTCTCCTCAGGGAGCACCTGACACGTATGCGCCCTCCCGCCCTGCGGCTGCCATCGTGGACACTTGTCTGCATCTGGTGTGCTCTGGACGCGTGGCAGCCAGGCTTGCTGCGCTCGGGCGGCGGAGGCGGCCCGCCCGACGACTGGGACAGTCGGGCGGCCCTGGCTGCCCAGCGGGCCGCCGAGCGCGGCGCCCAGCTTGCCGCGGCGCGCGCGGCCAACCTCAGCCGGTGCCACGCCGCGCTGGACGAGGTGCAGGTCGTGTTGACCAACCTGTCCGCGGAGCTGGCCGAGCTCCGCATCCTGCAGGCGACGCCGTCCGAGCTGCACGAGGAGCCTGACACGCTCCTGTGGCACGCGATTGGGGTGGTGCTGACCGCGGCGCTGACGCAGTGTGGGACGTGCCTCGTCGCCTGGCGTCGTCGCGATGGCCCTCCTGCCCGCCAACCTGAGCCTCTTCCTGAGCGACGGGACCGCCGCCGAGGCGGCGGAGTTCTTCAGTGAGCTGGTGCCAGGACGGGTCGTCAGCTTCTACTACCAGGATGACCCGAGCATATGGCACGAACGACTGCTGCTGTGGCCGTACCCAGGCGCTTTTCCCAACACTTGCTGGAGCTGCCTCACGCCTGACGGCGATGTGTATCCCGAGGAGATGGCGGCTGGGCCCGACGGCGATGGTCCGAGCCGCGTCTCCCTCACGATCGGGGCGACTCCTGCTGCTGTTCGCCCACCAGGGCGAGTCTACAGATTTCGTGAATATCCTGCCGAGGACGACATGATCGACCTCTTGCGGGACGCTCGCCTGGCTGGCCGCAGCGCCGGCTTGCGCGAGCCCGAGCCGACGACCTTCATGTGCGACGGCGGCCGACCCTCCAGGAGCATGACGGTCAGCCTCAGCGACGTGCCTGGCTTCCTGCGCCGCACGCGGGGCAAGGGCCCGTCCGCTGCCGTGCCGCGCGGCCCGCCCCCTGGCCTGCCTGTGGCCCCGCCCCCGTTGGATGCTGCGGGCGCCGAGCCAGGGGCGCTTGCCGACGGCGAGGTCGGGGGCACTCCGACCCCGAGGGACGGCCCTGGCGCAGTCGTGCTCACGGACGAGCGGGCCGCACCGCCTGGGTCTGCATGGATCGTGATGAAGACGATCCCCAACGAGTGCCAACAGCTCGACGAGGTCGTCCCGAGGGCGGGCGACGTGATTTGGGGGGAGAGCGGACTCTACAGCACGACGGGCGGCTTCATTGTCCCGATCGAGCTCCACCCTGTCCCGCTGTCTGCCGAGGTGTCGGACAAACTGGCTGACGACGACGCGCGGCTCCTCGGCCCTCTCCAGCGCACGCGGGAGGGCCGCAGGCACCGCGACTTTCGTGATGCGGTGTCGGCCATGAGACAGGAGCAGCATGACGATTTCCCGCTCGTCGGCGAGCGCAGCTTCAAGTGGCTGTGCAACTACATCGTCGACCATGGGGGCGCACCTGATGGCCGCCGCACCAAGTGGATGATGGAGAGCGGCTGCACGAAGGACTCGGCGGCTGCGCACATCCACGATCTGCTCGGCTTCGCCATCGAGATGGCCGTCACCTACGACCAGGTCGACGGGTCCAACCTCGCCAGCATGGAGGTGGTCTCACGGGCCTACCAGCTGATCGAGGATACCATGGGGAGCACGAAGATCGAGGGCGTCGAGCACTACATCGGCCGCCAGAAGCAGAGCGCCCGCCGTGGCGTCGCGATGGCGCCGGGGGTTGCCAAGTACGCCACCGATCAGCTCGCCAAGGAGACGGAGATCCAGAAGCAGAGGCGCAAGGCGCGCGAGGAGAAAACTGCCCAGTCGGGCAAGAAGGACAAGGGGTGACCTGGGGTTGGCGGTCGGGAGGTGGCTCGACCCGATCGCCTCATTTTGTGAGCCAGTTTTGTGGACATCCTGATGCCCAACCTCCTGGCGATGGCATGCTGCCCTTTGCTGTGTCCGCGTCGCCGATTTCCTCATCTCCCCCGCCTGGACTATCCCGTTCGGTTCGGGCTCGCCTTTCTCGCACCCAGTTGATCGAGGAGCGTGCTCGGGACACCGTGGAGTGCCTCAACTTGCTTGGGCTACGCCACACCGCGGGTCGCGCCAGAGCGCCTCTCACATCTGGATGTTTTGCTACATCGACGTGTTCGAGGGCTGTATCGTGATATGGCTGCCCCTCCGAGCACGTCGGCCCAGGAAGCCTGCTCGGAGTTTTTGGGCCGCCCGTGTCTGCACTACGACACGGCTAACGACTTGCCGCTGAGGCCCTGCGCTCCGCACCTCGTGAGCTGGCCCGAGTTGGGAAACGAGCCTCAGTGTCTCGCGGATCGGCTGGGGACAAGCGAACGATGCTCTCTCTTGGACCTCGACCATGCTTTGCTGCTGGCACCACCGAGCTTCGACGAGGCCGTGGAGACAGAGGGGGGGCCCACGTTGTGCATGGACCCTGTGCTGGAGCGGAACAGGCCGCTCTACCTTGATTTCATCCAGTCTGGCATCTCGCGGGGCGTCTTCGTCTTAGGGGAAGAGAGGACCGAGGGCGTCTCCGCCTTCTTCGTGGCCAAGAAGGACGAGCGGATCAGGATGGTGCTGGACTGCAGGCGTAGCAACCAGCGTTTCCAGCCCCCTCCATCGGTCAGCCTGTTCTCCGCCGCGGGGTTCGCGGACCTCGAGGTGCCGAAGGACACGCCCCTCTACTGCGCGGGGGTGGGCGTCCAGAACGCGTTCTACCAGCACAAGCTGCCAGCCTACCTGCGGTCGTACTTCTGCTTGCCGAAGGTCACCGCGGGCGAGCTCGGCATCGGCAGGCTTGACGGGCGGCGTGTCCCGCCCTGGGCCTGCCTTTACCCACAACTTGCCGTTGTTCCCACGGGGTGGAGCTGGGCACTTTTTTTCGTTCAGAAGGCTCACGAGCGGACGCTGGACCTGCACGACGCCCTGAAGCCCGAGCTGCGGGCGGTCGACTTCGTGCCCGTTCCCAGCCCGCTCAAGGAGCCCATCCACTCGCTGTACGTCGACAACGTGCTCGTGGTCGGCACCGACCGCGAGGCCGTGACCAGGGTCAGGCGTGAGGCCTCCAAGGCATTGGAGTGCTCCGGCCTTGCCGTCCATGACGAGACCGATGCCGCCGAGAGCATGACCATGCTTGGCGGGCAGCTGCATGGATCGCCTGCTCGCGCCACCTTGGCGCCACGGAGGTTCTGGAAGCTGTGCATGGGGCTCGGCTACTTGGTTCAACGGCGCCCCCGCGTCACCAGCCGTGACATCGAGCACGTCATCGGCCACTGCACGTTCGCCGCGCTGTGTCGGCGCGAGAGCCTGAGCTGTTTCAGCGCCGTCTACTCGTTCGTCCAGCAGAATTACCAGCGCGCCGGGCCTCTCTGGGCGTCGGCGCGGCGCGAGTTCAGGATCTTCCGCGGGTTGCTTGTCGCGCTCGTCTCGGACCTCGACGCCGAGTGGTCCACCAAGGTCGTCATGACTGACGCCTGCGAGACGGGCCACGCCTCGGTCGAGGGTGAGTGGGACCTCTCCGAGGTGCAGAGTGCTGGTCGCTGGCACGAGCGGTGGCGGTTCCGCCGCGCGCGTGAGGCGGACGGGGGTTGGCGGCCGCGCGACCGCGCGGCACGTGCGGCCGAGGCCGCCGAGCTGGATGCACGCCCGTCTGTTCTGTTGCGCCAGGGTCTCGCCAACAAGCGCTTCCCTGAAGTGTCGACGCACGCCATCCGCCGCACCAGCTGGTCGACCATGCACTACTCGCCTCTCTTCGGCAAGGGGCCCATGCATCGTAAGGAGGCAAGAGGCGACTTACACGCCGTGAAGCTGATCCTGTCGGACGCGGACTCCTGGGGGAAGAGGCGCGTCGTCTTGGGGGGCAATCTAGCACTCGCACTTGCACTATCTAAAGGACGCTGTCGTGATATATTTCTGCTCAATATCTTGCGGCGAGGCGCCGCCTTGACTCTCGCCTCGGGGGCCCGCATGCATCGACGATGGGTGCCCAGCGAGTTCAATGCGGCCGACGGTGACAGCCGCTCCCGCGAGGGTGCTGCAGGACGCGCTGCATCTGGGGCCAGCTGGCGCGCTGCCGCGGCGCGCGGGCGCCAGCTTCGGCACCGCCGCAGCTCGGCGCGGGGCCCCGAGGGCGACGGTCGGCCCGACAGCGGCTGGCCCGCGGCCCCAGCGGCCCCGCCTGGACTCGAGCGCTGCCCTGCCACTGGCAGCCGCGCGCCCGCTGCGGTCCCGCGGCCTGGCGGCGCCGGCGTCGGCCAGGCGGCTGAAGCGCAGCGCGCCTGGGAGTGGCCCGTCAGCGCTGGCCCCTCCGCAGCCCTCGGCGGCTCGGGCGCCGCTACGCCGCAGCTGGGGCCCCCTGGACTCGCCCGCCTGGCGCCGCCGCGAGGCTCTGCTTCGACGTCCGTCGGTGGTGCTAGCGGCCCCGCGCAGCATCCCCCTGCGGGAGCTGCCGCGGTCTGTGCAGCGCCGCCTGGACGCTGGGGGGCAGGCGCGGGACACCACCCGCCAGCTCTCCATCACCGAGGCCGCCGCGGTGGGACGGCGGAGCCGACTGCAGTGCACGCGGCTGCTCGAGCTGTTCCTCAGGGGCAGCCGCCTGACGTCTCTGGCGGCGCCTGCTGCCGACGCGGACGCCGCGGTGGTGAGGTTCTTCGACGAGCTGTACCTCGAGGGGAAGGTCGCGTCGACGGGCGAGAAGCTCCTCGCCGCGATCTTCATGCACGTGCCCGACTACCAGAGCAAGGGGAAGCTGGCCCTGCCGCGCGCCTACCGCGCGCTGCGAGGCTGGCGCCTGCTGCGGCCCTCGCGGACGCGACGCCCGCTGCCCTGGGCGGCCTGCATGGGCGTGGCACGCCAGATCTGGAAGATCAGCGGCCGCCCCGCCCTCGCGGTGTTCTGGCTCCTGATGGAGGACACGTGCCTGAGGCCTGGCGAGGCTTTCCGCTTGACCTGCGGCCAGGCGATCCCTCCGCAGGCGCACATGCCCAAGGTAACGATCCACATCAACCCCGACTACATGAAGAGGCCGAGCAAGACTGGCGAGATGGACGAGACAGTGGACGTGGCACGTCCGTGGCTGGGCAACCTGCTGGTTCGACTGGCCCAGGGCCCGCCCAGTGGCCCCCTGTGGACCTTCACTATGACAGAGGCCAAGGACGTGTTCGAGCGCGCGACCCGCGCGCTGCACTTGGACAAGCTGCTGCCCGTGCTCTACACAGCCCGACACAGCGGTGCGTCCATCGACCGTTTCACGGGGAGGATCTCGTTGCAGGAAGTCCAGCGGCGCGGCCGCTGGCGCCAGCCGAGCTCGGTCAGGCGCTACGAGAAGCGCGGGCTCATCCAGGCAGTGTGGAGCGAGATGGAACCCTCAGCCAAGGCATACTGCCTCCAGGCCGAGGCCGAGCTGCCCTCGCTGCTCGCCGCCGCCTCGATATCCGCCAACGCCTGAGTGACCCCCGTACCAAGAGGCACGAGTATTTCTATGTAGAAATCTTCTCGGGCTCAGAGCATTTCTCGAATTCGTTGCGCCGTCGTGGGTTCAGAGTGTACTTTTTTGATGTGCTGCAAGGGCCCCGAGGTGACCTCCTGAGGCCCGCTGTCCTTAGGCGCATCTTGGGAATGATCAA
>CAUYUJ010000484.1:47211-65294 GCA_963575745.1 Prorocentrum cordatum
ACATCCTTAGACTCTCACTGGAGATTTTGGCACGTCTCTGGCCCGTTGGGCTGGCGAATGCCATTTCGGTGTTGTTACGGGGGCATTCGCCGAGCGCGTTCCACTACTCGCAGAGTGCCTACTCGCAAACGTCCGAAAAACACGTGGCTGCTTCGATGTAATTTATCGTAGATCCCCCCCATGGGGATCCAGGCCATTTGCCATTTGCGAGTAGTGACTTTGCGAGTAGTGGAACGCGCTCGTCTAGGCATGGGGGAGCCATTGGTGAGCACGCAGAGCGGGCACGCAGATCTCCCAACCGGTGAGTGCTGGGGGTTTGGCCTGGACGCGCTGCACACGTGCGTGACCGAACATCTTGGCCTGTCTTGTGGCCCTCTCGTGGGGGTCCCGGGGCCGCGTGGGGGAGTCTTGGGGCTGTCTTGGGTCAGTCTTGGGCCCGTTTTGGGAGGCGTCTTGCAGGGGTTGGCTGGGAGCTCCCTGGTGCCATTCGGGGCCGCGTCGTGGCCATCTTGGGGGCACATTTTGGACCGTCTGGGAACCTTCGGAGGATTCCCCAGACATGCTCGCGCCGGGAGAGGAGCAGAACGGGAGGTTTCGTGCAATGTTCGGCCTCCAGGGGCCTTCGCCATGCCTGGGGACCGTCAGAAAAGGACTCCGAAGCCGGTCCCAGGGAATGGGTCGGGACTTCTTCGGGACCGCGTATTGAAAACATCAGGACGACGCACCCAGACCCTGTCGGAGGCGTCTGGGGGCGACGAGGCGGGACAGCAGCACGTTTTGATAATTGGTGTCTGGGCTCCCTCTTGGGAGCCATGTCGGCCTTCCTGGAGTCTCTTGGAGCCTCTTGAGATATTGAGGCCTCTTGAGCGTGTTGGAGCCCTTCTGGTGCTGTCTTGGATGGCGCCTTGGGCACCAAGGGGGCGTCGGAGGGTGGATCCCAGAGGCCCTGAGGACCTCGAAGGTGCGCTGAGGAGCTAGTCGAGGAGCCTCTCCTCCCCTCGCATGGGATTTTGGACCCCGGGGGAGACTCAAAGAGGCGCGCCATTTTTCGGGCGCTCCACTTTTCTGCTTCACAGTCGTGATGCGCTCCGTTTTCCGTTTCTCTTGGCGCAATTGCCGAGGAGTTGTTAATCGCGCATTTTTGTGCCCACGCGTCCTTCAAGTTGGGCTCTGCTGGCTGGCTGGGAGAGGGAAAGGGTGATGAGGACATCCGAACATCTAGCACTCTCTCTCACCCTGAGCAAGCGGTTCAGACGCTTGCACGCGTGCGTGATACATATTTGTACGCATTGCTTTGGCGTCCGCACGCGTGTACGCATGCCTGCGCATACATCGTGTGCACACGAGCATGGCAACATTGAATATGCGCGTTCGCGCGTGCGCGCGCAGGGACAATATATTCATGCGAAATCTACGTGGCCCTTGCAACAACGCAAGGCATCGTGCAGATCGGGATCCAGTTGATGTGCTTCGTTGTTACCGTTTTGAGAGTGTTGCTGAGTCCAGTTTTTTTCAAGACAGTTCTGAAGTCATGGATTCGTATGCGTAGACCTGGGCTCGCGATGCACGTATTTCTTTGTGCCGCGCTAGCAGTTGTGCTCCATGATTCGTTGTGCCTTGGTCATGAGACATTCGCGTATCGCCCCTTTGCAGCGACGTGCCAGCCTCCGCACCTAGAGATGGCCGCGCCACCACTCATATGTACGCCGTATCGTGATCGTTTTCCGATCCATTCGGGGGCCTCTGATGGGCGCTGCGTCGCAAACAGCGTGTTGCTGCAGACCGGAGGACAAGTTCCGCAGCTTTGCCATGCAACAGAGCACAACTTGATCATGGAGTAGTTCGCGCAGAGACGTTTGTCAGACGTATTGATGTGATCATCGAATTCTGGCATGTTTTTCAGTCCCGTGGGGCAGTCACGTGCTTCTCAGTTTCTATGAAGGAAGGTTGCTTGTTTTACAAACGCATGCATACGTACAGTGCCAATTTTGATTTCACACGAACCAGTAGGCTCGGATTTTAAGCCGTGCTTTGTGCTGGCAGGACGCTGCTCGCCATCCATCAGCCGATGTGGCTGCTGCAACGCTGGCAGAGGCACAGGCGAGGCCATTCCGAAGTTGCGCGATCGGATAGTGGACGCGTATGCAAATAAAGTTATAATGGTTGCTTTTTGGTGCCCTGGATCGTCGTCTCTGCACCCAGGGGGCAAGTTCTGGAGGACGCAGCCAGGCCTCAGAAATGGAAGGGAGGTCAAATGAAGTGCAGACGTGCCTTGAGTTCATCAGTCGTTCCGCAAGCAGTTCGGAAGGCCCAGCTCTTGACATGTATCGACCAAGACCTTGGTCTGCCTTGAAGGCCAGTGGCATCCAGGGTAACCGAAGGAATCGGAGACCAGCTGGTGTGTTTGCTGCTCTCTGGGGGTCCAAGTGCACTTACAGGGTCAGGCTGGCTGGATTGAGGTAGCTGCAATGTGCTGAGGGACGGTGGTTGCATGTCGTCTCCTCCCTCAGAATTCGAAGTCATGCTGTTTTGATGATGCCTGATTGGCTGCTTAGGTTTTCCCGAACGGCGACGTTGATCATCTTTTCCATCTGTCGCCAGAGCCTATCCCTATCCACCGCCTCGGTGTCGTGTCTCAGGATCTCGAGGACCTCTCGAGGAGCGGTGGATTTGGATGAGTGCCTGTCTAAGAGGGCGGGAAGGGCTCTCCATACACCTTAGGCGATGCTTAAGAAAACTTAAGTTTTCGGCCAGAGTCTCGATTATTCTTACTGTTTCAATGTAAATCCTAAGATTTTAATAGAAATGCTGGGTTTTTATTCAAGTTCTGAGACTATGAATTTCTTAACCCATGATTTCTTAAGCATTTCGCAGGGTGTACCCACCGCTCCACCGCTGTCCCCAGGGCGGGGCTCCAGCAGATGCGGATGTGGACGTGGATGCTCCACGGAGGGCGCGCCAAACGCGGCCGGGTGTTCGAGGAAGCGAAGAGGCGGCGGAATTCCGAGCGGTCGCCGACGGAGACGAGACCAGGGCGGGGTCTGTGAATAGAACCCGTGTAATACCCTCATATATACTCCTTATCCTCACCTCTCCTGCGCCTGGCCGTTTGGGCTCAGGTATTGGGACAGATCGATCAGACCTTTGATCGTGCAGGAGGGAAAGACATCCATCTATCCCTCCTTCCCTCTACCAACGGATCAGGGGTTCTGTACCCTTGTACTTCAACCCCATACACAGGGTCCGCCAAAGGAAATCCGCTGAAGCACAGGCAGGACCCCCCCCCAAAAGTGCCCGCGATTCCTCTTGGTCGGCTGCGTCGTTGTCGGCTGCAAAAAGGGCATAAACGTGAACTTTCGGGGGTCCGCGCGGATTTCTCTTGGATCGGCGCTGGACTCCCCTCCCTAGCGCGCGGAGCGCGCCAGAGGCAGCGCCTGAGGCGCCGCCAGGGGGCCCCAGCGCCGATCCGCTAAATCTGGGTGGACCTCCGAAAGTTTATGTTTATGTCATTGTTTGTTCCTCTATCCTGCCATGTCCAGGACTTCTGGAGGTGGCCATTTTCCCTCCCGCCTGCCCCGGCCAAGGTGAACAGCGCCTGGCCTTCCGTCTTGAGGGACGCCTCCGAGGTCGGCGCCTCCACGCCGTCGACGGCGGACTCCGACGGCGCCTCGCAGAGGAGTCCGCAAAGGTCGCGGCAGAGCTATGGGGAGGAGCAGGATTATGATAATGATGATGCTGCTGCTGCTGCTGATGGTGGTGGTGGTGGGGCTGCTGCTGCTGCTGATGGTGACGATGACGATGCTGACGATCATGCTGACGATGATGACGAGCATGATGATGCATGGTGGTGATGATGCTGATGATAATGACGCTGATGACGCTGATGATGATGATGATGATGATGATGAGGGGTGGTGGTGGTGGTGGTGATGACGACGATGACGTCGATGACGATGCCGATGACGAAGAGGACGAGGAGGAGGGGGACGACGGCAACGACGATGATGATGATGAAGACGATGATGATGATGATGATGATGATGATGATGATGATGATGATGATGCTACTGATGATGATGATGATGATGATAATTATGATGGCTTTTGTCGGTGAGAATGATGATGACGATGATGATGATGATGATGATGATCACGATGATAATGATGATAAGGATGATGATCAATGATGCTTATGATGCTGATGCTGCTGATGATGATGGTGAGATGATGATGGTGATGGTAATGATGATGATGATGATGATGATGAAAATGACGATGATGATGACGATGATGATGATGATGAGGATGACGACGACGATGGTGATGATGATGATGACGATGATGATGATGATGATGATGATGATGATGATGATGATGGTGATGGTCATGGTAGGCGGTGGTGGTGATGACGACGATGACGATGCCGATGACGACGATGACGACGATGATGCTGATGATGCTGATGATGCTGATGCTGATGATGCTGATGATGATGATTGCTGATGATGTCGATGATGATGCTGATGATGATGATGACGATGATGATGATGATGATGATGATGATGATGAGGATGACGACGACGATGGTGATGATGATGCTGATGATGATGATGATGATGATGATGATGTTGCTGATGATGATGATGATGATGCTGATGATGATGATGATGATGATGATGGTGATTCTGATTATGATGCTGCTAATCATGATGGTGATGGCGTTGATGAAGCTGCTGCAGCTGCTGACGACGACGGTGATGATACTGATGATGATGATTCTGACGATGCTGCTGCTTATGATGATGCTTTTGCTCATGATGCTGATGATGCTCATGATGGTAGGATGATGCTGCTGCTGATGATGCTGATTATGATGATGAGGCTGATGATGATGACGATGATGATGCTGCTGCTGATGATGATGTTTGTGATACTGATGATACTGATGATGATGGTGGTGATGGTGCTGGTGGTGACATGATGATGATGGTGATTGCGATGTTTGTGGTGGTGGTGATGATGGTGCTGATGATGGTGATGATGGTGATGATGATGATGATGATGATGATGATGATGGTGATGGTGATGGTGATGGTGATGATGATGATGATGATGATGATGATGATGATGATGCTGCTGCTGCTGCTGCTGCTGCTGCTGATGATGATGGTGGTGGTGGTGGTGGTGGTGATGATGATGATGATGATGATGATGATGATGATGATGATGATGATGAGAGGAGAACGAGGAGGATATGGAGAATAAGGATCTGTACATACATATCGAGATAGAGAGATACCGAAGGAGGCGAAGGGGGAGGGCCAGGAGAAGGGGTACCAGCAGGAGGAGAAGGAGGAGGACGGGAGCGAGGTTGTGGAGGAAGAGGAGGAGGAGGAGGAGGAGGAGGAGGAGGAGGAGGAGGAGGAGGAGGAGGAGGAGGAGGAGGCGGAGGAGGAGGAGGAGGAGACGAGGAGGAGGAGGAGGAGGAGGAGGAGGAGGAGGAGGAGGAGGAGGAGGGACCCAAGTCCCCACCCCTGCTGCGGCTGCTGTCTTTCCTGCCTCTTTTCGGTGCTCCCCCTTCACCAGGGGGCTCGCGGTCGACATCGCGCGGGCCGCACGGGGCGCGCTGGCTGCGAGGCAGCCGCGGACGTCCGGTCCGGAGGCTGTGGCTACGGAGGCAATCGGGGATCCATCGGCTACACGTCGGACGGGTCCAGGACGAGGACAAGCCCGTGCCAGAGCGTTCCGGGGCGCTCTCAGGGCGTTCCAGAGCGCTCTGAGAAGGCCGTGGCACCCGAGACATCCTGCAGATCCGCCGGATCTCAGAGATTCTCGAGTTGTCTATACCAGGTTTGATCTTCGTCCTAGCTTCGTCTTAACACGTAAGAGTGACCTTTCGCCGGAGTGGCCTTTGGTGCGGGCCCAGTGGGGCCCCCCGATCGCTGAATGCGATGCGGTAGCAGCGGCTTGCGGGCCTGGTGGTGTCCCCAAGGGGCCCGCCCTCAGGCCGCGCACCAAAGGTCACTCCTGCCTAGGGTCACTCATGCGTGCAGCCGAATCATTGGCTCTGGGGCGACCTTGTCCCTCAACATCCACTTCGTCCTCGTACTTGCAGGAAGTCAGAGGAGGAACAGGTGCAGATACCGCTGCTCTTGCCTCGTTCTCGCCTGTTTGGGCCTCCCGGGAGGCCCTCGTCTCCAACGCTGGACTGCACCCCTGGAGACAGAGGTCCGCGGAGTAGCGGTATCGGTACCTTTTGGTTTCCCAAGGGAGCTCCAGAGACCAGCACAATGTAGAGAGATTCTGAAGAGGCATGTAGGTGTACGGTCATCGCGCTGCACTGCAGGGCACCACATCGGACCTGGGGGGGCATTGCAGGGCACTGGGCCACCAAATCAGGTTCTGGGGTACCCACAGCACCATTGCATGACCCCAGCGTATTATGGGCCACCAAATTTGAGCCCGAATTGCAGCACACAGCAACGCATGGCATCATTGCACGACACTGCGTGTCACCACAGGATTTATGATAGGCCACTGTTCCCGATTTCGTTCATGCCGGCTTGTACCCACTAGGGCAACAAACACGCGATACTCACAACACAATGGTATTGGGAAGGTCTTACGGCTGGTGCCGCCGACCCTGTATGCGGGATCCCCCGGGACCTGACCCAGGCACCGCCCTCTCCCCCCTCTCTTCACCGGTCCCCCCCTCCCCCCCTTTCCCCCCCCTCTACCACTCCCCCCCCTCCGAGACTCCCCCCCCCCTGCGGGGAAGGGATCAAAGGCAAGGGGCTTCCCTTCGACCGAACTACGACGTTCCTCAATTTCCTTCTGGCTGGCGGTTGAAGGGGAGGGTTCAGGGAAGCGTAAGGGAGCGGCGACGGCAACGGCAACGGCGACGGCGATGACGACGACGACAACGACAACGATGACAACGACGACGACGGCGGCGGCGTCCACGACGACGACGACGAGTCAAACGGAACAGTGTCTCCCGCACGCCGACAGGGTCGGGCCACGGTTTCCGACTTCGTTCATGCCGGCTTGTGCAACACGCGGCACGCACGACGCCACGGTATTTCCAGGCGCCGCAACAGTGAATCATCCCAGACTTCGGAGCACTGCGCAGTGCACCACAGCGCTTATGCACGACACTGGACAGTACAACCTCGGACTTCCTGGGCGCAGCGCGCTGCACCTCTGGCGCCACTGATGTTCCTGCGCTCTTGCCTGATTATTGACGGTTGGGGGTGAGGCTGTTCGATTGTTTCTCCTCTTGTCAGGGGCAAATCCGTGGTCAGCTCTGTTGGAACGCTGTTCAGACCGCTTGATCGAGTTCAGAGAACAGGGGTCGACTGCGCGGGTCTCCGCGCGTAAGCGCCCTGCCTGTCTGCGCAGAGCGCCGCGCTAGCTGCCTGCGTAAGCCCTCGTGTAAGGTCAGCGTGTCTTCTCGCACGGGACCCCCTTCTTTTCGTCGCTCCCTCTCATTTATCATGCAGCCGCTGGCCGGCGCAGCCCAGGCGACCAGACCCATCGACACGTCATCTGTTCGCAAGAAGGCGCGCCGTTTCCAGCGATCGCCGCTTCCCTTCAATCTGTCCTTGCTCTGCGACAATTCGTTCCTTCCTTCTCCGTCTTCATTCTCTGTCGTCACTCTCCCGTTTTACAGATGACCTCAGTTCTGTCACAAGCCAGTCGTTCCTTTTCGAAAGATGATGTCTAACCGCGCTCAGCCATTCCCCTTCTGGCTCTTTTCCGAAACGCATTGACGACACGTCTTGCCGCGTGTGGCCGCAGGTATGCTTGAGAGTCACTGCTCTCAAATGCGACAGACGAGCGAGTCGATACTGGCAAAGAGATGCTCATTCCAAAATTGCCTTCACATTCACTTTGCTGCCTCGCTCTCGGCCCTGTCCATCGCTTCGATCCCTCTCTTTGTCCTCCATCCCCGCTGCCACCTCGCGCCCGCGAGCCGCTGGACTGTGGTGTCGCCTTCGGTCCCATCGGTTTCTCATCGCCGCGTCCTTGTGCCCCTGCGACTGCCGCCAGACCGAGTGGTCAGAGACTGTCTCAGGCGTCCTCTGCGCTGCTCAAGGGTTTGCGCAACGGCTCGTTGAGCCGCATCATCGACGAGAGTGAGGCGCTTTCTCTTGTGCTAGCCTCTCTCCTGTACTGCCTGCCCTGCTTCCGAGAGGCAGGCCGTTCGAGTTGGCGGGAAGAGGAGGGGCACGAGTCGCTTGGGCCTTCCTCTTGCCGGCTCTCGCGGGCTGCCACAGGGGATGCCGCCCATGCGGCCCTTGCCGCCGCCTAGGTGCGTGCCCTGGTGTCTTCGTGGACATGCGCCGTGCATGCGTATCTGCAGAGTTAGCTTCAAGTCGGACGACTACACCGAGGGTACCGTAGAGTTGAGCGCAGCTTGAAATGCGTATAGACGAGCGCGAAGCCATCGCCAGCACACTCCCCCTAAGATGCAAAGCTGAGGAGGTTGATAGGAGACGACGGCAGTGGACATCATCGGTGAATACATCGCGTCGCTTTCTCAGCTTTGTATCGCTGGTGGGGGGGGGCGGGCGGGGATGTTAGTCGGCTTTGCGCTCGTCCTCGTGCGGCGACATATTCGGTCAATGCCACGTGGGCGCGCTGCCTTGTTCTAGTTTCCTCTGCGCCCTGAGCGGCGCCATCTTCTTCGCAGTGCCGCACAGTCAAAATCTTTGGTACTGGGCGAGTAGTGTGCCCACACTGGCAGGAGCTCCGCCACTTGTGCTAAAGTTTGCTCAAGTGGTCGGGCGGCATCATTTCGGGGTTGCCATGGCGGGCGTCGTAACATGAGTTCATGAGTTACCGCTGCGCGCGGTACTGGTGCAAGCCAAAGCACGGCCCGTCGATGTGGGGTGCGTCAGTGCTTTGCACGGCATGACTCTGGAATGCTGGACAATAGTTCGCACCCCTGGTGGCACTAGCATTACTGGAAATTCCGTTTTGGGGCCTTGCGGCGAGCATGCCGAAAGATTGGTCTTGATGGCTCTGGATCTTGACTTGTAATCCTCAACGCTTCCATTCCGTCCAGTTGGCATATCCAACAGATCCTTGACAAGACACCCCCCCGCCAGAATTGCATGCCCAACGCTCAGTGGACAGCCCAAATGTTCCTTCCCAGCAGACGAAGCAACTGGGAAGGGGTCGGTCCCTTGCCCCCTTCCGCGTCCGTCCTCCCTCCTCCCTCCTCCCTCCGTCTTACTCCCCGCCTCGGCTACGTGTTTGGCGAAGCTGCTCCTGCTTGGGCCCTTGTTGAAGGCCAGAGAGGGGAGACCGCAGCTCTACATCAGAAACGTGGTAGATGACATAGCGCTGCAGGCGTGTGGAAGGGCGATCCAGGTTGCGTCGGTTCTCAGCTCGGGTGTCGAGTCGCTGCTCGGGGACTTCGATCGACTTAACCTTCCTGTGGCGGTGAAAAAGACCAAGTACATCTGTAGTGCTGAGGTGCAGAAGCTTCTCCAGGGGAAATGGCGCATCCCGCCCTCGTCGCGAGTGGACACGGCTCGAAATCTGGGAACGGATGCGGCGTCGGGTTCTCGTCGAAGAGTTGGGATAGCCAGAAGCAGGTTTGCGAACGCAAGATCTCGAGCTAGTAGGCTTCAGATATTTCGTGATGCAGGGGCTGAGGTAGGCCTCATCCAAAGAGTCGGGGCCACCGCTGCGGCCCTGTGGGGGAGCAGTGTGATGGGCATCCCCCCATCAGCGATGCACGGTCTCCGAGTGTCAGCTGCTCGGAGTATCGGTCGCCTCCCCAAGGGCTGTAGTCTAGGACTCAGGCTCCATTCGTTCAGGATGGGTGTGCTGTGTGATCCCTTGGTGGCCTACACGGGGCACGTAGTGTTTCAATGGGCCACGGCTGTTTGGGATAGTTTTCCTTCGAGGCTGATCCTGGGGGCGACGATGGATGCGGCTATGGAAAAACTGGCGCGTTATCGCCACCCCTGGAGGGTCGCCTCGTCGCCTACGGACGTTGTTTGCTTTCCCTGGACAGGATCGGCTGGAGGTTTTTAACCAGCACCAGGCTCCGCGATGATTTAGGTTCGGTCTGGAACCTCAGCCAGCTCTCGCCCTGTGAGGTCAGGGAACTAGTGCACGAGGGGGCTACCAGAGCCTCCGACAGGCTTGCGTTGGAAAGTGTGGGGCGCCTTGGGGGCGAGGGCCCTCAGAGGCTCGATGGTGTTTTTCCTGTGTTTTGGACCGGCCTTGGGACGCTCCTCAGGGGCAAAACCAAAGACTGGACGGCCCATCACCAGCGGGCGCTGCGCTCGCTAGTGTGCAATGTGCATTGGCCGCAGGCCAGAGTGTATGGGCACGGGCTGCACAGCTCTGATGCCTGTCAGCTTTGTAAGGTGTCTCGGGGGACGCTGTGGCACAGGCAGTACGAATGTGCAGCACACAGCAGCGTCAGAAGGGACGCTGTTTCCCCCTGGCTGGCTGTCCGTGCTCGGCGTGCCTTGGAAGGTGGGGAGGACGTTGGGGAGCGGTTTGCGAAATGTGTGATGCCCAGCCCCTTGGCCTTTATTCCGCGTGTAGAGCCAGAGACCACGATCAGGTGGGTGAATAAGCCCGCCAGTGGATTCCTCTCGGGGTGCATCTTTAGCGACGGTTCGGCCTTGTGGCCCTCTCTTCCAGGAGTCTGCAGAGCGGGATGGGCTCTCGTGCAGGTAGATCGGCTGGGAAATGTGCTGCATGCTGCTTGCGGTCCTGTGCCGCTCAGCTTCGGCCCCCGCCAGACGGCCAAAGACGGCGAAGACTTCGCCATTTACATGCTCACACAAGTTGGCATCGCTCCGTTTGAGCTGTATCTAGATTGCAAGGCCACTCTAGACACCTTGCTCGGAGGCCCAGGGTCGGGGGCTGAAGCGAGGTCCCCGAGAGGCCACATGTGGAGCCCGTTTTGGGCCGCCTTCGAGGGATGCGACATCCAGGCCCGCAAGACTCTGGCCCATGCTTCCAGGAATGACATTGAAGCTGGTCGCACCACGGTCTGGGAGAAAAAGGCCAACTCGAGTGCGGATCAGTATGCGGAGCTAGGGGCAAGGATGCATGGAGTTGATGACTCCCATGCACAACTTTTTAGAGGTTTCAAGGCCCTGGTGGCCGAACAAGGGAGGTGGGCGGGTAGGCTGGAAGTTTTGATGGCCACCAGCGGCCAGAGCAGGCAGGACACGGTCGGGCTGCAGATACCTGACCAGGAGCTGCCTGCCGAGCCCACGCCCCCTCCCGAACTCGCCGATGAGGAGGAGGAGGTTGTCGGTCCGTCGAGTGTCGTTGGTGCGGAGGAAGGAGTGGATGCATGCTGGGCCGACGAGGCCCGAGTCGCGTTCTACTTTAGACGGCATGCTTTAGTCCGATGCTCGATTGTGACGCCTTCTACGATAGGCGACAAAGTGGTTTTCTGTTTTCGGTGTGGGGGCTACACGTCGGGGCGTCTGGGCCGCACCCTCCTGGAGCGGTGTCTCGGGAAGCCCGCCAGCCCAGGGATCAGGACCCAGCTGAATCGACTCCGAGCTGGAAAGCACCCACACTATCGTGCCACCACGAAATCCCTCGTGCTCGGTCCCTCTGGCCCGTTGAGCTCCCAGGAACAGGTCGAGATCGAGGGATTAGTGGATTCATGTGAAGCAGTGGCGGCGAGCTCGAGCTCGTCTGCTGCTGATGGTTTTAGTCCAGGACTGCCCTCGCAAGATTCGGTTGTTGCGGCCTTTGGGATTCTGGAGTCTGAGCTGCCGAGGGTGAAGGAACTCGGGCAGTGTCGGGCCGTGGGCGGTTCAGACGGTGAGTCTGAAGCCTCCGACGGCGAGCTCTTCTGACTCTGAACCTGCCTTCAAGGCCGACCACCACCTTACTCCCCGCCTCCGTCCTGACGTCTGCCTGCTCCGCCGTCGTCCTCTTTGATCTAGCAGTTCTTAGATCGTGCACCTCATTGTGCAGCTCTTCGACGCTCAGTTGGCTCCGAGGAAAAGCGCCCTTGGCGTCAAGGCGCGCGTGGTTCGGGGGCGGGGCGGCTCGGTGGGCGCTCCATCCCTGGGGGGGGACACGGGAGGGGGTCTCGGGGCCTCCCCCGACGTGGAGCCGCGCCCAAGTTCCTCCCCCCACGTGGGTTGAAGTCCAGCCACCTGTGCCGAAGCTGCTCGGGCAGTGAGGGGGCTGGGGGGGGGTGGAGCCGGCTCCCTCTGGCTTTGGAGGCCTCGCTCGGTGGGCCCTCGGTCGCCGGTGGTCGCTCGTCGTTTCGTCGCTGTCGTTCCTTTCGTCGTCGGCGGCTTTTGGGGCCGCCCTGCCGTCGGGGTGTCGGCGGCGTCGCTGCCTGTCGTCGCCGTCGTGGCGGCGGCCCTGGTGGGCCGCCGCGGGGCCGCCGCGCCAGCCCTCGTCGTCTTCGTCGGTTCGTGCCGTGCGTCGTGTCGTGTCTTTCTCGTGTCGTGCTGTCGGATCGTTGTCGTGTCGTGCTGTCGCTTTTGCCTCCGGTCGGTCGTCGCGTTCGCTTCCGTTCGGGTGCCGCTGCTTCCTCGCCATCTCTCTCTCCCCCCTCTTGTTTGCCTTCCCTTTTCTTCCGTTCTCCGTCTTCTTCCACGCCAATTGGCTCCTCTTTTCTTGTCTCTGCTTCGCTTCGGCTTCGCCTCCCCAGGTTCGTCCCCCGTTGCCCTTCGGCCGGACGCTACCGCGAGCGCCCCAGCGTGCCGCTCTGCGGCTGCGTTTTAGACTTAGCACGCCCCCCCAGCATGCTCTAGGCGTCCATTGGAGGATCTCGACCGCTTGCGACCGGCCCCGACTGCGCCAGTCTGCGCCTGCGGTGCGACCCGCGGAGGCAAAAAGAGGAGGAGGAGGAGAAGTACCAGTGTAAACCCGAGAGTCATCAACGATGTTGGGATAAACCTTCCTTCCAAACTCCCTCTTCACAGGCCCCTACAACGGTTCATTCCCACTGAGGGAGCTGCCTTGTTGGAAGACAACCGTTTGCAAACTCTGAATCATGCCAAAACATTGTTCTTGGGATTCTAACGCCCCGGATCAACCTGACTGTCGCGTCTTGACGATCCTGAGTCGTGCCAGAACGCCGTCCCTGGGACTTGAACATCGCGAAACAACGTAACTGCTGCGCCCTCATAATCCTGACCCCTTCCAAAACATCATGTGTGGTACGCGGATCATGGAAGTCCGTGGAACTTTTGCAAATGTTTAAAAGAGCGAACGTGCGCGGCACTGAGGCGATTACCACATTTTGAAAAGGAACCGCCCCCCAATCCGTGAAATTCTTGCATGATTTAAAAACGAATGTACGTTGCGCTAAAGCGAGAACCACATTGTGAAAACGGGCCGCCCCCCATTTGTGAAGCTGGTGCCAACTTTAAGCTTCAGGGTCATAAGTGGTGAAAAGGTCTCAGACGAAGCGCCCAGCCCGCCCTAAAAATTGGCTTCGGGGTGCCACAGGGAAAAGTTGTTGATAAGGAAAAGGAATGGAGGTTGCTGAAGACCGCGCCGCTGAGCGCCTGATCCGTCGGGCCCCCTTCGCTCCTCATCGCAGCGTGGGCGAGTCCAGCGTCGGAGGGACATCAGGTCGGATGCTTCTGGCACCCAGCGCCTCATCGCACGCTCGCCGTCGTACTTTTCCCTCCTACCTCCTCCCATTTCCGTCCTCCGTGGCTCTTCCCTCCCTTTTCCGTCCCACCCTCTTTCCTCTTGCGTCCTCGCCGTCCTCCTCGTCCTCGTCCTCGTCCTCCTCCTCGTCCTCGTCCTCCTCCTCAGAGTCTCCAGAGTCTCCTCCTCCTCCTCCTCCTCACCCTCCAGTCCTACCTGCCTCTTTTCCACCCGCCCTCCATCCTCCATCCGCGCTCCTCGAAGGAGGTGCCGCGGGACTGACAGGGTCAAATCGCCCGCGGTCCAAGTCTTCCCCCTTCGGAGGCTGCCGGCGGTGACCGTGCCCAGGGGTCTATAGACCCTTCCCCCGGGACGGGTCTTTCACCTCGGGGCTTGTTTTTGGCGGTCCAGGGGCCCGGCAAGGGCTCCCCGATGCCGCAGATAACCGAAAACTTCGTTGTGATTTTGTCGCGGGCAGGCTTTCTCAGAAGGCTCGGAAGGCCTCCAGCCATTTGAGAAATTCTTTGAGCCTTCTCCGCCGAGGGAAAGAGAGAGAGAGAGAGAGAGAGAGAGAGAGAGAAAGAGAGAGAGAGAGAGAGAGAGAGAGAGAGAAAGAGAGAGAGAGAGAGAGAGAGAGAGAAAAAAGGGAGACGTCTCCTCACAAGGCTGGAGGGCTAACCGTGCCGCCTTCTGAGAAGGCTTGCCCCCGTCTCACTTCCCTGAGATCCAACGCCGTGAGCAAACATGAAACATCATAAAACGTGACCGCAGCCCTAGATCCCATCTTTCTGCCCCAGTTTTCAAGGGGCGGGCCTTGCCAGAAGGTTCGCACATTCCCCAGCCGCCTGAGAAGTTTTATAAACCATATGCGGAAACACAACACAGACAACTTTTCGGAAGGCCGGAGGAGTTCTGAGAAGGCCTTCTCCTTCTCACTTCCCCCCCTCGCTCCCCTGGTGGGGGTGGGGACTGTTTTCCTTGGGCGCGAATTGATGGGGGGCGACACATGGGGGGGCAGCGAGTGCTGCGGACAAAATTGCCCCTCAGGGCCCCTGCAGGGGCTCTTTAGGACCCAAGAGGGGCTTTCAGGGCCCGAAAAAGGCACCTCTGACGTCCGGGAGGCACCAGGCGAGAGCAGCTGCGTGAGCTGTGATTCGCCAACCGCCCCTTTGCCCAACTTCTCGCAAGTTCCTTCAAGGACGGGTCACAGAGCGAGGTGGGCACGAAGTCTTCGTTTGTCGACGGCCTCGGGGCCCCGAAGCGGCCGCTGGACGACGAGGGCTGAAAACAAGCGGGCAACTTCTCCCCCCGCCCCCCTTTTTCCAGAGAGGAGCTCTCAGCATCGCTGGCTCCCAGGGGGGGGCCCTCGGCGTGCCGACGGGCGCGGGCGGGGGGGGGGGGGCCGCCGCGGGGGCCGGCGGGGCCCGCGGGGAGCGGCGGCGCCCCGCGCCGAGGCGGCCGAGGCGGCCGAGGCGGCCGCGGCGGGCCGGGCCGCGGAGCCCGCCGCAGAGCCAGGGGCGCGCCGCGGCTAGGATTAAATCGGGTCTGTCCCTCTACAGGAGGAGTGTTCAAACATAGTGTTATATATATATATATATATACACATGTATATATACACATATATATAGAGACATATTATCCTTTTCATATAGATAGAGAGGGAGAGAGAGAGAGAGAGAGAGAGAGAGAAAGAGAAACTAAGTAAAAAACATGTTGAGTATTTTTGATGATTTTTCTGTTATGGTTTTTCGTCCAAAATCCCCCTCTAGGGGGACACGCCCGACTTCTGGCTAGGAGGCGCCCTGCCAGCGGCTCCTTCGCCACTGGGTGGCACTTTGGCCAGCGGCTCCTCGTGCCAGTGCACCAAGTGCCACTGGCAGTGTGTGTCGGCCACGCGCATCGAGGAGAGAAAGCGGCATGAACATAAACTTTCGGAGTTCCGCGCGGATTTCTTGGATCCGCGCCGGGCCCCCCCCCTCTGGCGGCGCCTCCGGCGCCGCCTCTGACGCGCTCCGCGCGCCAGGGAGGGGGGGTCCAGCGCAGATCCAAGACATTTGTGCGGAGCGCTGAAAGGTTATGTTTATGCCGCTTTTTGTTCCTGTAGTAAGGGCAGTTCTAGGCCTCCCAGGTGAGGTCGAAGTAGATGGGGTCAGAGAATCGCGCCGCATCGCCGATGCATCGCCGATGCGGCTCGATGTGGGGCCCTATTTGCTGCACGTCGACGTCGCCGATGCATCGCGCCGACGTCGCTAGTGCATCGCCGATGCATCGCCGATGTATCGGCGATGCGGCGAGATCCTCCGACCCCATCTATTCGGACCCCATCTAGGAGGTCTCTAGCAGCGTGTCTGCCACGCGCAAAGGTCGACTACACGTGAGAGTGACGTTTCGCCAGAGGTGACCTGTGGTGCGGGCCCACGTAGGGTCCCCCGAACGCCTAACGCGATGCGGCAGTCGTTAGCGTCTTGCGTGTTTTTGTTTGGTTCCCCGCGACCCCAAAAGAGCCGCGCACGAAAGGTCACTTTTACAAAGGGTCTCTCTTGCGTGTAGTCGAAGAGACAAGGCCCGCGCCTTGTCATACAAGGCGCGGGCCTTGTCTCTGAGCATCGAGTGATGAATTCGAGCATCACGTGAATCTCGGTCTGAATTCCGTTTCTGGCAAGGTAGTTGCATGCACAGTTGAGCACAGGAGGGGGAGACGGGTTTGCAGCAGCGCTTCCCCACCTTCGCAGCAATGTGCCTCAGGGGCCGTGCCAGGAGGCGGCAGAGGTCGGCCACGCGCAGAAGGAAGGCCTCTTAGAAGCACCCCTCTGAGCTGCCTCGATGCGCAAGTTTTGAAACGCCACACGTACCGTGTTCAAAGCTTCCATGTTGACGCGTTCGGTGGCAAATCCTGGGAGCCTGGTATGCCCTCTTGATTCTGTTCTTAGCGTCGATCAGCGTCTGGGAGTCGATGAGATAGCGCCGATCCAGCGTCGGTTAGCGTCGGTTTAGCGTCGATCAGCGTCGATTAGCGTCGATTCAACGTCGATCAGCGTCGATTCACAAGAGCCGACGAGATGGTATGGGAGGCTCCCATGGGTTGCCGCCGAAGTTGCGTGCTCGCTCCGTGTGCTGGCCCATGGTGTTTGGGCGAACGTGCCGCGCCGGGCGTACCTTTCCCGTCTGCGTGCTGAGCTCCGTCTCGAGATACACCCTAGGCGATGCTTAAGAAAACCTAAGTTTTCGGCGAGAGTCTCGATTATTCTTAATGCTTCAATGTAAATCCTAAGATTTGAATAGAAGTTCTGGGTTTTTATTCAAATTCTGAGACTCTGAGTTTCTTAACCCATGATTTCTTAAGCATTTCGCAGGGTGTACGCTGCTTGCTGCGTGTTGCGGATCGGGGCAGCTGAGCTTCTCAGAGGCGCCTCCGCTTCTCAGAGCGCGCGGGCCTCGTCTCCTGCCTCTTAGAGGGCGCGGGCCTCGTCTGTAGATTCAGAGGCTCTTGGAGCCGGCCGAGGGGCCGAGGTGGCCAGCATGGGCCGGCCGCTCGCAGAGGGGGGCACGGTCGGGCTGCCGAAGAAGGAACCCTTTTTTCGTTGGGGAGGGGGCCCAGTGTTCCTTCTTGTTTTGCGGTTTGTCTTAGGTTTCCCTTAGGTCTTCTTCTGTGAAGCGAGGTGTAACTTGTGGAAAACAGGGGCCTCGTTCCTTGCATAGGGTTCCTTATGACAGCGTCTCCACTGTGCGGGGGAGGGGGGAAGCTTGTCAGAAGCACCCCTGCTTCTGCGGAGGCGCGGGCCTCGTCTGTAGATGTAGGGCCGGCGCCCTCCAAGAAGCGGTATCCTTCGAAGTGGCCTGGGGGCTCGAGAGACGAGGGTCCATGCCAACGGGGCACAGCCAGAGCGCGGGATCTTGCAGGATCCTGCAGAGCCAGGGGTGCACTAACCCGGGCTTGCGTGCAGGATCCTGCAGGACCACTCAAAGCTCGACTGGCCCGTTTTTGGATTGACCCGGGTCAGTGCGTCCCCGATAGGAGGCAGT
Organism: Prorocentrum cordatum; assembly: GCA_963575745.1. Taxonomy (NCBI): domain Eukaryota; class Dinophyceae; order Prorocentrales; family Prorocentraceae; genus Prorocentrum; species Prorocentrum cordatum. The sequence goes on from CAUYUJ010000484.1 coordinate 64,849, forward strand.
CGAGGAGGCTTCATTAGTTTTCGATTTGCCTAAGTCGGCATACATTTTTTTTCGAACGCCACAAGCATGCCTTCAGGTCCGCTCACTGTCAAAAAGGAGTTGGAGGAAGAGGAGGAGGAGGAGGAGGAGGAGGAGGAGGAGGAGGAGGAGGAGGAGGAGGAGGAGGAGGAGGAGGAGGAGGAAAAGGAAAAGAGGAGGGAGAGGAGGGTGGTGTGGTGGTGTTGGGTGTGGGAGTTTGAGAGGAGGAGGCGGAGGAGGAGGAGGAGGAGGGGGGAAATCGAGAAGGCGACGCGCGAACACGAGGGCAAGATCGCTCCCCCCTCGTAGGCTCTACTAGGTTGTCCTCAGCGAGGAGTCGTGCGCCGTCCGCTAGCCTGGGGCTCTGCTCTCACCGTCGGACGGGGTCCTGGTGGGCGTGATCGCCGTGAGCCCTCGACCCCTGGCGA
>CAUYUJ010000484.1:65394-77894 GCA_963575745.1 Prorocentrum cordatum
AGGAGGAGGAGGAGGATGAGGAGGAGGAGGAGGAGGAGGAGGAGGAGCCGCCGCAGGAGAGGCGTCCGAGTGACGAACACCAACCGCGTGTGAGACCTGAGAGCCACAGGGATGGCGGAAAAGGCGAAAGCCTGGGAGAGGGTGGGGCGTCTCAGGAACACCACACCCTAAAACCTCCCAGGGCCCAAACAGCTACGCTAGGGTGCAGGGGTCGGGCCAGAACGCGCCGCGCCTGCCCCTCTCTGGCGGGGCTCCAAGCCACGGGTGATCCTGTCAATCGCATTGTGCTGGTTGGCCCGAGTCTTAGGATTCTCTGAAAACCCCTGGCACACAGCCCGCAATTTGCGGGCTGACCTGAAGGACTCGGGCCCGTTGAAATTGCCCCCGCATTTACGGCAGCAATAAACGGAATTCACACAGAAAACGTCATGCCCCAATTCAGCGAATTCGGCAAGCACTGATTGAGGAGCGTCGGCAGAGCCACTGGAAGCACTCGCCTGCACCACCGAGGTGGGCTCCCGAGGCTCAGGCGTGGACCCCAAAATCCTATCAGCAGCCTCAAGGGCAGCCGTGACTCTAGAGTCCGAACTACTAACCCACGCCTCAGAGCCCCGCCTGAAGAAGTCGTCGGCCAAGCTCTGGACCAACGGCGTGGGAGCACAAACTCGATCTGCCCCTGAGCGAAGAGTATGGAGGGTACACGCACTTCGAGCGACTCGATTGCACCGACGACACCTATACTCTGACAGCCTCTGGCAGAACAGCAACTCCTGGTCCTGGGGCCTCTCGGAGACCACACGCTTGGGCACCTGGACGAGCTCAGGGTCCCGCACCACGATAGGATCCGTTCCCCACTTACGAAACTGAACCACCTGGAAGACAGCCCAAGACACATAATGCAGGACCTGCTTGTGCTGCGTCAACGCAGCGGCCAAACTCTCGGCCACCGTTTTGGACACCATGTGTGCGGCACTGCCACACTTCGCGAAGAAGTCGGCCCAGGCATTGCCGACGAAGGCCTCAAGCTCGTCTGGCGTGGCCCACTCGATGATATCATCCAGCTTCCTGTGCGCTGGAGTCCACTGAAACCGCGCTGGTGGCAGACGTGGATCACGTGCTCTGGCAGCAGAAAAAATGTCTCTCCAGACGCGGGCGTGCTTCGCTTTGCCAAAGTCGAGCTTCTGGTCCCAGGACGTGCCCTCATCAACGAGCGATTTCAGATCTGAAATGAAAACCTCGTGCCCAGGATGCTTCTGAAGTCCCATCTTGATGGCATAGCGCTCAGCGCGGCCTACCGTCTGCACATAATAGGGCAAGGGCCCATATACAGCTCTGGCGGGGAGCCACGTGACGGGGTCCAACTGGCAGACCGACCAACCGCACCTACGTACTTCAGGAATACTGGCCGAGAACCCAGACCCATCAGTATAAGATGTAGGCCACCAGGAGCCTGAGACATCTCCCCACTCAAAAACTTCATTGGAGACCGTAGTGTAGTGCGGCACAGCCACAAGCTCAGGGACCCCATGGATCAGGTACCTCTGGTCCCAGTCGGTGCACCCCAGCTGCTGCCCAGACGCCTGAAGCATGTCTCGAACCTCCTGAAGCTGTTCTGGAAACTCATAATATTCCTGGTCGGGGTTCCCTTCGAGGAGCGGCGGGCAGTCGTAAAATATACGACCCCAACAGGAGTCGATAGCCTTGCCACAGGCCTGACAAGGCCCAATGGGCCTCCCGAGCTTCATGTCCCGACGCGGTGGGATGGGAAGATTGTCTGCCCACAGAGCCTGCAGCGCGCCGAGGCGCCGATGACACTTTATCTTGGCGGGCGAGTGGCGTAGCGCACGATGCCACACATCCGCCTGCTCGGTATAAACATGCTGCTGCAACCTATGGTGCTGCCAGCGCTGGATGCCCTGATGCAGGGGCACACGCAGGTCTGCTGGACATATACGATATAATTCAAAACTATTTCCCAAATCGTCGACCAGGATGTGCTCAGACGACATAGTCCAGGAGATGCGCCCCAAGGTAAGCCAAGTGGCCCCAAGGGGCCCTCGCGCTTTAGACCAGGAAGGTGAACTCCCGAACTTGGTACCCAGACTGACCCAAGCCTCCCGAAGTCTGCTAGGTTGCACACGCCCATCCCAGATCCAGGAAGCATATTTGAGCACAATGTCCGTGGTGGCGTTATATATGGGGTCGTAGCATTCATCCCGATGAGATATAAGGTACGCTGTTACCCCGACCAACGTCTTACCTGGAGCACCATTTAGGACAGCAGCACAATGTCGCAACTCACGAAGGGCGCTATCACTAACTCCATCAACTGCTCCGCCATGCGCCACTGATGGAAAGGCGCCCGTGCGCCACAGGCTGGTAGCACTCCGCCCCACGGCGGACTTCAACATGCGAAAACGATGCTTGCGCTCACGAAACTGCACCAGCCTACGCCTCTCCATACGCCGAAGAACTCGAGGTCCTGTGAGCTCGTGACCCAAATTCCTCATGTGGGCCCTGTACGGGATCTTCAAGGTTCCCAAGTGCCTCTTGAGCTGCCCCCAAACCTTTTGGGACCCAGGGATACATCCAGACTTCGGCGGCTTCAGGACCATCCCAAGATCACCAGCATCAGCAGTGAACGCCTTGGCCGCTCGGGCCAGGTTGGACACCTCCCGCAAGACGGGCGACACGTACTGCAGGCCCACATCGTCCATGAGCGTGCGTGGCGTGATAGTAAGTGCAATACTAGCCGTGCGCTGGACCGCTCGATACGTGAGGAGATATAAAAGATAAGTGGCGTGTGTGCAGCCCGCAAGAATACCCTGATGGGCCACCAAGGGCCTGGAGACGGACCCAAAGCACTTGATCCTTCTCGGCTGGCGGTAGGATCCCAGGAGCAACCACAGGAGCCTCAGCGGGTACCCGAGCTCTCTGGCTTCTCGGAGAAGTGCGCTGTGACTGACCATATCGAAGCACTTGGTCATGTCCAAGAGAATGGTGCAGGTGTGTTCACCTAAGAGTTCTCCTATCTCCTGGCTCAGGTTGTGGTCGAAGGCTGAATCGGTCGAAGTCTGCCCAGCCCTGGACCCCCACATATGTTCGCAATTGTGAGCCTCTTGCCGTTCCGCAGAACGCGGCCGACGAAGCTTTCCCCACAACCTGACGAAAGTGTTGCTGAGGACGATCAACCTAGTGTCCCCGTCAGGCTTGGGCAAGCGAACAAGCTCACTGTAGAGCCTGTCAGTAGGCCAGGCCAGCCAACTCTCAAACTGCATGGACATGTCAGCCAGGCACTGCAAGGCCTGGTCGGACAGCACATCGAGCGTGCGTGGCGCGATCCTCGTCTGGCCCGAGGCGGTCTTCAGTGGAAAGCTTCTGATGGCTCCTCGCACCTGCGATGCAGACAAAGGCGGAAGCAGAGGCCACTGAGCATGATCAGTAGGCAGCGGCAGAGGGCATGAACCGTGGTACGTCCAGACGTCCCTCCACTTGTCGAGCGTACGGTCGGCCATCTGGTATGGCTGAGCGTCAGGGGAGTAGGCGAGCACCTCCTGTCGAGCACGAACTTTGGAGGACGAATGCGCTCGAGATGCTCCTCCCAAGAAGGCTTCCTTGGCCCGCTGTCGCCAAGCCTTCTCCGACGCTCTTTGCGCCGTGCTCAGATGATAATCAGCACTGGCAATGATGGCATTGGCTACCTCCTCAAAGTCAGCCTCGACCAAGCCGGGCAGCCCTCGCCGAAAGAAGCCTGCGAAGGCAGTGTCCAGGACACACAGCACCTGCTCTGACCGAGCCACGCGCCCATATAATGCAGCCACCTCATTGAAGGCCACGACAACCTTGGTGTACTGCAGCGGCGTGATGGCGCAGATGAGGGCGCACAACTTGAGGCGCTCAATGTACCTCACAAGCCGCTTCTTCTCCGCCACAAGGTGCTGGGCCCAGCGCCTCGCCGTAGCCCAAGCCAGCGCGGGCGGCTCTTTGTAGGTACGCCTGCGCGGCGGCTGCCATGACAGGAGCTGCCACTTGAACTGCGGCGGCCCCTCGCGCCCGATGTACTGCATGGCCTTGGCGCCTACGCAGTCGTAACGCCCTGCCAGCTCGTAGTCCACCCCTCGCAGCACGGAGTCCCAGAGCGAACTCAGGTCATCGACACTGCTGACCTGCTGGAACTCCGGCTGGAGCATATGCCACGGGTAGGGATACCTTGCGCAGCCAACGGGCGGCACCACCGCAAAAGGGCGCGGCTCCACAGGGACACGGCACCACGTGGGGCGATCCTCGCCCATGAGCTGCAGCTCCACAGGGAAGTGCGGCGGCGGCACGACCGCGGAGTCATGCTGGACCTCGGGCTTGCCCTTGATGCGAGACGCTAAGTTGGCACAGACGACAAAATAGTCTATGGTGCTCTTGCCCTCGTCAGTGATGCAGGTGTGCTGGTCGGGCACACAGTGGATGGCTGCCATGGTCTCGACCCAATTGCGAACATTGAGCGCATCGATATCGGCGTTCCAGTCACCGCCTAGAATCCAGTCGAGGCCCCGAGAGTTCCATGATGCCACTCTCTGGGCCAGGGCCCACAGCACCTCAATGTTTTCGCCTGAGATGCCAATGGACGTGGCGAGGTAAACACTGGCGACGATGATGCCACCAGCAACTCCCCAGTTAATCTGGGCACAAACTGCTCGCCCAGGATAGATAATGTGCCCGTCGTCAGGTGGGGCCGTGACCATAATGTACGTCGGCGCGAGTACCGCGACCCCTCCGAAGTTGGACGTAGCAGAGTCACCAGTAGAGGGCGACGGGGCCCATAGCCCATGCCATCCAGCGTCCAAGGCCCTGGCCTGAAACTCGCCAAGCCTAAGTTCGGTAATTCTCAACTCTTGAGCCAGCAAGATAGTTCCGCGATAAGTGGCCAAAAAGTCAAAGAAAGGGCCGTAGCCCGTAGCGTTCACCGTTGTGATGAGGCCTTTGAGCTGCGGCTTAGATTCTGCATGCATTGGCTGCGCCTTTACCTCCGTGCGCTCTGGCGGCAAAGGCGAAGTTGGTGCAGCCCGTTCTTGACCTGATTTCTCGAGGCTACATCGGGGGGAAGGTGGGGGCGAAGATGGCGCATCCTGAACTGCGTCTGCACACGTATCTGCTTCAAGTTCCTCCATGCCAGGCTCGACGTCCTGAAAGAAATCATAATCATCATCCAATGTAGTACGCGCAGGGCCGCTCTGGCCCGAGGACGCCCCTAACAGTCGGCACCCTCTGCCGCCTGGATTCTCCGATGGCAAGGGCGGTGAGCGGTGCGTGCCGTCCGAAGACGGTCGGTGCCCTCTGCCGCCGCTCCCCGAAGGTGAGGTCGGTGAGCAGTGCGTGCTGCCAGGGGCCAACCGCGTAGGCGTAGGCGGAGTAGCCCTCTGTGATGCCTTAGACGCCGAGGACCCAGCTGCGGGCGCAACCGACGTAGGCGGAGCCGCAGTCAAAGTCGGAGCTGCCCCCCACCCCGAAGAGCGGGCCAGTGGGGGAAATAATGTAGGCGCCGTAGTCCCAGCCGAGGTCATGGTACTGGAAGCCGTTGTGGGCAGGGAGGTCTGACTATGAGGGGCTGAATCCCTCTCCTCCCTGCCCAAGGTACCCGCCGCCGTCGAAGATGACGAAGGCGCACCCTCAACATGTTGCGCTGATATAGAGCTAGCCATGGTGACAAAGAGCCAACGCAACAGCATACCAGGCCGAGTACGTTCACGCGGACGTATTGGCCCTCTTGGCCACAATGTCCAGGTAGCTCTGCTGGAAACGCTTGGACTTTTCGCGCACGATGTCGGGGGTGTCGCTCTCCCCGACGTGGACGCCAGCTGCGCCCAAAGTCGCGCGGCAATCCTCCTCAGACATCTCAGTGTCAGGTGGCTCAGCACTAGCTTCGGCACCATCAGCAGGAGCAAGTGCAGGTTCAGGCGGCTTGGCCTGGGGCAGGTTCTGCAGCTTACTGACCGTGTCGGCCATGGCCTGCGGCTCCTTGACCATGTCGGCGCCGAGGCCGAGGCCTGTTGCGACCTTGCCCAGCTGCTCCACACTGACCGCGAAGGAGGGCAACAAGTCCGCAAGCGACGGTGGCTGCGTGCCCTCGGGCGGCTGGGCTCGCGACATGGCGGTGCGGGTCTGCTGCTCCAAGCGGAGGACCTCAGCAGTGGCCTCTCGCAACTTGGAGTCCGTGTCGGCCAGGCCGCGAGTGAGCTCGTCAATCTTCTTCTGCTGCTCATCGCGGGTGGCCTGGATGGTAGCCTGTCGCGAACGGGCAGCAGACAGTCTTGACGCCAAAGACCTGGCCTGATGCTCGATGGGCCTGTCTTGAAAGAGCTCGGCGTCCAACTTCGCCCGCTCTTCGCGCAATTTGGCCACAGTATCAGCATCAGCAGGGTCAGTAGTGGCACGGAGCATCCGATCCAGCGTCTTGATCCTGTTCCGCTTGACAGTGTCGGCATCCCCTGGCGCAGCAGCCCATGGTGGGCTTGCGCCTGTTGTGCCCGTAGCCGCTGGCCCATGCCCAGGGGGATGCTCGCGGAGCTTGGTGAGCTGCGCCTCAAGCTCCTTGACCTTGGCCGCGAGCGACTGCTGCTTGGCCGAGACACTGGGCTGCGACGCCACTTTGTTCTCCTTGAAACAGTTGCTCTTGTGCAGGCCGCACTTCTTACAGTAGACAAGAGTGGAAGCATTGAACCACGGTTGATTCGTGACGTCGTGCCTGCACCACTTGCAGTACCATGGCGAAGCGTTGTCCTTGCGCGTCGGGGCCATCGTGGCGCCGAAGCCGCAGGGACGGGCGGCGAGTGCCACAGGCCAGAGGGCAGCCTGGCCGTGGCGGCAAAACTGCTGAGGGAGCCCAACTCCTCGGTGTAGGCGAAAAGCTGTCGAGCGCAAGCGCTCTGGCGCGGCCGCGGACTAGCGGTATCCGTGAATGCCAATACGGGCTCAGCCCGCAAAAGCATGAACCTTGAGCCAAAATGGCTACGGAGGAGGAGGAGGAGGATAAGGAGGAGGAGGAGGAGGATGAGGAGGAGGAGGAGGAGGAGGAGGGGAGGAGGAGGAGGAGGAGAGGGGGAGGGGGAGGAGGGGAGGATGAGGAGGAGGAGGGAGGAGGAGGAGGGGAAAACGAGGAGGAGGAGGAGGAGGAGGAGGAGAGGAGGAGGAGGAGGAGGAGGAGGGGGAGGAGGATGAGGAGGAGGATTAGGAGGAGGGAGGAGGAGGAGGGGAGGAGGCGGAGGAGGAGGAGGAGGAAGAGGAGGAGAGGAGGAGGAGGAGGAGGAGGAGGAAGGGAGGCGGATCGAGGAGGGGGAGGAGGCGGATCGAGGAGGAGGAGGAGAAGGAGGAGGAGAAGGAGGAGGAGGAGGAGGAGAGGGGAGGAGGAGGAGGAGGAAACGAGGAGGAGGAGGAGGAGGAGCAGGAGGAGGAGGAGGAGGAGGAGGAGGAGGAGGAGGAGGAGGAGGGGGAGGAGGAGGAGGAGGAGGAGGAGGAGGAGGAGGAGGAGGGAGGAGGAGGAGGAGGGAAGGAGGGAGGAGGAGGAGGAGGAGGAGGAGGAGGAGAGGAGGAGGAGGAGGAGGAGGAGGCGGATCGAGGAGGGGGAGGAGGAGATCGAGGAGGAGGAGGAGAAGGAGGAGGAGGAGGAGGAGGAGGAGGAGGAGGAAAACGAGCAGGAGGAGGAGGAGGAGGAGGAGGATGAGGAGGAGGAGGAGGGGGAGGAGGAGGAGGAGGAGGAGGAGGAGGCGGAGGAGGAAGAGGAGGGAGGAGGCATGCTGGGCCACGTGCTTCCCGCGTCAGCACACGGCCGTATCGGTGCAGGCGGCCGGCCGCCTGGGGCAAGCTGCACGGGCAGAAGCCCTTCTTGCCCCGGGGGGGTAGGTTATACATTTCCAAACGAATCTTATAATAATCGGAGGTTGCCTCGGACTGACCCCGGACTGACCCTGGACTGACCCTGGACTGAACCCGGACTACAATGGCAACGACAACATCTTCTCAGCAGCGTTCCCGGGGCATACTGAGGCCCCAGCTCGGTAAAATTAGACTCGGTAAAAATAGATCTCGGCTAAACTAGGTCGGCATCTGATATCTATTTTAAACGAGTGGAGCGTAATCGGAGGTTGCCTCTGGGCACCCCACGAAGGCCCCAGAAACCATAGCAACGGCCCGGGGGAACGGCAGGACGGTCCTAAGAGGGCTCCAGAACGTGTCTAGATGGGCCTCGCAGGCTGTCTAGACAGGCCACGCGGGGGACGGTTGCTGCCGCCCCAAGGGGTCGGCGGTGTGGCGTAAGCCAATGATGATCGCAATGGAACGGAGACCCCCAACCGGGAGATCGTTTCGCTTCGTTCGTGTCGTGCGTGCGGGCGGGGCGAAGCTGCGTGGGCGCGCGAGAGGAATGAACCCGCCGTTGCTAGGGCGAAGTCAAGGCAAATGATCCTCCCCCGTCCGTCCGTCCGTCTGGCGGTGGCTCGCGGTGTCCCGCGGTGTCCTGTGGTGTCCGCCGTTGCTAGGGCGAAGTCACGACAAATGATTCTCCCCTGTCCGTCCGTCCGTCCGTCCGTCTGGCGGTGGCTCGCGGTGTCCCGCGGTTCCCGTGGTGTCCCGTTGAGTGAGATCGATAATGAGATCGATAATGAGAGCGATAGTGAGATCGATGTGATGCCCCGAGGTGTCCCGTGGTGTCCCAAAAAATGAGATCGATAGTGAGATCGACAGGTGTCCCGTGATGTCCCGTTGAATGAGGTCGAACGTGAGATCGATAGTGAGATCGATGTGGTGCCCCGAGGTGTCCCGTGGTGTCAAAAACACGTGAGATCGATCATCAGATCGATCGTGAGATCGACAGGTGTCCCGTGGTGTCCCGTGGTGTCCCGTTGAGTGAGATCGATAGTGAGATCGATAATGGGACCGATAGTGAGATCGAGAGGTGTCCCGCGGTGTCCCGTGGTGTCCCGTTGAATGAGATCGACAATGAGATCGATAGTGGGATCGACAAGTGTCCCGTGGTGCCCCGTGGTGTCCCGTGGTGTGAGATCGATAGTGAGATCGATTGAGTCAATTGTTGGTTCCCCCCCTCTCCCCCCCACAACCTTCTTATCACCCGAAAGAGTGGTCGTATAGGTAATAGTGTTTTTGGTACTTCGTTTGGTTTGTGCGGTTTGCTTTTGTGTAGCACATTGGAACCACTTCAGGGCAGCCAGCCAGCCGCCGCCAAATCAACACTGATGAAATCAATGCTGACCCAATACAAGACGAGGGTAGTGCCGTGATAGGATCGGCTCAGGATGCGTTCCAGATTTCCAGTCCCTGGCGGCCCTCCTTTGTGTAGCCCGTGTGGAACATTCGGAACTGCGGGGGATTCTCGAAATCTTGGACCGTATCATACATGAACTGCTGCCCCTCTGACAATACCGTCTTCCCAGAAGTGCGAGAGAGCGCATTCTATCGGTTCTCTTCATCTCGCGAGCTTCGATCCGACGTCACACTGCTGCGAATGCAAGCTTGCGCCAATACTCAGCCCGAGACCCCAAGACATACCTCAAACACCTTTCCAGTTACGGCGACAACCTCACACCACCACTCATGGTGCCACCTCACGCTTATCCCAGAGCGAAGCGGGAACTTGAGGCTTCCATTTTTGTTGATCCCTCTCTCTCTCTCTCTCGCTCGCTTCGAATGCACGATTTTTACATCAACGCATCATTGATCTATCTGTCTATATAGAGTGAGAGAGGGCGAGAGAGAACGAGAGAGAGAGAGAGAGAGAGAGCGAGGCACCGAGAGAGAGAGAGAGAGAGAAGAAGAGAACTAATGAGAGAGAGAGAGAGCGAGAGATGGAGAGGAAAAGAGAGTGCGAGAGGGAGAGAGAGAGAGAGAGAGAAGGAGAGACAGCGGAAGATAACTAATAGACAGGAGGTCGAATGAAAGAAACTAACGTGGGTATCCGACGGGCAGCATATCACGGAACACCTCTTCGTGGTATGCTGGAACGCCAGCATCAACGGGAACCATCAACCAGAAACACACGGTCATCGGCTAGGAACACATCGACATCGACATCGCCATCTCTCTCTTTATCTCTATCGCTGTATATATATGTAGGTATATACAGACATATATGTTACAATGCCCTTGTCACCGCTACGCTTCCATCTATAGCTTCCTCTCTGCTCTCTCCGTGCCTGGTTCTTTCCCGCCTCTGAGTGGGAGGCCGAGGGTGGGGGAGGTGGAGGACGACCTCCAGCAGTCCTCTGCCGTGCCGATGTCGTCCACGGACATCCTGAAACCCAGGTCAACAGTTTCCGCCCGGGGGGACCTGCTCGGGGACGGCGTGGGGCATGGGCGCGCGGGCTGCCCTACCGGGGGCAGCGTCGGCGGACAGAAAGCATCTCCAGTCAGGAACTATTGCTTAGCGCGTCGCGGCGGCGGCCCTGGGGACACGCCAAGCCCTTCAAAATAGTAGCGCGTCGACCCGTTCTGCGGGGCGGGAGGCTCGGGGAGGGCTCGGGACGTTGACACTCGGGGACTGGGACGTGGTTAGCTTGTCGCGCCGAAGCGTGGTGGGCCAGAACTGGCGGCGCGACGCGCGAAGCAAACGTTCCCGACCGTACACCCACTGCTCTTTCGCAGTGCAGGCGCGGATGCTCTCCTCGGAAGGAATGCCACCCACACGCGCCGCCCCCTTCCCCTAAGCTCAGCCTCGCGTGGCGCTCTTTCCCACAGGAAATGGCATGCGCCCACACACACACACACAACACACTTTGTTTGAGTCAGCGGCGGTCCTCAAGCGCGGGTCGCAGATGGAAGTGCTAATTGCGATCGAGCGTTGTCGAAGGCACAGTGTACGAGACGCCGCACACTGTAAAGTGCAGACAGTGGGTAGTGTGCTGGAGGGACTGTAATCCCAAACGTAGACATGCAGCGGCCATGAAACTGACACCACACACATCACACACACACACACACTTTCTGGGCTCCGCGCGTACTTCTGGGGTCGGCGTTGGCCTCCCTTCCTTGGCGTGCGGAGGCGCCGTTCGAGGGGCACGGCGTCGATCAAAGAACTCCGCGCGGAGCTCTGGAACTCTGTATGTATGCAATGCATTCCCAAATAGGCCTTGCCCATTAAAAAAACAAATTCCTACCTGTTTTGTGGAAGAACCTGTGGGTCCGGGGTGCCAGTTCAGAGGCGGCCCCCAACGCTGCTTGGTTCCCTGGTCTTTGTCTCCTTTAGGCGTTCCTCCTCCTCCTCCTCCTCCTCCTCCTCTCTCCTCCTCCTCCTCCTCCTGCTCCTCCTCCTCCTCCTCCTCCTCCTCCTCCTCCTCCTCTCTCCTCCTCCTCCTCCTCCTCTTCCTCCTCCTCTTGTTCCCTGGGCTCCCCTGTCCGTGCAATGCCACGCAGTGCCAAGCAATGCTCTGCACCGCGCTGCTCTGCGCTGCTCTGGCCTTCGCCGATCTGGACTCTCTAGCCCGCAGCCCCAGAGGACGCGACAACTTCCTCTGGGGTACAGTCGGGGCGTTGACCTAAGGAACCCTAAATAAGGAACGGGGCCCCTTTCTCCCATAAGTTGAACTTCGATTTCCCATGGAAAACCTCAGGGAAACAGAAGGCAAACTGTAGAACAATCAAGGAACACCGAGCCCCTCCCCAACGAAAAGGGTTCCTTCTGCAGGGCCCCGGCTGTAATCCGTCACCCCAGATCCACTTTCGCGGGCCCTCAGGCCCGACAGCGGCCCCCCATCGCCGAAATCGGGGAACCGCTGCCGGATTGAGCAGCATCGTATCGTCGGAGACCTGGGTCCCAACCTTTTCTCCAAGGCGGGCCCCCCCCCCCCCGACTGTGACACCACCGGGGGGGCCCCAAGAGGCCCCCAAGAAGCCCCCAGCTGCCGCGAGGGCTCCCAAGAGAGACCCCAACAGACCTCTCCACAGAGCATCTTGTCCACGACCCAGTCTTACCCAAGGCCACTGACCACTACATACACTATGGGCGGGCGGAGTCGGCGAAGCGATCCGCCGCCCCTCCGGGCACAGCGTGTGAGACCACCACGGCATGATCTGCAGGTACTGCTTCTCGTGAGTCCTCTCATAAACGCACTTTGAATACCTGCCCCTGCCTCTGACTCTCTCCGAGCCCCTCCTCCTCCTCCTCCTCCTCCTCCTGCTCCTCCTCCTCCTCCTCCTCCTCCTCCTCCTCCCCTCCTGGGGCCCTCCCCGCGGACCCCTCATTCCGCCGGCTCGAGGGCCTAAGGCCTGTCCACGACCCAGTCTTACCCAAGGTCCACGCCTGTCCTCTAAGGCAGGCCCCCCCGACCTGTGCTGACCCCCAGCCACAGCCCCGGCCTGGTGGCGGCGTGGGCCGCCCGCGCGCTGGCCAGGTCCACGTCCGCGGCCGCGGCGGGCCACCGAGTGCTCCGCGGCGGGCCGACTTCGGCGGCGTCGGCGCCGTCCGCGCCTGAGAACGCGAGGCCGAGGTCGACCACCTCCAC
>CAUYUJ010000484.1:82894-113074 GCA_963575745.1 Prorocentrum cordatum
GACCTCGGGCCCTAACATGGCGGGCGCAAGCCTGGAAAATGACGGCCGCGGCGCCCTCTCGAGAACCGAAAACGGACAAGTCAAGGATCGACGTGTCAGGGTGGGGGTTCTGTCCACCCTCGATTCTCTTCTTCCGGCTCCAGGTGCGGAGCCCTTTGGAGAAACCCTCCAGGGAGGAGGAGGAGGAGGAGGAGGAGGAGGAGGAGGAGGGAGGAGGAGGAGGGAGGAGGAGGGAGGAGGAGGAGGAGGAGGAGGAGGAGCAGGAGGAGCAGGAGGAGGACGGGTCGCCTAAGCCCTTCGGAGAAACCCTCCAGGGGAGCCCCCCCCGCCTCCTCGCCTCCCCCCCCGGGCTGCCGCCCACGCCTCCTCGCCCTCTGGCGCCGGCGGCAGCGGGCTGGGGGTCTCGGCGCCCGCGAGCACGGCCTGCTCCTGAGGCGGGGCGGGGCCGAGCCGGCTCTCCAGGGCCCGGAGGCCCTCTGCGGCCCCTTGCTCGGCGGCGCTCACAAGGGGGTGGAGGGAGGGGGGAGGGCTTCTTAGAAGGAGGCTGCTTCGTAGAAGGCGCCGGCCTTCCATTCATAGAGAAGGCCCGCGCCTTCTGAGAAGCAGGGGTGCTTCAAAGAAGCCCTCCCCGCCCGGCCGCGCGCGGCGTCACCAGGGAGGTTTACAGTGGAGGAGCGCCGAGGGACGCCGGCAGCAGCGTGCAAACGAGCAGGGCAGGCAAGCAAAGAGAGACGACGACGGGTCCGTTCCAGCTTCGAGCCTTTCCTGCAAAACTCGCACCTCCATATACTACGATGGGGGACCTGGGGGAAAACATGGCGCAAGTGCGCCGAGACCTCCTTGGGCTCCGAGGGGGCCGTGGCGTGCCGTGGGCGCCGACAGGCTTTCCTGCGTGGTCGGGTGTCGACACGCTGCTCACCAAAGAAGAGCCCAAGAGCGGTCGTACCCCATCGAAGGAGGCGAGAGTAGTACTTCTGGCCCAGCCTCATAGCTTTGACCTGAGCTTTGGGGATGGAGTGGAGGTCCCTGCCGTTGCGAGCAGCAAGGTCAGCCCACCGATTGCCGCGGGCATCGGCGCTCTGACCCTGCTGATGTCCTTTAACAAAGGCAACTCGAACAACAGACCCCGCCTCGCCCAGGTCGGAAATCTTGGTCCATATGCGTTCCCACAAGTCGACGTTTAAACGCCGAGGTGCGCAACGCCAACGAGCTCCAAGGGCAAGGCCATCGACCAGACATTTGAAGTCGGTGTGCACACACACAGGGGGAAGGCAAACCTGGAGAACCTGAAGGAAAGCGTAAAGCTCGGCCCTGGGCGAGGACTGTATGGGGCCTGGGGGAGCCCCATAAACAAGAATGTCTACCCAGGCGGCGGCTCACTCAATTGGCAGAATCCCCATCCCGCTCGTGTGGCCTCAGGCCAGTACCACATGCGCTGACGCGCCCCATCCGTGTAAATGTTGCCAGTGATGCCTTGCAGATCGCCGTATTGGATGTGCCAGTGCCCAGTGCAGCCCCGTGGTGGTAAAGGAGGGAAGCAAGAGCGAGAAACGAGCCCTGACGACCACAGCATGGAGTCACGCACTTGCATGGGAAACCCATCCGTGCAAATGTGAGACATGTACTGTTGGCGATGTGCATCAAGAGACGAACACTCATGTACAATATCATATAGATCATATGGAGATGCCCCACATCGTGGACATGAGTCGGTGTCCCTGTAGTAACACTTCGCAAGCGTGACGGGCTCCAAAGGCCACCTCCCAGATACGCACGCAGGAGGCCGGCTTCCTTAAGGGAGGGCTTCCACTTGGTGGCAAACGGGTTGTAAGGGGGCCATGGTCGGACGCTCGTCATCATCGTGATCGTCGGGCTCGTCGTCAGACCCCGAATCGTCGTCATCAGGTATGTCGACCTGGGAGAGGATCTGCAAGATTGTGTCGATCCAATAGCCAATGGGCCCCCGAGGGATAACATCATGCCCTGGAAGCGGAGACCGTTGGGCCCACTTCTCCCAGAGGCGCCGAACCCCTGCATCTCTAGCAAGTTGACGGATGGTGGACGGCGCCTCATCTCGGACGTTGATTCTGACCCCTTGATCGGCCGCCGAATGGTACTGCTGACGGTGGCCCAACCGAGCTCTCGTAATGCAAGCACTGTAGCGCCCGCGGGGCCCGATACATGCCGCCACGGGTGCGAGGAGTGGTAGATCTTCTGGATCTGGCGAAGCCATGCCGATTGTAAGATACGGTGGGGCACCCGCGGGTCACGAAAGAGGAGGGCCCACTGATACAGTGGCGCGGCCCAGGCCTCCACCTGGGGGTCCGTGTATGCCGAGCCCTGCAGGCATGACGTGAGCCAGCACGATGTACTGGGGCCTGGGGCATGCAATACACCTCGCTGGGCCGTTCGCATTTGTTCCACGAGTCGAGGGGGGGCTCCATGGACGCCTAGGCCGTAGGTCAAGGCCGGTGGGAGCGCCTGCTTGTGGAATCGGCTGAGGGGGGGACCAGCTCTGCGTAAAGAGACGAAGCGTGGACGACGGCTGGCAACACCCCTCACACGTTGTCGCAGCCTCCTGTAGCGAACAGGGCGACCCGAGACTTCGATCCCAAGAACTTCCACTGCATCCTCGTACACGCACCCAAGATCCCGAAGCCGATATGCCACATGTTTGCCCAGCGCAGGGATGGAGCTAGTGAGTTTCATCTTGTGGGCAGCTGGGGGTAGTCCTAGAGCCTTGAGTACTTGCGCCAAAAGCCGAAGAACCCGCTGAGACCAGGGGCCGATGTGCCGTAGCATGCCATATATGTGAACCGTAATGTCATCCGCATATACGTCAAGGCTCCGTGGGATGTCCATGGTGCAGTGCGTGAGATGATCGAAGGGAGCTAGCATGATGCACTGAAGCGCAACCATGCCATCGCACATCCTGGTAAAACACCGCACTGCGCATATACTACATCTGAGTCGCAGTTGTCCCACGCCAGGCGTCGGCTACACATGTAGACCCTAAAGGCGAGGAGGAGCATGGGGCCTGGGAAGCCTTGTTGGACACCCGCGCGCAACAGCAACAGCCAGGGTACTTTATCAAAACACTTGGCTATGTCTACAATCGCGTGCACGGATGCCTGGGATTCTGGCTGCAAGTGCACACCTGCCTCAGCCGTGACCATCACACGAGCTGCAACATCCGTCGTGGATCTTTGTGAGCCCAGCGCGAGGTATGGGCGATCTAGGCGCGACGCCCAGGCCCGCGCCCAGGTTAGTCGGGCATGGGCCCACGCGCGGTAGATGGAGGGCAACAGCGCAATCGGCCGATACCCGCCTGTCGGCTTGCCCAATAGGATAATATGTACATGCCTAATAACCGTGGGCCATGTCCCAAAGACCTCGCAGAGATGCTATAGGTATCCCAAGACCGCCAGAGCCCCGTTGGAGGCCAACGACCAGTGACGAGGTCTAAACTGATCTGGCCCTAGGGCCGTGCATCCCGAGAAACTCTGCGCAGCTTGCCGAAGAGCGGCAATGCTCAAGGGAAGCATGCGTGGACCAGCCTGACATATGCCGTGCATCTCAGCGATGAGGTCACCATCATCATCTGCATGAATGCTCTGGGCGAGGAAAGGAGGTTCGTCGTCACACCCATCCCACACGTCCTTCCATGACTGTCGTTGGACCAGACATATATCCTCGGAGGCACTAGACGGGCCCAACGTGGTATCAACCTGGGAAATCGTCCATCCACGAGGTTTGGACCAACGATGTATGGGACCTGATCATGCTCCTGCCCTGGTTCGTTCCACGGGCAGCCTCACGGTTGCAGACCACGGGTGCCTAGAGTCCCGCGGCAGCGTCCGACTGACCCCTCCTCCTCCTCCCCCTCTTCCTCGTTCTCCTCCTTTTCTTCCTCCTCCTCCTCCTCCTCCTCCTCCTCCTCATCCTCCTCCTCCCTCCTCCCTGCATTTCACCCACCCAATACAGCGTTTCGTGGCCCCATAGGGAGCTCCGCCGAAAGCCCCAGAGGCAGGTTTCGCATGGCGGCCTCGGGCCATTTCGGCACACCCCTCACGAGGATCGTGGCCCCATAGGGAGCTCCACCGAAAGTCCCAAAATGGCAAGGTTCGCATGGCGGCCTCGGGCCAGTTCGGCACACCCCTCACAAGGATCGTGTCCACATAGGGAGCCCCACCGAAGGCGCCGGTGGCAGGGTTCGCATGGCGGCCTCGGGCCATTTCGGCACACTCCTCACGAGGATCGTGGCCCCGTGGGGAACTCCAGCGCAGGCGCCATCGGCAGGGTTCGCATGGCGGCCTCGGGCCATTTCGGCACACCCCTCACGAGGATCGTGGCCACATAGGGAGCTCCACCGAAGGCGCCAGTGGCAGGGTTCGCATGGCGGCCTCGGGCAATTTCGGCACACCCCTCACAAGGACCGTGGCCCCATAGGGACCTCCTCCGAAAGTCCCAGTGGCAGGGTTCGCATGGCGGCCTCGGGCCATGTCGGCATACCCTTCACGAGGATCGTGGCCCCGTGGGGAACTCCACCGCAGGCGCCAGTGGCAGGGTTTCATGGCGGCCTCGGGCCATTTCGGCACACCCCTCACGAGGATCGTGGCCACATAGGGAGCTTCATCGAAGGCGCCAGTGGCAGGGTTCGCATGGCGGCCTCGGGCCATTGCGGCACACCCCTCACGAGGATCGTGGCCCCATAGGGAGCTCCTCCGAAAGTCCCAGAATGGCAGGGTTCGCATGGCGGCCTCGGGCCATTTCGGCACACCCCTCACGAGGATCGTGGCCACATAGGGAACCCCACCGAAGGCGCCGGTGGCAGGGTTCGCATGGCGGCCTCGGGCCATTTCGGCACACTCCTCACGAGGATCGTGGCCCCATGGGGAACTCCACTGAAGGCGCCAGTGGCAGGGTTCGCATGGCGGCCTCGGGCCACGTCGGCATACCCTTCACGAGGATCGTGGCCCCGTAGGGAGCTCCACCGAAGGCGCCAGTGGCAGGGTTCGCATGGCGGCCTCGGTCCATTTCGGCGCACCCCTCACGAGGATCGTGGCCCCACAGGAGCTCCACCGAAGGCGCCAGTGGCAGGGTTCGCATGGCGGCCCCGGGCCATTGCGGCACACCCCTCACGAGGATCGTGGCCCCATAGTTGTGCTGCTTCAACAACCGCGTCTGGGCGTCGTTCTCCGCCTTGTCGACGTGCAACGCTACCTCCCCACTCGAGGCTCTCAGAGCCCTCTCCTGCTTCTGCTCCTCGGTAAGGGGGGCGCCGTCCTCGTCGTCGTCGGCGCCCGCGACGACGGCCGCGAACGCGTTCCTGAGCATGTCGGGCTCTGACGGGAAGCCGTGGCCACATAGGGGGCGCGGGCGAAGACGGTATTCACAATTAGGGCATTCACAACTGCATGTGGTTGGGTCCTTCGCCAAGCTAATTTTTCGGGTTTTTTGTTTCTCCCCCCCGCTGCCCATAGTTTCCAAAATTTTCCTGGGGAGTCGACGATGAATTGTGTCTGTGTGTTTTTCTTTCCGCAGAGAAAGAGCGAGAGGGGCGGCTCCAGCCGCGAGAAAGGCCGGCAAAAGGAAGGGGGCGCCGAACCCAAGGGAAGCGGAGGGCGGCGCACTCGGGCCGTGGAGGCCTTCGCGCGCCGTCGGGCTCCTGGTAGAAGTGGATGGGGCCCTTTCGGCAAACCCTTCGCGAGGATCGTGGCCCCGTAGGGAGCTCCACCGAAGGCGCCAGTGGCAGGGTTCGCATGTCGCGAGGATCGTGACCCCATTGGGGGCTCCACCGAAAGCCCCAGTGGCACGGTTCGATTGGTGGCCTCGGGCCATGTCGGCACTGCCTCGCGAGGATCGTGGATCTATAAGGAGCTCCGCCGAAGGCGCCGGCGGCAGAATTCGCATGGCGGCCTCGGGCCATTTCGGCACACCCCTTCACGAGGATCGTGGCCCAGTGGGGGCCCCACCGAAGGCCCCCAGTGGCAGGGTTCGCTTGGCGGCCTCGGGCCATTTCGGAACACCCCCTCAAGGGATTGTGGCGCCATAGGGAACTCCACCGAAGGCGCCAGTGGTGGGATTCGCATGGCGGCCTCGGGTCATTTCGGCGCGCCCCTCAAAGGATCGTGGCCCCATAAAGAGCTCCACCGAAGGCTCCGCTGGCAGGGTTCGCATGGCGGCCTCGGGCCATTTCGGCGCACCCCTCGCGAGGATCGTGGCCCCATAGGGAGCCCCGCCGAAAGTCCCAGTGGCAGGGTTCGCGTGGCGGCCTCGGGCCATTTCGGCACACCCCTCACGAGGATGGCGGCCTCGGGCCGCCTCGGCGCACCCCTCACGAGGATCGTGGCCCCACAGGAGCTCCACCGAAGGCGCCAGTGGCAGGGATTGCATGGCGGCCTCGGGCCAGTTCGGCGCACCCCTCACGAGGATCGTGGCCCCACAGGAGCTCCGCCGAATGCGCCCAGTGACAGGGTTCGCGTGGCGGCCTCGGGTCATTTCGGCACACCCCTCACGAGGATCGTGGCCCCGTGGGGAACTCCACTGAAGGCGCCAGTGGCAGGGTTCGCGTGGCGGCCTCGGGCCACGTCGGCGCACCCCTCGCGAGGATCGTGGCCCCGTAGGGGGCTCCGCCGAGGGCGACAGTGGCAGGGTTCGCATGGCGGCCTCGGGCCGCCTCGGCGCGCCCCCAACGAGGATCGTGGCCCCATAGGAGCTCCGCCGAAGGCGCCAGTGGCAGGGTTCGCATGGCGGCCCCGGGCCATTGCGGCACATCCCTCACGAGGATCGTGGCCCCATAGTTGTGCTGCTTCAACGACCGCGCCTTGGCGTCGTTCTCCGCCTTGTCGACGTGCAACGCTACCTCCCCCCTCAAGGCTCTCAGAGCCCTCTCCTGCTTCTGCTCCTCGGTAAGGGGGGCGCCGTCCTCGTCGTCGTCGGCGCCCGCGACGGCGGCCGCGAACGCGTTTCTGAGCGTGTCGGGCTCTGACGGGGAGCCGTGGCCACATAGGGAGCTCCGTCGAAGGCGCCCAATGGCAGGGTTCGCATGGCGGCCTCGGGCCATTTCGGCACACCCTTCGCGAGGATCGTGGCCCCATGGGGAACTCCACCGAAGGCGCCAAATGGCAGGGTTCGCGTGGCGGCCTCGGGCCAGTTCGGCACACCCCTCACGAGAATCGTGGCCACATAGGGAGCCCCGCCGAAGGCGCCGGTGGCAAGGTTCGCATGGCGGCCTCGGGCCACGTCGGCGCACCCCTCACGAGGATCGTGGCCCCACAGGAGCTCCACCGAAGGCGCCAGTGGCAGGGTTCGCATGGCGGCCTTGGGCCGCCTCGGCGCACCCCTCACGAGGATCGTGGCCCCACAGGAGCTCCACCGAAGGCGCCAGTGGCAGGGTTCGCATGGCGGCCCCGGGCCATTGCGGCACACCTCACGAGGATCGTGGCCCCATAGTTGTGCTGCTTCAACAGTCGCGCCTGGGCGTCGTTCTCCGCCTTGTCGACGTGCAGCGCTACCTCCCCCCTCAAGGCTCTCAGAACCCTCTCCTGCTTCTGCTCCTCGGTAAGGGAGGCGCCGTCCTCGTCGTCGTCGGCGCCCGCGAAGACGGCCACGAACGTGTCCCTGAGCATGTCGGGCTCCGACGGGAAGCCGTGGCCACATAAGGAGCGCAGGCGAAGATGGTATTCACGATTTCGGTATTCGCAACTGCGTATGGTTGGATTCTTCGCCAGGCTAATTTTTTCTCCCGTCGATTCGCCAGGCGTCTCCGCGGGGTCTCCGGTCGAGTCCGCTCAAGCGCACCAGAACTAATGGCCAATGGGCTCCCTCCCGCCGCACGATGCACAATGAAGGGGGCCCAGGGACAACGAAAGGGGCCCACGGACACACAAACCAACAGGCACAAACAACCAGGAGTCCCCGTATCCTTTTCCGTGCTTTCTGGGGGTGTGCGTCTTCCCCTCCCCTTCCAAGCTTTCCCCATATTTTTTCCGAGGCATCGGCGCTTCTCTCTGTGTTTGTGTGTCTGTGTGTGTGCTTTTCCCCTCCTGGCACAGGACCGCCCAAAGCGCAAATCACGGGAAGCTGCTGCTCTTCCAGGGGCCACGAGCCCTACCCCAAACGCGGCCTAACTAAATGAGGGGGTCGAGCAGTGGACGCGTGCCCCTCCCAAGGCCGGACCCGGAGGGACCCCGGGCCCACCTCGCGGGGCAGAGAGGCGTCTGCGGGCGCACGCCAGGATCCCAGCCCTGGCTCTGCCTGCTGCACAGGTGCCCCTCCGCCCCTCGCTCGCTCGCTCGCTCGCTCTCTCTCTCTCTCTCTCTCTCTACCGCACTCGCTCGCTTGCTCGCCTGCTGCAGCTGCCCCTCTCCATGCCTCGCCCTCTCTCCCGCACTCCGTTCGCTCGCTCTCGCTCTCTCTCTCTCTCTCTCTCGGCCCTTCCATCGATCGTAAGACGAAGGGGTCGAGCCGTGCGGCGGGGCTCCTTCTGGAACTCCTCCTGGAACAGCCTCGAGTACAGCATGGAGAGCCTCCCCGGGGCGGGCGAGCGGAGGCGGGTGCGAGCCCGACCGCCGCCGCGCGAAAGCGGCGCGGGCACGGGGGCGGCCGACGGGACGGCGCGCGGGGAGCTGCCGCTGCGATCTCCGTCCTCCTGCTCCTCCCTGCCCTCGCCCGGTGCTGGGGTGTCCGTTAACACTGGGGCATTCTGAGTACTCTGGGCTTCTTAACAAGCGTGGTGGGGTACCCCTCCGGCGGGGGTCAACCTCGCCTCGTCGTCGCGCCGCGACGGGGGCCGGAGCGCCTTCGGCGCGCGGTGGCTGCCCGCGACGGGGGTCGATGTGGGCCTGTCGGCGGGGGTGGCGCCCCCCCCCCCGACGCTTATTAAGAAACTCGGATGACTACTCTCTTCTCTCCCGTGAGTTCGTCAGGAATATATCCGGTTCTCACCGCAGGCTTGGACAAAGGTGACATTGCTTTCCGTCTCGAGCTCCGGGTCGGCGATAGCACGCGTCCGCGGCTACAGAAAGCATCAGCGCAATGGGGAGGGATGGGGGGGAAGGATGGTATGCCAGATGTGGCGCGAGCGTGCTTAGCTTGCGAACGACCTCTCGCTCCGCCCTGTCCTCGGCCTCCTCCACTCTTTGGTGTCACCTCGCTGCTGTGTCCAACGCGGGGGGTGGCGCGGGGGAGGGGGCGACAGGAGGACATTGATGAGAACATAAGCGACTGAACGAACAGTGTAGACAAGCTGGGGGTCGCCCACACACGCACGCACACACTTCAAATGCCTTTGGGAAAACTGAGTTCCGTACGTGTTGCTGGTCGTCCACCGTCCCAATGCGGGGTCGAGGTCACTCCACGCACACTCGTCTGAACAGGCACGGGGGGCGTAACCTCTTCGAGTGAGTAATGAATGCTATGGGCGCCGTTCCTCCGCCTCTGATCGCCATCTCCCATTCGTGGTGCCCCGCGTCGATGTGTATCCATTGCCGTAACACCGGCCTTCTTCGGCATCGTGTCAGCACTGCCACCTTCAAGCCCTGCACAAAAGCAAGCCCTGTCAGGGCTGCGCTCCCTGACGCCCGGTGCTTCCTGCCGCCCACCTTCCCACCCCAGCTTCCACACACTCTGGCCTCCCCTGTTGGAGCTTTTCCATCCTGCCTGCTCTGGGCACGGCTCGTACCACGCCGGCTGCCGTGCCCCGAGCGCAACAGCTGAGGTCGTGCACCTCGCATCATCCGTCGCCTGTCGTTTTCCTAACCCCTGCCTGTCCTAGAAAAAGAAAACCACATAAACATAAACTTTTGGCGCTGCACGCGGATTTCTAGGATCCGCGCAGGACCCCCCTCCCTGGCGCGCCTCCTGCGCCAGGGGCGGCGCCGGAGGCGCCGCTGGGGGGTGCCCAGCGCTGATCCAAGAAACCCGCGCGGAGCGCCAAACATTTATGTCAATGTTTTTTTTCTTCTTCGATGCCCGCCCCCTTTCCTTCGCCCCTCCTCTTGCCTCTGAGCCTCCAGTGGCCGCCGTGTGATATCTTCTGGCCTCTGCCCAATTTGCAGCAAGTCGTGAGTGAGAGAGTCGTGTTCGGCAACCACGCCGCCCACTCTCCTCCTCCTCCTCTTCCTCCTCCTCCTCCTCCATCCGCCTCCTCCTTATCCTCCCCCTCCTCCTCCTCCTCTTCCTCCTCCCTCCTCCCTCCCCTCCTCCTCCTCCTTGTCCTCCTCCTCCTCCTCCTTATCCTCATCTTCCTCCTCCTCCTCCTCCTTATCCTCCTCCTCCTCCTTGTCCTCCTCCTCCTCCTCCTTATCCTCCTCCTCCTCCCCCTTCCTGTCGTCCTTCACCCGCGTTCTGTGTGCGATATCGTTGGCCATTCTGGTGCAGGGGGATGGGGTTAAATAGCAGTGCTCTCGCTTTCGTGCAGGTCACGGTCTTCTGCTGGAGTTTGCCCATCGCAAGTCGGTTCATCAGGCCCTCCTGGTTCCCCTGGCGACCTTTCGATTTGCCTTGTAGCTGCCATTGTTGTCTCGAGCAGGGATGGTCGCCCTCCGTTCCCATCCTTCTCATCCTCCTCCTCCTCCTCCTCCTCCTCCTCTTCCTCCTCCTCCTCCTCCTCCCTACTCCTCTTGCTCCTCCTCCTCCTTCTCCTCCTCCTCCTCCTCCTCTTGCTCCTCCTCCCCATCATCCATCGACTGTGCGGCCTTTGCTGGTCCACCTGAGCCAAAACTCCGCAGGGCATTTTACGAGGCATCTGGGCATCTACACTTGAAAAGTCATGCCGCGAGACAGTTAGGCCTGATACTTCAAATTCCCCTCATTGGCCACGCAAGCTCAACTGGTGAACATGCGGCAGCCGCCCATCCGGTCTGCCGCGGCGCCCTGCGCTCTGGTGCCAGGGCCGCTTCTTGCAGCAGCACCCCCTCCGAGCAGCAAGCGGGGAGGGGCTCTGTTGGGCGCTGTCCCCTTCTGGTTCTTGTCTTCGTCTGTCCCCTCGTCCTCCTCGACTCTCTTCCTCGCCCACACCCTCCAGCTGTCCCTGCCGCCCCCCCCAGACAACGGCGCCTCGTTCTCTCCGAGCCGCGGGCCCCCGACCTCTCGTCCCCTTCCCCCTGGACGGGTTTCCCATCTCGAGCAGCTTCGTTGACGGCCCCGAGGCCAGGTGGCGGCTCCCGGAGGCCGCAAACGATGAGAAGCCTCATCGTCTGCGGCGCCTCGAAAAACATCGCGACGCCGGACGTCCGGGGCTCCCGTGCCCCCTGCTTGCCATCGCTCGGACGTCCATCTCCGGTGCCTTCTTCGGATTCGTGCGTGTTTTCTTTCGCTCGATGGTCCAGGATCGGGTCGGGCGAAAGGGGGGGATAGCAAAGGGGGGGTTTGAGAATCAGCTCACGTAGCTGATTTTCCCGGCGCCTCCCGGCGCCGGAGGCGGCTATGTATCGAGGAATGGGCCCCTCGGTGAGGCCGAAACCAGCTGCATGCAGCAAATTTCGTAACCCCCCCTTTCCCAATCCCCCCCTTTCGCCCGACCCGACAGGATGCTCCTCGATGGCCCTCGCCGAGAGAAAATTGCACACGTCCGAGCGATGCCAAGCCCGCGTGCTCCTCCTTGGCAGGGGGCCTGGCCACGGCCGGCGTGGGCGGCGTCGGCTCGCTCGGGCCTCGGCTTTCCCCGGGTGCGGGGGCGGCCTCTGAGGGGTGATGTCCCGCGGGCGGAATCGCAAGCAAAAAACGAAGGATTGCAAAAAAACCCAGGATTGCAAAAAAAACCCAGGTTTTTTTTTTTGTTGCAATCCCAGTTTTTTTTTGCAATCCTTCGGTTTTTTTTGCAATCCTGGGTTTTTTTGCAATCCTTCGTTCAAGTTGGGGGAGGGAGGGGGGGCGAGAGGGGTCTGGGCAAGCACGGTGCGCTCGCACCATACCTGACATCCTACCCCTCCTACCAATCCCTTCGCGTGGCGCCGATCTCTCTCTCGGTGTCCGCCGACGGGTGTCACAGCGGGGACCTGGACCCCCCTAAAGGACCCCTATCGTCTTACATGATGGCTGCTGCTGATGCTGGTGATGGTGATCATGATGATGATGCTGCTGCTGCTGATGATGCTGATGATGCTGATAATGATGATTATGCTGACGATGACGGTTATGATAATCATGAGGATGCTGGTGCTGCTGCTGCTACTGATGATGCTCCTGATGATGATGATGATGATGATGATGATGATGATGATGGCAATGATTATGATGCTGATGATGATGACGAGGATGAGGATGAGGAAGAGGATGAGGATGAGGATGAGGATGATGGTGGTGCTACTGATGATGATGCTGATGAATATGGTGATTGTGATTACGATTGTGATGCTGATGGTGATGATGGTGGCGACGATGCTGCTGCTGATGATCATGATGATCATGATGATGATGATGCTGCTGCTGATGATGATGATGATAATGATGATGATGATGATGATGATGATGATGATGATGCTGATGATGATAAGGAAGATGATGCTGCTGCTGATGATGAGGAGGAGGATGAGGAGGGTATCTCGTATTGCCCTTCGAGTGTTCGACACGGCCGTGTGCGTCATCGTTTTTCAGTAAATGACTGGAAGAGCTGTCGCGAGGCGCTCAAGAAGATTCCCCCAGCATGGGCCTTCATTGCGATCAAATCTGCGATGTGTGTGTGTGTGTGTGTAGACGACGGACGTGAGGATGCAATGCGAGGCCTGCGGTGTTTCGGGGTGCCCTGGTGAGCCCGATAAGCTCAAACATTACTTACAACACCCTCGCCTTCTGTACTAGGCCTCCCGTGTCTTGGTGTCACCAAATCGCCTTTGTCGTTTCATTCTATCATTTCTATCGCCGCGCCTCCCGCGCTGCATCCGCTCAGGGTCGTCCCATCTCTTTGAGCGGGGCCAGTGCGCTGGCGGAAGACGCCAAGGTTGCAATTCGCCTTCCCACTCGGCGCCGTCAACGAGAACTGTTCTCGCATCATGCGGTGCAAGAGGCGGTGATAGCCGCCCGCCAGGCAGGACCGCCCCCTGCTGCCGCTGCTCCTGTGCCCCCCCCCCGCCTTTCTTTGTGCGGGGCAGCAGAGGCAGCAGTTCCTGTAGTAGCAGTTCTCAAAGTGGTAGCAGCAGTTAGTCGAGGACGTATGAGGATGGTGAGGAGGAGGAAGAGGAGGACGAGGAGGAGGAAGAGGAGGAAATGGGTAGAGGAGGGAGACGCGAGGCGAAGGGCGGGATGAGCGGGAGAGGGGAGGTTGAGAGGCTGAGAGAGGACTCCAACATGGTAAGGCTGGAACACGGCTTCTCGAGATCGCTTTGACCTCCTGGATGCTCGTTGGTAGTCTGTTGATCTGACAATTTCTGAGGGTCGCTTTGAGGTGTTATGGCAAGTTGTGTGGGGTTTGGAGAAGGTTGGGGTCGCCAGGGGAAACATCTTCAACAGACAAAAACGCAACTGGACCTGAACACACTCAGGGGTCATTCAGGCCGTCAATAACAGCTGCTTTCGTAATAATTGCCCGACAGTGCCGACGCATTCAATCGCTCAGGCACTGGCAACCATCGAGCAAGCGTCGTCGGGCACGCGCCTGAAGCAGGAGGTCTCCCCGCCGCTAGCTGGAGGCCTGGAAATTGGCACGAATTGCCTCCACAGGGAGAAGATGATCCTAGATTTCGGTGTTGGTGGCAATATTTCGGTCATCTTGGAAGCCAGAATATTACCACCATCGCCGAGATCGGGATCGTCTTCCCTCGGTGTAGGCACACCGCCGATCTTGGTGTTGGTGTCAACCTCTAGGTTTGCGAGCTAGCATGAGAGCCCAGAATCTAGTCGATCAGCCGAATCGGCGATCGACATTCATCGGATCGGCAGAAGTCGGCAGCCACGTCGGTCGGGAGGAGCCGGACCTGCCGACATCGGCAGAGTAGCGAGGCCTCATTGAGGACTCGGAGCCCAGATCGGAATCCCAAGTCGAACCGAATCGGAATCGAAATCCAGCGAAATCCATCGAAATCCATCGGAATCGAAATCCAGCGAAATCCATCGAGATCGAATCGAATCAGAGACCTCGAAACGAGCCCCGGGCTAGGGCCAGGACTCACGGGCGTGAGGGGCACCCCGGGCGCGATGGCCACGCCGCCGGCGACGTCGCCCAGCGCCCCGCCGTGCGCCGGCGGGCCTGCGTCCCCGCTGGCGTTCGGACGGGCCTGCCCCCCTGCAGGGGGATTTTGGGCAACAGATTCATAAAAGACTCAAAGAATATTCCAATCATGCTCCAAGACAGACAAGAATTCGTCCCCGGTCTACTTTTGGACTCTTCTGGAATGTTCCTCCTGTCCAGGGACCGGCCCGACTGAACGCTGGCGGAGCGGAGGGCACGGGCGCGGCATCCCCAGTGTGCCGCGGTGTGGTTGTGCATAGGAACGCGCCATATCCCAGTGCGTTGGCCCAGTCTGCGACCACCAGCTCGAGCTCTAAACCGCACCGACCTGCCCAGCCTGCTCTGGAGTCTGGAATTCTTCGACGCTGGCAGCGGTGATGATGTAGTCGGGCAACAACTTTTCTACAGCCTCGAGGGGTCGAGGGGGGCTCGCCGGCGCTCGAGGGTCGAGGGGGGGGGGGCCCGTCGAGGGCCCGAGGGGCCCCGAGCCTGCCTCGAGGGTCGATGGGGGGGGCCCGTCGGGGGGTCGAGGGGGGCCCCTCGGCGCCTCGAGGGTCGATGGGGGGGGGCCCGTCGGGGCCTCGAGCCTTCGGGGGGCCTCGAGGGTCGAGGGGAGCCCCCCGAGGCTCCTTCGAGCACCTCTGGCGCCCGTCGGTCCTCAGAGGGGGGGGGGGGCCTCCAGAGGCCTTCGGGCGGCCTCGAGGGTCGATGGGGGCCCGTCGGGGCTCTTTCGAGCACCTCTGGCGCTCGTCGGTCCTCAGGGGGGGCCGTGGACTCAAAGTATGGATCTATTTGACGACTCTGGTTTCTTGCGTTTTTCCGTGCAACAAAGCAGACGTATGCGATCAGGGGGGGGGCTCCAGAGGCCTTCGGTGAAGTCGGGCGTGCCCCCCTGCAGGCGGATTTTGGACGAGAACTAAAACATAGCTCCGAAGACTACTCTTTGCATTTTTTGGAATGGTCCTCCTGTCGAGGGGGCAGGCCCGACCTAAGCCTTCGGGGGGGCCCTCGGCGGGCGCGGGGCGTGCCGGGCGCGACAAGCCCCCCGGTGCTGCTCGGAGGCTCGCGCCGCTCGCAACCACCACCGCGCTGCCTCGCGTCACCCGCTCAATTGGCACTGCAGCCACGCCCAATTCTGATCCTGTCCTTCTCCTCCTGCTCCTGCTCCTGCTCCTGCTCCTGCTCCTGCTCCTCCTCCTCGTCCTCCTCCTCCTCCTCCTCCTCCTCCTCCTCCTCCTCCTCCTCCTCCCCCCCCGCCGCCGCCGCCGCCGCTGCCGCCGCCGTCTCCTCCTCCACCTCCTCCTGATACGCCTCCTCCAGCTCCTGCTTTTTGTGCGATGCGGTCTGGATCGGGTTGCCTTAGACACGGGTCCTCCTCCTCCCCTGCCGCCGCCGTCTCCTCCTCCTCCTCCTCCTCCTCCTCCTCCTCCTGATGCGCCTCCTCGAGCTCCCGTTTTTTGTGCGATGCGCCCCGGATCGGGCTGCCATAGGTATGCTGCGGTCAGTTCCGAGCAGAAAGCTGACCTCGCGGCGCATACCCCACGTCTGTCGGGATCCCCTTGTCTGCTCCAGTCGTACCACCTAAGGACGACTGCAACGGCAACTTAGTGCTTGCCAGCAACAGCACCGTCATAGTGGATCTGGAGAGCAGCTCCTTGCTCAAACTAATGTGCAACTGTGTTCAAATCCCGACTGCTTAGATCCCGTCCCTGAGGAGGAGGAGAAGGAGGAGGAGGAGGAGGAGGAATTGCACACCCGACTTACATCCGCGCGAACGCCAATCGATGCACGGAACGTAGCCGCCCGTGCAGTCGTGAAGCCTCGTGTGCGCCCTATGCGCGTCGGCTCGCATCACTCCGATGTCGTCCTCGTGCGCAAGGTTGCGAATGCGGACGTCCAGACTCCTAAGCTGCGCGACGCCCAGGCTATCGAGAACAAACAACTCGAGCTGGGTCCTTCGCGGGACCAAAGCTCCCCCCACGGATCCCTTTCAGACACCGTGGCTACATTAGGGGTGCGCAGTCGAGCTCGTGGGAGCACTCCTGTCGAGCACAGGCGTCGTCCCCTCTCGGGTGCTCTGGAGAGCCAACGGCTCTGGGCGGCACTGGCAGCCAGAACGGCCCTGCGTGCGGCTGTGACGAGAGCCTTGCGCTGGGACTTCCACTCGGCAGCGCCCGCGCAAGCGCGCAGATGCATCCCCCAGTCTTCGGCCCAAGCCGTAACAAGCAACGGCGACAACTGCACCTGGGGTCCTCTTCGTTCGTGGATTCGTGGTTCCATCTTCTTCTTTTCTTTAACTTTCGCTGTAGGAACCTCATTAGTACACTCCCGAAAACCAAGATCGTGCTCCATCCGGATGACCGCCAGCCGACGCACACACACACAGACACACACACACACGCAGACACAGACACAGACACAGACACACAGACACACAAACACACAGACACACAGACACAGAGACACAGAGACACAGAGACACAGAGACACAGAGACACAGAGACACAGAGACACAGAGACACAGAGACACAGAGACACAGAGACACAGAGACACAGAGACACAGAGACAAAGAGACACAGAGACACACACAGACACACGCAGACACACACAGAGACACAGAGACACACACAGACACACAAAGACACACAGAGACACACAGAGACACACACAGACACACAGACACACAGACACACAGACACACAGACACACACACAGACACACACAGACACACACACACAGACACACACACAGACAGACACACACACAGACACACACACAGACACACACACACACGGACACACACAGACACACACAGACACACACACAGACACACACACAGACACACACAGACACACACACACAAGACACACACACAGACACACACACACAGACACACACACACAGACACACACACAGACACACACACACACACAGACACACACACAGACACACACAGACACAGACACACACAGACACAGACAGACACACACACACAGACACACACACAGACACACACAGACACACACACAGACACACACAGAGACACACACACAGACACACACACAGACACACACACACAGACACACACACACAGACACACACACAGACACACACACAGACACACACACACACAGACACACACACAGACACACAGACACAGACACAGGCACAGACACAGGCACAGACACAGGCACAGGCACAGGCACAGGCACAGGCACAGGCACAGGCACAGACACAGACACAGACACAGACAGCGCTGGCGGTGCGGCCTCCTCCTCGACAGAGGCGCCTGCTGCGGCTGGAGGCGCCGCGGCGGGAGCGGGATCGCGGCAGGCCTGGCTGGAAGCCTACGGCCTCGATGAGGAGAGCCTGCGGAGCTGGGCTGAGGAGGCCGAGGAGGCCCGACTCGAGCGCCAGAGCAGGAAGCGGCGCAGAGATGACGGAGAAGGAGGTGATTGAGTCCGCGCTGGCCCCAGCCTTGGGGCGCTCGGACCGCGCGAACGCGCGTGTGCCGAGCCTTGGCTGCTCCTGGCTGTGGAGCGCCAGCCTGCCTCTCCTCCTGTCCTCCCTCGGCGTCCGTCTCCTGTCCTCCCGTGCGTGTTGGACCCCTGGTGGCCGCGGGCCTCGGCGCGTGGGCGTGAAGCTTCCTGCGCCTCGCCTGCCTCGCCGTGCCGCTTGGGGCTGTGCAAGCATGTTTGGGGCGTCGCCCTTCGTTTGTCTGCACGGGTGTATATATTCCAGCGCTGCGCGCTGATGCCCCTCGACGGGGGTCTGAGCTGACAGGCCGAGCGGTGCCTCGGGGCCGATGTGCCCTGGAGGCAGCCTTCTGCGGCTCGTCTGGGCTCTCGGGGTCCCTTGTGGCCCGCCCCCTGTCTTGGGACGGCCCCTTGTGGCTTTGGCCCCTCAGTGGGGCCTGGGCCCTTTGTGGGCTCCTTTTTAGCCTTTATAGGCCCCGCGTCAACAGACACAGACACAGACACAGACACAGACACAGACACAGACACAGACACAGACACAGACACAGACACAGACACAGACACAGGCACAGGCACAGGCACAGGCACAGGCACCGGCACAGGCACAGGCACAGGCACAGGCACAGGCACAGACACAGACACAGACACAGACACAGACACAGACTCAGGCACAGACACAGACACAGACACAGACACAGACACAGACACAGACACAGACACAGACACAGACACAGACACAGACACAGACACAGACACACACACACACACGCACACACAAACACACACACACAGCTCTCACACGCCAGATGAGGATGAGCACGCGTCAAATAGTGGCCACGTGCGCTTGCTTGTGGGGCCAAGCTGCGATTAGGAAGGATCGCCAGGCCAAGAACGACATCCCTTTCCGGATCCAGAATTAAGTCGGGCATGTCCCCCTACAGGCGGATTTTGGACGAAAAGCTGAAAAGACGCAAACAAATACCCCCAAATGGTCAACGAAATGCTCAACAATCGTCCGCAGGGCTATTTTTGTGGACTATTTCTGGGTACTCCTCCTGCAGAGGGGCAGGCCCGACTGAAGTCCAAAGCCCCCCGGGGGTGCTCGAGGAGCGGCAAAGGACCAACCCCGTGGAAGGACCGAAGGAGCAGCGAGCCCCGCCGGAACCCGACCTGTCCCTGGTTTGAACGTCTTGGCTTATGATGCTCCAACCTACTTCAGCCTTGAGCACCAGGAAGAATTTGGAGCACCAACAAAGTACCCAAACTCGAGGGTTTTCACATGTCGGGCCCTGGGAGACACTCGTCCGACACTGTTTCGGCACTGTTTCGACACTTTTCCGGGTGCTCGAAATTACTTCTGGGATGTAGTCCTTAAGTGCGATGGGAGCAACATAAGTCTTGGCTGTGTTGTGAAGTCCAGAACACCAGAGCTTCGTCGGCGCGAACATACCGGCGGTTGCTAAAAGTGCCCCTGGCCCAAGGTACCCTCGAGCGTTTCGCTCTATTTTGGAGCCCCCTGGGGCCCTCGGGGCCTCGCGAGGGGTGCCCTGGAGGCCGTCTGGGCCACCCTGAGAGTCCTGGGGGTACCTTGGGCCAGGGGTACTTCTAGCAACACCCGAACATACTCGGGCGGCCCAAAGATTACCGGAGAGGCACGTGTCTCGACGTCGCGCGAGCAGTGGCAAGCAGCGACACTGAAACGCCGCAGCCGCCGCAGCCGCCGCAGCCGCGCAAAAGCCGCGCGTCCAGGCACCGGGCGGGGCGCTGCAGATGCTGCGCGCGTCCCTGGTCGCTCGGCGCCGGCCGTGTGCGAGGGGCGGCTCGGAGGAGGCCGCGCTGGGGCGTGGCTTCATGGGGGGGTCATAAACGGGGGGGTCAGAAAAGGTCCCCTTTCGTGCCCCTCCAGAGCCCCAGGGGGCTCGTTTAGGTACCGTTTGGGTACCTTTTCGAACCACCCTTGCCCCCCCCCCATTTGTGACCCCTCCATTACGCGGCGCCCAACGCGCTCCGCGCGCAAGGCTCCGGGCACCGACGACGCATGCCGGCGTGCAGGGCGGGCAGGGGCAGGGCGGCCACCGTGCTGCCCCCGCAGGAGGGCCGCACGGGGGGGACGGATGGGGGCTCTGCCGGCCACGGCGGGCCTCGGCCACGCAGAGGCTCCCCGGCGAGGATCCCAGAGGAGCAGCCCCGCAACCGGAGGAGGAGGAGGAGGAGGAGGAGGAGGAGGAGGAGGAGGAGGAGGAGGAGGATCCTTGAGCCCACCAAGGTGGTCCTTCTCTCAGCGTCTGGACTCTTAGAGCCGCTGCGCTGCGGGGTCGGCGCGAGGGCTTTCAACCTGGCGCTCACGGACGCCCTGCCTCGAAGGTGGGCGGCCGTGCTCGCAGGAGGCACCGCGGCCTGCTGCGCCTGCTCCTGTCAGCGAAGGCTACCCCGAAACAATCCCAACTAAACCGACACGTTTAATCTTTTCGGCAAGCAAGGAAGCCCCTAACGCAGTTCTGCGGGGAGGCCACTTCGCTGAAAGCGCCTCGGGTGCTCGGAGAGCGGCGGTGTTGCAATGCTCCCAGAAAAATGCTTGCCCTAACCATACTCGTTTGTTCGGTAATTGGGTATGGATCCTCTGGAGTTTCGCCTGGTGGGCCCACCCTCCCATGTCGGCGCACCCCTCACACGCTTCGTGGCCCCATAGGGAGCTCCACCGAGGGCCCCAGTGACAGTGCCCACATGCGGTTCCACCTCCAGTTTCGACCCCTAAAACGTATCGTGGCCCCATTGGAGGGCTCCACCGAAGGCGCCAGTGGCAGCTCTCGCATGCGGTTGTACCCCCTTTTTGGCGCACCTTCACACGCCCCGTGCCCCCTTAGCGAACACCAGCGAAGGCCTCAGCGGCAGCGCCCGCACGCCGCTCCTGCCTGACCTCGGCGCACCCCCCGCACGCCCCGCGGCCCCACAGGGAGTACCACCGAGGGCCCCAGCGGCAGCGCCCGCATGCGGCCCCACCCCGCACGTCGGCGCACCCCCCACACGCCTCGCGGCCCCACAACGAGCCCCACCGAAGGCCCCAGCGGTAGCGCCCGCACGCGGTTTCACCCCATCACCTCGGCGCGCCCTTCACACGCCATACGACACCCCACCGAAAGCCACAGCGCCAGCGCCCGCATGCGACTCCACCCCTGATTTCGGCGCACCCCCCACACGCACCGCGGCCCCACAAGGAACCCCACCGAAGGCCCCAGCGGCAGCGCCCGCACTCGGGCCCACCCACATTCTGACACACACCCCACCGAGGGCCACAGCGGCAGCGCCCGCACGCGGACCCACCCCGAACCTCGGCGCACCCCCCACACGTCCGGAACTCCCGAGCGGGAGCCTCGCCTGCGAGCGGACTGCGAGGAAGCCCAGGCGGGAGCCCCCATCCCATGGGGCCTGCAGCCCATGTTACTAAGCCACCGGAGCCCTGCAGCCGCCGTCACTTGTGGGCCCTCCAGTCAGTCGTCTGCGAGCGGATTGCGAGGAAGCTCCAGGCGGGAGCCACCTCCTCACGGGGGCAACGATGGTGCTTGCCGAAAAAAAATGCACACGTCCGAGCGATGCCAGGGCACTGGTTTTGGCCAGTAGAAGGGAGAAGCCTGGAGATCCGACGCTCCCCCCAAAATTTGAGCGGGTGGCTTTTGGCTGTTTTCGGCCTCCGGGGGCCCTCAGGGCCTCGGGGCCGTCGAAAACGACTCAGGACGAACAACTGGCCCTAGGGAAGTGGTCCAGACCTCTGGGGCCCACGCATCAAGAAAACTGGAGCAGCTGGCCCCTCGTCGCCACGACTGGACGCGGCTCGAAAGACTGGTCCGCCTGGAATACGTGACGGGACGGGGGGTCGCTTTCAAGCGAATCTGCCTTCATCCCCCCCTCTTGACCGATATTCCCTGGGCCTATCCAGCTCTGGCTCGCTGGCCGCCTCCACCCCCCCCTCCGCTCGCCGTGCTCGTCCTGGTCCTCCTGCCTCCCTGCTCTCCTCGCGCTCGCCTCCGAGCCCTTCCCCCCCCCCTGCCCCGCTCCCCCCCCCTCTCGCTCCGGGGCCTGGCGGGGAAGCGCCTTCCACCCAGAGCATGCACGACGGGCATTCCGGCCTCGGCGTGCTGGGGAGAGGAGGGATGGATGGATGCAACCCCCACCTCCTCCTCGCTGGACCGTTCTTGGCGATACTCGGCCTCAGGAGGAGGAGGGGAGGAGGAGGAGGAGGAGGAGGAGGAGGAGGAGGAGGAGGAGGAGGAGGAGGAGGAGGAGGAGGAGAGGAGGGATGGATGCAACCCCCACTGAAGGGGCCCCAGGACACACAAATAAATACACACAATTAAAAGGATTCCCGATATTTTCCTATATTTTCTGGGGTTTTGTCTTCCCCCCCACTTCCCATATTTTCCCATATTTTCTGGGGAATCGACGATTAATTGTGTCTGTGTGCTTCTTTTCCTCCTGACCCACCTCCTCCTCGCTGGACCGTTCTTGGCGATACCCGGCCTCAGGAGGCCCTCGCTGGGCCCCCTGGCCCAGACCAGCCAAAGTCGAGTTGGGGATGGGCATCCGGGCCAGTGGAGACGGTCGAGACCTCGGGGCCCCCCCCGCCGTGAAGAAAAAGCGCGAAGTCGGAGTTCTTGGAACATGACCATCGTGTTAGGTTCGGGTCGGGCGAAAGGGGAGGATAGCAAAGGGGGGGTTTGAGAATCAGCTCACGTAGCTGATTTTCCCGGCGCCTCCCGGCGCCGGAGGCGACAATGTATCGAGGAATGGGCCCCTCGGTGAGGCCGAAACCAGCTACATGCGGCAAATTTCGTAACCCCCCCTTTCCCAATCCCCCCCTTTCGTCCGGCCCGATAGGTCGGTCATGTCCCCCTACATGCGGATTTTGGACGAAAAATAAAAAATACCCAGAACGTACTCCAAACATAGAGCAAATTGTCAACACGTCGTCCCCAGACCATCTCTTTTGACTCTTTTGGAGTATTCCTTCTGTAGAGGGACAGGCCCGACTTAGCCATCGCGGCAGGGATCCATGCTGCCTCTGGTGGGCCCGAGACGGCCCGCCTGCACTCAGAGGCGGCTGCTGGGTCGGCGCCGAGGCCGAGGCACGCGATACCTGCGACCGAGACGGCGAAGTGCACGAGGCCACTGGCAACGGTGGTTGCCGACCTAGGCTTCGAATGGAAGAAGAAAAACCACATAAACATAAACTTTTGGCGCTCCGCGCGGATTTCTTGAATTCGCGCTGGACCCCCCCCCTGGCGCGCGGAGCGCGCCAGGGGCGGCGCCGGAGGCGCCGCTGGGGGGCACAAGCGCGGATCCAAGAAATCCGCGCGGAGCGCCACAAGTTTATGATTATGTGTTTTTTCTTCTTCGATCGAAAGCAATGTGCGAAACATACGGCAGGTTCGTGCCGTGCCGACTTCGGCGTTGGTTTCTGACACCGCGGGGATCGTTCAGCCTTGAACGATCGGCCGTTTGCGAAGCGTCAGATCATTCAACGTCGACAGATTATGGGTCGCCGGCGGCGTTCAACGTTGAACGCCAGCGTTCAACGTTGAACGCCAGCGGCGGGGTCGCCACTGGTCGACACGATGCTGACCTGCCGTGGGGCAAGGCGCGCCCACCGACTGCCATCTTGGGAGGCAAGGTTCGGGGAGGATCGGCTCAGGGGCGGGTGGGGGGGACGTCGAGCTGGAATCGGCGACACGTCGCCGGTGGATATCGGTAGGCCCTCGATAGCGAGACCGCACGGTCCTGGGCGGGGCGGGCTATCGGGCCCCTATCGGCGATAGATGAACGGGCGACCGGGGATCGACGCGTTGCCCCCTGAGCCTATCCCCCTCTAACGCTGCCGCTGACTTCTGGGGGGCTGCAACAGCGATTTCCGCCACAGGGCGCAACCCAATGGAGCCTGGGCCCGCGGTATCGCGCGAAGCCTGCTGGCCTGGGCGAGGCCCCCTATTAAGCGGGGGCTCACGGGCAGATCAGAGATAATTCTGTCAGACATCTGACCGAACGTGAGATGCCGAAGATAGAGGAACAACAACAACGACTGCATGAACAGGACTTCTCGGATGGCCAGGCGGACTCCTTGGATCGTCGCTGGGCCCCCCCTTCCAAAGCACGCGGAGCGCGACAGGGGCGGCGCCGGAGGCACCGCCAGGGGGGGGCCCAGCCCCACTCCAAGAGATCCACCCGCACCTCCGAAAGTGCATGTTTATGCTTTTGGTTCTTCGAAGAACCGTATGAGAGGGTTCCCTGATAGGGGTCCGAGTAGATGGGGTCAGAGGACCTCGGAGCATCGCTGATGCAGCGCCGACGCCCGCGTGGAGAAGCTCGGGCTCCCCATGGAGCCGCATCGCCGATGCATCGGCGAGGCGGCGCGATCCTCCGACCCCATCTGCTCCGACCCCATCTGGGAGGCCAAGTGCAGCGACGCCCATCTGGCAGTTCAGGGAATTGAAGGAGCAGGAGGAGGGAGGAGGAGGAGGAGGAGGAGGGAGGAGGAGGAGGAGGAGGAGGAGGAGGAGGAGGAGGAGGAGGAGGAGGAGGAGGAGGAGGAGGAGGAGGAGGAGGAGGAGGAGGAGGGAGGAGGAGGAGGAGGAGAGGAGGGAGGGAGGGAGGAGGAGGAGGGAGGAGGAGGAGGAGGAGGAGGAGGAGGAGGGAGGAGGAGGAGGAGGAGGAGGAGGAGGAGGAGGAGGAGGAGGAGGAGGAGGAGGAGGAGGAGGAGGAGGGAGGGAGGAGGAGGAGGAGGAGGAGGAGGAGGAGGAGGATCGAGGAGGAGGAGGTGGGCGCCGCTGCTGGGGGCCCCCTGTGCTGCACTGCGGGCCCACGAGCTGGCGCCGCCCCGTGCGCGAGCCGGGGCTCGCCCTGCCCGCCTCCCTGCGGGGCCCCCGCCCCGGGCCACGGGCAGCGGGCCGCCGGGCTCGCCAACAATATTGAAGGGGAACTGGGACGCACAAAAAAATACACACAAATAAAAGGCTTCCCCACATTTTCCCATCTTTTCTGGGTTTTTGTCTTCCCGCCCAATTCCCATATTTTCCCATATTTTCTGGGGACTCGACGATTAATTGTGTCTGTGTGCTTCTTTCCCTCCTGAAATATTACCAGCCTCGAACGCATCCCTATCCGTAGGATTGACACGCCAAAAGGCGATGACAATCTCAGGGGTTCGCCCTCAAAAAATAAGGGGATCCCCAAGATCGGCACCGTGGTGAGGAGGTGCCCAGCATAGGGATGGGGATACGTTGCAGGCTGGTAACAAATAGCCTTCTCTCGCTCGAAGCGCGCTCGCTGCGGGTACGCCTTCGGTGGCAACTCGTGGGGTCATCCCTTGCCATCTTGCTGGCTCGTGCGAGCCGACGCGAGCCGACGCCAACCGACGCGAATCGACGCTGAATCGATGCTCATCGACGCTGCACCGGCATTTTTTACGCTGGTTCACGCTAGTGCACTCTAAAGGCGGGAATTGCGAGGACGTAAATTGCTCCCATGATTTACTACCGAATACCCCTCATCCCGCCCGTGCCTCATCTGTGGCGTGTGCAGCTCCAGCGCCGATTCAAGCATCCGTACGGAGCTCCAACAGTTTATGCTCGTGCCGTTTCTTGCTCTTCGATGCGTGGCGTGTGCAGCCCCCGCTGATGCCCTGAGCCCACACTTCCTCTCCCAGAGGAAGAGAACCAACAGGGCCTAAACATACCTTAACACTTTCGGGGCCCTGCGCGGGCTTCTTGGATCGGCGCTGGATCCGTCGTCGTCCGACGTCGGTCGGTCGGTGGTCGTCGTCGGTCGTCGTGGTCCGTCGTCGTCGTCCGTCGTCGTCGTTGTCGTCGTCGTCGTCGTCTGTCGTCCGTCGTCGTCTGTGGTCGTCGTCGTCGTCGTCGTCGTCGTCGTCTAAACATCCCTGGCGGAAGGCGCGCCAGGGGCCGCGCTGGAGGCGGCGCCAGGGGGGTGGGCCCAACGCCAGTCCAGGAGCTCCGCGCGGAGCTCCGCAGGGTTGTCTCTGCAGTTCTGTACTCCAGATTTCGTAATAAAAAGGGAGGGGGGTCTCATTTCGGGGGGGGTCTCTTCCAGGCTATCTTGGAGGGCCTGGGGGGGTCTGGGGACGATGTTTTGGAGGGTCCTCCCACGGGGGAGGTCTGAAATGGCTCGTCTTGGAGGGTCCAGACCCCCTCCCTTTTATGATGAAATCTGGAGTATTCTTCGATCCCCTGAAGCTTTTCCACCCTGGCGCTGCCCTCGATTTCTCGGGGCAAGACTCGGGCCCCAGGCGGCTGTTCGGGACGATTCGGGCACCCCCAGAACGCTCTCGGCGAGGCGCAGCCGCTGGGAAGCATGATGCCTTCCAGCGGCTGGACAGCCGTTGGGAAGCAACGGACGCGCCCGACAACCTGGGATCTCGAGGCTTCGGACCTGGCACTCCTGGTAGCCCCACTTGGCAGGGGCACGGAGAGAGGACGGAGCCGCAGCTGCCGACCGCCTGCGTGCCCTTTTGCTGCCCTCGCCGGTAACCAGCGAGAGCGTCCGAAAACCTGGCCCCTCGAACCCCCTGTCCCCTTCATGACGCTGTCCCTGACCTGCCTGGGTGACGTCCTCGAGTGCTTGCCGTGCCGACGCGAGGTCCTGCCCCTACCCTGAGGTCCGACGTTGCGAACACGAAGGGGCCCTGGGACACACAAATAAATACACACATAAAGATATTCCCCATATTTTCCCATATTTTCTTGGGTTTTTGGTTTTCCCCCCACTTCCCATATTTTCCTATATTTTCCTTGGGATCGTCGATTAATTGTGTCTGTGTGTTTTTGTTTTCCTTCTTGAAACCGCATGCGAGCTGGAGAGGAAGCTGGAGCGGAGCCCCAGACCGCATCATTTTTCGGGGCGGGTCGATCTGTGGGCGCCCCGGGGGCCCGACTCGAGGCACCTGGCCCACGGCGAACAACAACTGCAACGCCAAGATCTCACTGTGCCACATGGTGGGCCTGTTTTCCACCACCACCACCGTTAGCTGGAGGGGGAGGGGGTCCTCCTCCTCCTCCTCCTCCACCTCCTCCTCCACCTCCTCCTCCTCCTCCTCCTCCTGAGCCTGAGCACATAGCCCCCCCCCCTGCCGTCCAAAGCATCTGGCGCCTCGATGTTTCCGAGGCCCAGGCTCTCGCCCTCTCGACCACTTCCCCTGGACTCGACCACTTCCCCGGCACCCGCCTCGCGCCCCGAGTCGTTCTCTGGCGGCCCCGAGGCCTGGGGAGGGCTCCGAGTGGCAGAACGCCAGAACAAACACCCGCCTCGGTCTTTTTCTCCAAGACGCCGGATGTCTAGGTCCTAACCGACGTCCTGACAACGACGACGACGACGACGACGACGACGTTGCCCCTGCAGCTGGGGGCTGGGTCTCCCACCCGCTCTCGCCGCCGTGCGCCGGCGGCGCCGGGAGCATCGCGGGCGGGGTGTCCGCGCGGGCGCCGCGGGCGCGCGGGCGCCGCGGCCGGCGCTCCCGGGCCGAGCCCGTGCCCCTGCCATGCCCAGCTCCCCTCGCTGCGAAGCGGGGAGGGGGAGGAGGGGGAAGAGGGGGAGTCGGAGTCGGAGTCGGAGGAGGAGGAGGAGGAGGAGGAGGGGGAGGAGGAGGAGGAGGAGGAGGTGGAGGAGGAGGAGGAGGAGGAGGAGCAGGAGGAGGAGGAGGCGGAATATTAGTAGGAGGATGAGGAGGAGTGGAGGAGGGGGAGGGGAAGGAGGAGGAGGGGGACGGGGAGGAGGACAAGCTAGGTGCGCTCGCGTCATATCTGACGTCCTACCCCTCCCTCACATCCTCTCCTATCTATTCGCACAGTTGGATGTCGTAGCATGGCATCGCACTATTACATGGCATCGTATGGTGTTGAATTTCATCACGTAGCATGACATAACATGGCGTGGCGGCCTCTGCGGCCAAATCAACGACTCGACACCGAATATGTAATCACTTCCGATGGCATTCTCGGGGGGCAACTTTGTAGATTTTGGGGCTTGTTTGGAAGGACCGAAAACCATGCCGTGGCATGGCGCTGAAAATAGTGACGCCAACGCTGCAGCGGGAGCACGATTCGGAACGAGCGGAAGCGCGGAAATAAAACCAGCGCTGCGGGAACACGATTCGGAACGACCGGAAGCGCGGAAATGAGGCCAGCGCTGCAGCGGGAACACGATTCAGAACGAGCGGAAGCCCGAAAATGAGGCCAGCGCTTCAGCGGGAGCAACATATTCAAAATTAGCCTGGCGAAGGATCAAGCCATATGCAGTTGTGAGTGCCGCAATTGAATCTCTTCTTCGGTGGCGCTCCATATGCGGCCAGGAACCCTGTGAGGGGTGTGCCGAAATGGGTGCGTCGGACGCATGTGGACGGTGGCACTGGGGCCTTCGGTGAAGCTCCCCATGGAGCCACGAAACGTGCGAGGGGTGTACCGAAATGGGTGTAGGGGGCGCACGTGGACGGTGGCACTGGGGCCTTCGGTGGAGCTCCCTAGTGGCCACGAAACGTGTGAGGGGTGTGCCGAAATGGGTGCGGGGGACGCTTGTGGACGGTGGCACAAAGGCCTTCGGTGGAGCTCCCTATGGGGCCACGAAAACGTGTGACGGGTGTGCCGACATGGGTGTGGGGGACGCATGTGGGCGGTGGCACTGGGGCCTTCGGTGGAGCTCCCTAGGGGCCACGAAACGTGTGAGGGGTGTGCCGAAATGGGTGTGGGGGACGCTTGTGGACGGGCCTTCGGTGGAGCTCCGTATGGGGCCACGAAGCGTGTGAGGGGTGTGCCGAAATGGGTGCGGGGGACGCTTGTGGACGGTGGCACAAAGGCCTTCGGTGGAGCTCCCTATGGGGCCACGAAACGTGTGAGGGTGTGCCGACATGGGTGTGGGGGACGCATGTGGGCGGTGGCACTGGGGCCTTCGGTGGAGCTCCCTAGGGGCCACGAAACGTGTGACGGGTGTGCCGACATGGGTGCGGGGGACGCATGTGGCCGGTGGCACTAAGGCCTTCGGTGGAGCTCCCTAGGGGCCACGAAACGTGTGAGGAGTGTGCCAAAATGAGTGTGGGAGACGCATGTGGACGGTGGCACTAAGGCCTTCGGTGGAGCTCCCTATGGGGCCACGAAGCGTGCGATGGGTGTGTCGAAATCGGTGTGGGAGACGCATGTGGACGGTGGCACTGGGGCCTTCGGTGAAGCTCCCTACATATGGGGCCACTACACGTGTGAGGGGTGTGCCGACATGGGTGTGGGGACGCACATGGACGGTGGCACTGGGGCCTTCGGTGGAGCTCCTTATGGGGCCACGAAGCGTGTGAGGTTGTGTGCCGGAATGGGTGTGGGAAATGCACGTGGACGGTGGCACTGGGGCCTTCGGCGGAGCACCCTATGAGGCTACGAAACGTGTGAGGGGTGTGCCGACATGGGTGTGGGGGACGCATGTGGACGGTGGCACTGGGGCTTTCGCAGCTCCCTGTGGTGGGACCACGAAGCGTGTGAGGGGTGTGCCGACATGGGTGTGGGGGACGCATGCGGACGGTGGGACTGGGGCTTTCGGTGGAGCTCACTATGAGGCCACGAAACGTGTGAGCGGTGTGCCGACATGGTTGTCGATGCTGGTGGCGATAACGGCGATGATGATGATGATGATGATGATGATGATGCTGATGATGATGATGATGGTGGTGGTGATGATGATGATGATGATGATGATGATGATGGTGGTGGTGATGATGATGATGATGATGATGATGCTGATGATGATGATGATGGTGGTGGTGATGATGATGATGATGATGATGATGATGATGGCGATGAGGGTGATCATGACGATGATGCTGATGATGCTGATGATGCAGATGATGAAAAGAGTGAGGAGGGGGAAGAGGATGGGGATGAGGAAGCAAGGAAAGAAGAAAGGAAAGAAGGAAGGAAGGAAGGAAGGAGGGAACGCGGTGACCGTCTCTTCAAAACGAAGACCCAACACCCCAGGATGGTTGGGGCAAAAACCAAAGCGACAACTCCTTTCCCGGGAATCCTGTGTGTAAGACACCGCGCGCGAAGGGGGGCCCGACAATTTCCGGACGCCATCAGGGGAGAGAGGCAAGTAGTGTTCATATTGTGTAATGCATTGTGGAGGAGGAGGAGTAGGAGGAGGAGGGGGAGGAGGTGAAGGAGGAGGAAGAGGAGGAGGAGGAGCAGGAGGAGGAGGAGTAGGAGGAGAAGGAGGAGGAAAAGGAGGAGGAGGAGGCGGATGATGATGCTGCTGACGCTGATGCTGCTGATGCTGCTGCTGATGATGATGATGATGATGATGATGATGATGATGATGCGGAGGAGGAGGAGGAGGAGGAGGTGGAGGAGGAGGATGAGGGTGAGGGTGAGGATGAGCATGATGATGATGATGATGATGATGATGATGATGATGATGATGATGATAATGATAATGATAATGATAATGATAATGATAATGATGATGCTGATGATGATGATGATGATGATGATGATGAT
>CAUYUJ010000485.1:0-52500 GCA_963575745.1 Prorocentrum cordatum
CTACTACTACTACTACTACTACTACTACTACTACTACTACTACTACTACTACTACTACTACTACTACTACTACTACTATTACTACTACTACTGGCGGTCTCGTGCACCACATCACCACGGTTCATCCACCTAGTGAAGAGCGTCCTTGTGGCTGCCTCGTTGCCAGGATGTAGCGGGCACCTCTTATGGGTGAAAGGGTGGGTCTGACGTGCTTGCAGCGTCAGGCGCTTGTCCGAGGGCAGCTGGTCCCAACGGCCCAAAGTAAAGCGCCAGCGGCGGTGCAGCAGCACACGGGGCGACCCCAGTACCGCCACCCAGGCCACCTAGCGCGGGAAGACGCGAGGAGAGGCCAGGATGGCAAGCCAAGGGCGGGTCTGACGTGCGAACAGCGGCAGGCGCCTAGCTGAGGGCTGCTGGCCCCAACAGCCCACAGTGAGGCGCAAGCGACGGCAAAGCAGCACGCGGGGCGACCCCAGTACCGCCACCAAGGCCTACTAGCGCAAAAAAGACGCAGCACACGGGGCGACCCCAGTACCAGCCACCCAGGCCACCTAGCGCGGGAAGACGCGAGGAGAGGCCAGGATGGCAAGCCAAGGGCGGGTCTGACGTGCGAACAGCGGCAGGCGCCTAGCTGAGGGCTGCTGGCCCCAACAGCCCACAGTGAGGCGCAAGCGACGGCAAAGCAGCACGCGGGGCGACCCCAGTACCGCCACCAAGGCCTACTAGCGCAAAAAAGACGCATTAGGAGGCCGAAATGGCAGGCCAAAATGGCCAGGCGCCCATCGGCAACGCGAGGGTACGCGGGGCGGCCCCAGCACCCCCAGCGAGGCAACGAGCGCAAGTGGGCGTGAGCGGAGGCCAAGATGGCCAGCCACGTGGCGGGCCCAAGTAGCGATGCGCATGGCCGACCATACGCCGCGCAAAGGTAGAGGCCACGGGCGCAGCTACGCGGGGGGGGTGCCACTGTGGGCGTGCCCCCCCGCTGGGCATGGTATGCTAGACATCTTGGCAGGAACTCACATGGCCTCTCGATGGCCTGGTGTTTGCAGGGCCTCATCATTCAGGCGGGCTGGCCCGCCCCCTGTGCA
The DNA here is from genome assembly GCA_963575745.1 of Prorocentrum cordatum. Lineage (NCBI taxonomy): Eukaryota > Dinophyceae > Prorocentrales > Prorocentraceae > Prorocentrum > Prorocentrum cordatum. The sequence goes on from CAUYUJ010000485.1 coordinate 1,089, forward strand.
ATGGCCGCAAAGACCTGCGACGGCAGCGCCTGCACTTCCCCTCCGAGGTCACCGTTGCCGCTCGCCTGCCCTGAGGGCCCAAAGATCTGCCGCTCGAGGTCCTCACCGAGGGCCACGTTCAGGGCTGCAGCACTGGGGATCTGCTGCGGGAGCGGGTCCGCCTGCGGCGGCGGGCCCGTCGGCGGCGGCGGCTCCACTGGGGGGGCCGTCAACGGCGGCGGCGGAGGAGGGGCCATGATGGCCGCGGTCGCTGGTGGAACCCCGACAGGCGGTGGTGGCGGGTCCTGGCTGCCGCGGGCCCCACCCGCTGGGGGGGCGCCGGCGGTGCGGACGGGGGTGGCACGCGGGGCGACCCCTGTGCCACCCCCGCCGCCCGTGAGGCTGCCCCCCCGCAGGTTGTGGCGGCGCTCGTAGACCGCCAGCTCCCTGTGTGCCATCTCCAGGCGCTCCCTCTTGGCCTTATTCCGCGCCTTCTTGCTGTATCCCTCCCACTCTGGGCCATTCAGCCCCCATGCGACCTGGGCGTAGAGGTCGGACCACTTGAACTCGGCCATGCTCTCCCAGGTGAGCCCCTCCATCAACGCATAGTGGTCCTCCCGCTGCGGCTGGTGTGGAGCGTAACGCTTAGAGACGGTGCCCACTGCCAGCGGCTCGATCTTGGGCAGGTACTGCAGGAGATCCACCGCGCTGAACACGGGCATCTCCTCCTTCTTGAGCTTGTCGTAGCGCAGCAGGGCCTTCAGGTCGCGGATGTCCTCCTCTGGGTGCTCCGCGTGCATGTAGTACGCCCGTGGCGGGTTCGCCTCCTCCTCGATGAACTCGATGCAGACCCCGTAGGAGGTCGAGTAGCGCGCACCGCAATGGCAGTGCCAGCGCTGACCTGCCCCCCCCGCCGCCTCCTGCGCGCAGGTGAGCAGCTGCGTCCAGCGATCCGATCGGATCACTGAGCAGCATCCCCTGGGGTTGTCCCAGGTCTTTTTGGCCGAGCACTTGTAGTGCATGTTGAACGTGAAGCCCTTGCCACGGTAGAACTGGTCCGTGTAGTCGCCCATGCGGCGGTAGGCCTCCTGCGCCGCGGTATTGCCCTGGCACTCCTCCTTCCAGGCACGCTTGTGCCCCAGGTGCGCGTCCGCGACCCCCGAGGCCTCCAGGACGCCCTTCTTCAGCTTTCCCACATCATCCTCCGCCTCCTCATTCAACGCGTCGAGCCACTTCTGACTCCGTTCTGCGCCTCTGTGCCCCTCACCATGTCCTCCTTTTTCTCCAGGATGGGCCCCGACCCTCCGAGCATGTGGGTGCGCATGGTCTCGAACTTGAGGACGCCACAGGCACGCGCCATGCGCTTCAGCGATTTCTTGGAGAGGCCAAGCCGCAGCAGGGGCTCGACGTCCGTAACCTCTTTCACGGTCTTGACGTCGGTCAGCTGGAGCTCCTGGCCCTCGACGTCGATGTCGGGTTGGGCGTCGCTTCCTTCGTCTCGGAGGGGCTCTTCCTCAAGGGGCGGGGGTGGCGCGCGGGGCGGCCCTGGCACCACCCCCACCTCCCTGGCCATTGGGCGCCCCGCCTCCTCAGCCACTGCTTCCGTGGCTGGGGGGGCGCCCGTTCTCTCGGGGTCGACGCCCGCCCCCGCGCCCTCCGTGGACCTCCGCAGGGCAAGCAAGCCTTCCTCGGAGAGCGCGAATCCCACCAGCACATCCATGCCCTCCTTGATGTAGTCGAAGCTCGCAAGGAACTTCGCCACTCGCTTGGCGGCGTGATCGATGGAGCCTGTGCCTTTGTTCGCGCGTGCCGCGCGCGTCGCGGCCTCGTGCTCAGTGGTGTCCTGCGTCGCCGCCACGCAGCGCGAGCACATGTGCAGCTTGTGCTGCCCCTCTTTGCCCCTCCTCAGATCGGGGTATTGCTCGTTGCGCTCCTTGGCCTCCGCGTAGCGGCGCATCTCCCCGCAACTGGGCTCATCCACGTACTCCACCGCCATGACCTTCCAGTCGGCCAGTTCTGTGCGCCTCCGACACCAGCCCAGGCGCTGCGGCGGGGCCCAGTACGCGCCCATGCAGTGGACGTAGCCCGCCTCAGCGTAGTCCACCTCCACCATCGTCTCGGCGTCTTCGAGCGCGGCAGGCGTGCCGTCGCTCGGCTGGGGGGCCTGGCCGTAGACGGACTTGTTGCTACGGCGGCGGTGGCGCTTGCCCCCGTGACCACTGAGAGCGCCCGTGGTTGCAGCGCTCGGGGCCTCACTGGCGGTCCCGTCCTCCACGGAGCGCCCGCCGTCAGCAGCGCTGCGCGCTCCTCGGCCGCCGCGACCGCCCACGGCCTGCTCCTTCAACTGGAGGTTGTGGAGCGCGAGGGTGATCGCGTCCAGCCCGCGGCGCTGCTCCGTGGTGAAGTTGGCGTGCGTGGCTGCCGCTGCCAGGGCGGCCGTTGTCGCGGGCACCACTGCCGACGTGGGCATCGCCGAGGAGCCATCGGAGGCGGCGGCGCTGGGGGCGGCCCCCGTACCGCCGCCTCCGTCGGCGTCCTCAGCGGGGGTCGCTGATTCCGTGCGCACCGTCGGTGCCGTCCGAAAGGTCGCCGCCTCGGACATCATGTCGAAGTCCCCGTCTTCGCTCTCCGACAAGCTTACCTGCTGGGCAGGGCGTTGCGTCGGCCTTGCTTTGGATTTCGGTGCCGGCGTACGTCTTGGCAGGCCGAGGCATCGGCACAGGCTTCGAGAACTTGGGCGCCATCCGTTGGTCGGGTGGATGGCGCAAGAGGTGCAGCTCGGGATGATGTGCGAGACAAGACCTCACGAGCCAAACAGCTGCCGAGGAATAGAGGGAAAGGGGGAGAGGCTGTACACCGAACCAACATGGGGCGGCCGACTGCCAAGGCGGGACACATTGAAAACCAAAGGGCAAACGACTGAAACCAACGGCCCCAGGTGCGTGGGCACCGATCCTTGTGCAGGCGGAAAACGGCCTGACCCCCGTTCGGGACCCTGGTCGGGCGAGAGGGGGGAGAGGGGGGCGAGGAAACCACGTCGCGGGCGGGCGACAAAGCAGACGGCGGGCCGCCGACGGCCCCTGGACCCAAGCCTCTTGACGCCTCTTTAACCAGTGGCCTCGGGCGGACGCTATTAGTCGCATGAGAGCCTAGCGTGAGTAGGTTGAGGGGACATCCCCCGACTGAACTTAAGAACATCACCAGAATGGTTGAGCGAGAGCACAACGTGTACATGGCAAGGAGACTACACAACATGGCGCGCAGCGCAGGCATGACAAGGCAAGAGCGAATGCACGCGACAAGGAGACTAAACAGTACTGTGCACACTGCAGATGTGACAAATTTTTAACGGCAAGCCAAGGCCCTAGGGGTGCGGGTGGGGAGGGGGGAGGCTGGGGACGCACACAGATGGGGCGGAGCCACCGCTAGTCAAGACCGAACGCTCTGGGCGGCCCCTGTATTCGGTCCTGCTGCGTCCTCCGTCGCCAAAGCAATTTGCTCAGCGATTTGGCCCTGCAGGGCGTTGGCCACTGCCGAGCGCAGGGATGAGCGCGCCGCGGGCCGTTCGGCCTCGGGCAATTCTCCCACGGCGCGGCGCAGCCACGTCTCGGCCTCTGCGCCCCAGCGGCCGTTGACGTCAAGAACGAAGGGCACCAGGCCAGAAAATGGATACCTACGATGCTTCACTTTTCCTCTGCGCTGCAGGGCTGCCTGATGCGGCCGCCCCGTCTGGGCCACAGCCACCTCATCCACCATGCTGATATCAAGGCAAACTCGGCCGTGGATGCCTCGATGGTAGACGACGTCCAGTGTGGCCGCGCCCTGCTCTTCTGTGTGCCACTCTGGGATGACCTGCTCCAGCAGAGTGTGGCGGCCCACCCCGCGCAGCCAGAGCGCCACGGCATCTCGGATGGCATTGTGGCGGCGCGTTGGGCCACCACCCCTGGGGCAGGTGAGCGCATGGGCGCCGCGAACGTCCACCGTGCGGCCACATGTCGGGCCGTGCTGCGCTATCGCGCGGGTGGGCGCTGCTGGGCGGTTCAGGCACGTGCACTCGGACTGCAGCAGCGGCAGGTGCATGCGCCTCTTGGCCGCATTGCAGAACGCGTGGTCGGCGAGGGGCGAGACCCCCTCGAAGTTATCCAACCGGGCGCCCGCTGAGCTGCCCGAGGCACTGTGCACCGCCGCCGCCGCCGTCACAGGCAACGCGGCCAAGAACGTCTTGGTGGCGTGATCCCTCACATGCTGGGTGTACGTCTTCTGGTCCTTGCCCTTCCGCCCCTCCAGGAGGCCCTGCCAGCGGTCACTCTGGGGGCGACGTCCTCCTGCCAGCCGTCCCTGCTCTTCGTCCGCTGCTGAAAGGGCGCGGCCAAGGCCTGGCCACCTCCGAAAGAGGCCAATCGTTGTCGTCTCTCGGAGCTCCTGGGCAGCCGTGTGGATCCCAGCTTCCCAGGGCGCCAACTGGGCAGCAGGGCCCCGCTGTTCGGCGCTGCCACAGCCTAGGCCTCCGTCGCCCACCTTCATGAAGATTTGCTCGCGGGGGGCGGCTGTGACCCCCAAGAGGGCGTTGACAAAGGCGACCACTCCATCGTCCACTCTGCGACTCCACGCCGACGCGAGCGGAAGCACCCGCTGGATGTGTGCGCAGGCTCCCCTCGACCAGATCCGCATCAGCTGGAAGGCATCAAAGGCCGACGGCCCATGCGTGCGGAGCGTCAGGAGCTCTCGGAAGTAGCGGTCCTGCTTCTGGAGGAAAGCCTCTCCGCAGGGGAGTGGCATGGCGGCGCTCGGGGCGGCCCCGGCGCCGCCAGCCTGCGCGAGGCCCCCCTCGTCGAGGTCCTCTGGGGCGGCGAAGTCCGTGAGCGGGGCGTCCCTCCAGTCGGTGTCTACGTCGTGGTTCGTGTAGGCCAGGGTGGACCCCGCCGCCTTGAGCTTTTGGACGCGGTACTGGGCGTACTCCGCAAACTCAGGCGACAGAGCGGCTTGCGGTCTGGGGACCAGATCTGGGTCTTGGACATCTTCAGCTTCATCCCGTGGGCTTCGACGCGGGCTCGCCATGCATCCAAGCCGCGGAACACGGCGGCCGCGGTGCCCACGAAGTACGTGTCGTCCAAGAAGGCCAGGCAGTCCCCTTCCGTGTCCACCGCCCGCACGGCCATCCTACCGATGCTGAGAACGTCCGCGGTGCCGACCGCGTAAAAGCCTGGGCTCATCGGGCAGCCCTGGTCGAGGCCACGGATCTGGTCGACCAGCTGCGTGGGCTGTGACCCCCCCCCCCCCGCCACGTGGCGTGTGCGAGCAGGGGGCCAGGCCTCCGCCAGCGGCGCCAGAGCGGGCACCTTGGTGCGCACAGCCTCCTTCACCAGGTCGCGGGGGATGTTGCTGAACGCATCCCCGAGGTCCACCGCCACCACCCACTTGCCTGGGCTCGAGTTGGCCATCGTGCATAGGCGTCGGTGAAGGGCACCGCATCCGTCCTTGGCCAGGCCGAACTGCTGGTCCCCCACCGCCTCCCGCATGTCTTTGTGGTGGACCTTGGCAGCGCTGCGGCCCACCATGCGGCGGGTGACGTTTCCACGGCCCAGGACTCGCACATCCCCAGGGGTTGCCTTGGGGATGCTTGTGAGGCGCGCCGCCGTCAGGGCGGCTAGCGCCTCGGGAGGGAGGTCGCCGATGGCCAGGCGTGCCAGCGTGTTGGCCACCGCCTCAGCCCCATCCTTTTCATGCTTGAGCGGGGCCCAGTGCTCGTAGCGTCCCCCCCCAGGCCCCGCCCCGCCACGGCGAGGGAAGCGGCCAAACTGACGCTTGAGGTGGTTGGCCGCGCGGCGATGGAGCTCTGCTGCGCCGTCCTGCTCGTGGGGGGCCGTGACTGGCGGCATCGCCACATCGGCTCCCGTCGTCGCGGGGCCCCTCCCTGGCCCATGCGGGGCGGCCCCGGTGCCAGGGAGAGGGCCCCATTCGCCTGGGCGAGGCGCCGCAGGCTGTTGGGTGGTGCTGAACTTCCTCACCACCGCCGGCCGCTGCATCCGCCATGTCCCCTCTGGGGCCACACTGCCGCTGCCGCCCGAGACATCTCTCCAGCTCGTGCAAGCTCCGTGACACGGCGTACGCGGGCTGCGACGTGATCCTCGCGGCCCTTCGTAGTGACCGCCGTGCGCGTCTGGTCCTCCATGGACAGCCAGGCGACGTCCCACTGGCCGTCCTGGATCCACCGCAAGCGCTCCTGGAGGCGCTCACGCCGTGTCGTCGGTGTCGGGGTCGCATTTTCGCTGAACAGCAGCCCGTCCAACGAAAGGAACACCTTCCACAGCCTCGTCAACGTACTGGACGCCTGAGCATCATTACCCTGATGGGCCTGCTCGATTGCCAAGCACAGCCGCGCCTTCACGTCGCTGACGGCTGCCGCCGTGCTGTCGGGGATCATGGCTGTGGTGGGCGTCCCTTGGAGTAGGATGCGGTCCCACCCGATGGTATCCCACCAGTCCAGGTTGACGAAGCCAACCTCATGGTACGCGTCCTCGTTCGTCACCTGGTCGTCCAGGTAGTCGTCGTAGACGCCTGTCTCAAGTCCGCCATCGTCGTCCGCTTCCGCAGGAGCGTCGAGTGGCGGTTGTAGGATGTCCGCCGTGGTCGGCGCCGCTGCCTCGGCCGCCCCCAGGGGGGTCCCCCGCGCGCCTGGGCCATGCGCCCCTGGCGCGGCGGCGGCAGGGAGCCTCGGGGCTGCCCCAGTGCTCCCTGCCGCGCCATCTCCTTGGGGGGGAGGGGTGGGGGCCTGACCTTCGACTGTTTCCAGCAGGGGCAAGATGGGACCCCCTCGGGCCTCCAGGGCTGCCGTGAGGCGCTCCCTGTCGCCTTCAGGGAGCTGAGTGGAGCCCACCATCCCCGTAGCTGGTGGCAGGGGGCCGTCGACGCAGGCCATGTGGAACCACTTCCTGCCCGCGTGAGCCTGGGACCCCGCAGGCGGTGTCACGACGCCTGCCGCGCGCCATTCGCCCGCCTCAAAGCCTCCCATGCAGCGGGTGCAGTGAGCATTCTTGCCGCGAGCCGCCTGGGCGCTGACGCACCAACGGGTGTTTCGCCCGCCCGTCCTGCGGCGCCGTCGCTGTGCTGGCTGGCCCTCGCTGTCACGCACGTGGACGTCGGTGTTGCCATCCACGGGGATGTCGGCTGCGTTCGCGTCAGCCGACGCGGGAGCGGCAGCGGGGGCGCACGGGGCGGCCCCAGCTCCTCCGCTGCCTCCCGCGGCTGCCAGCACTCCGCCTTCGCCTCGGGCCGCAGCGGCGTTACTCCCAGCCGCTCGAGCCCCTGCACCTGCGTCCGCAGCGCCGCCAGCGGCCGCCGCCATCCCAGGACGTCCCTTCAGGGCAAGGAAGAGTGTTCGTAACAGTGAGGGCGCGAGAAAAGGAAGGGTGACTGTCACCCGCGGTTTGAGGGCAGCAGTAGCCCCCCCGCCCACGGACTCCCCAGAGCCTCGCCGCAGACCAAGAGGAGGTAGCTAAACAGCGTGTTGGAGCTGTCCCAGCGCAGACCGTTCCGACCCGAGCTCCGGCATTCAACGACAATTGCGGACCACGTCTGCGATGGCGTCTGGTCGTATGGAGAAAATCGTTCAGCTCTTTCGCACGCTGGACCCCCATTGCTCGGGCGCCGTGCCCCGCGCGGTGTTCGATTGGCTGCTGCGCGAGATGGGCGAGGGCGCCTCTTGGGCCGTCTTGGGCCCTCTAGGGCCGTCTTGGGCGCCTCTTGGGCCGTCTTGGGGCTTTCTCGGGGGTGCGCCGGACGATTAGCGTGCCTGGGCCCTCCCGTGCCCAGAGCGCTCTTCAGCAGTCTAGAGGCGAGGCGCAAGCCAAGCTAGGCTAGACTGCGCTAGCTGCAACTACTAATACTGGTACTACTACTGCTGCTACTGCTACTACTACTACTACTACTACTACTACTACTACTACTACGACTACGACTACGACTACGACTACGACGACGACGACGACGACGACGACGACGACGACGACGACGACGACTACTACTAACTACTACTACTACTACTACTACTACTACTACTACTACTACTTACTACTACTACTACTACTACTACTACTACGACTACGACACTACGACTACGACTACTACTACTACGACTACGACTACGACTACGACTACGACTACGACTACGACTACGACTACGACTACGACTACGACTACGACTACGACTACGACTACGACTACGACTACGACTACGACTACGACGATTACTACTACTACTACTACTACTACTACTACTACTACTACTACTACTACTACTACTACTACTACTAGTACTACTACGACTACTACTACGACTACTACGACTACTACGACTACTACTAGTACTGCTACTACTACTACTACTACCACCACTACTACTACTACTACTACTACTACTACTACTTCTACTACTACTACTACTACTACTACTACTACTACTACTACTACTACTACCACCACTACTCACGCCCGAAAGGGCAGGTGGGATTTTACCAGGGCCGCGAGATGCTACAGCGTGCAAAGCTCTCTCCCCACGCGATATCAGCTCTGCCACCGTAGAAACCAATGAGGAGGAATGAGGTGGGAGGGGGAGCGAGGAGGGGAGAGGAGGAGAGGAGGGACGACGAGCTTCGCTTGGTTGCGTAACGGTTAGGTGGCAAATGTGTGTGCTGTACACGGGGGACTTCGATGACAAGCGGTGGCTGGTTGACCAGTGAGTTGAGTATGCGCCGAGTCACATTTTTTTGTCGACGTCTCAGCCAGCGGATTCGCTTGGATTGGCAGCTCATTGCTTTTCCGTCGTCGGTCAATTCTTGACGCTTCGCGCACCTTCGTAGCCAGTTCGGGTCAAGACGCCTCTGGCCTGCTCGATTGGTTCCCCAGGCTTATCATGCGTCTGTGCTTCCGATTCGGGCAACGTTCGCATAAGCAGCGCATCAAATGGCAAGGGATAGCGACGCATCGGGAACAACATTATTGGATGACAAACATGAGATCGAAGGCAAGAAGTGCTTCACCGAACAGCAGCAACAGAGGGTCACGCGGTCTGACAACTCACAATCATGCAGGGAATCCGCGCAGACGACAATCGAGGGCGCACTGAAGACTCTTATTTAATAGCTTCGCTCATTCCGCCGGCCCATATTGTCGTACCGTTGTGGGCTCGCCGAGTTTTGGGGCCTCTTGGGGGCTGTTTTGGGGCCTCTGGGGGCCTCTTTTGGGCCTCTTGGGCGCCTCTTGGGGCGTCTTGGGGGCCTCGTGGGGGCGGGCCTCTTGGGGCCTCTTTGGGACCTCCTGGGCGCCTTCTGGGGCGGAGGACTCGATCTTTCAGTTCTCGGTCTCCCTCTTGAGCCCTTCTTGGGCCCGTCTTGGGGCCTCTCCGTCCGTCTTGGGCGGCACTTGAGCCGCTCGGGGCGTCTTGGAGGCCTCTTGGGCTGTCTTGGGGCCATCTTGGGCGACTTCGGGCGATCGCTCTGGGCGGCCTGAGAGGCCGTACCCAGGAGGAAAACCATCTCTGAGTTGACCGGGGCGGGCGGCGGTCGGGCTGCAGGCGGGCGGCGGTCGGGCTGCAGGCGGGCGGCGGTCGGGGTACTTTTCGCCGGGGGAACCCCCAGGGGCCGCCCCGCGCGCGCGAACTAGAAATACTGTTAACCAGTTACCGCACATCTTAGCACGCCCTGGCCCGTTGGGCCGGCGAATTATCAACGCGTTCTTTTTTTCACACGCTAGTACGGCGCGCAAATTCCTCCCGTTCATCATGGATGCGCTCAAGCAGATTGGCGTCACAACTGTGAACGTTTTGCTCCGGCAGAAACCTTCATTTAGCCAGGGAGGGTTGGAGAGTTCCGAGATCGACGCGTTTGCTTTGGAAGTTCGCAAACCATGGGCCAACGAAGATTGCGAATGGTGGCCACCTCAGGGTGGGAACGAAGAGGTGCGCGAGTGTTGGCGAATTCTAATCCTTGGGTCACGCTTCGTCGAAATTGGAGATCGGACATGCGCTGGAGATGAAGATTGGACGGCGCTGGAGAACATTGGGTTGCGGAGGTATGACTGCGCAACTGAGATGCCACAGCGCGGGCTACAGTGCGACGTTCCCGGCTCCAAGTGCCTCCACGTTGTGCAGGAGTTGGCAAGGTCGAGCGTGCGCGCAAGGGCATTGGTCGCTGCCGAAATCGTGGCCGCGGCTGGAGACCTCAGACGTGGGCATTTAAAGCGTGACTTTGCACATGCTTGGCTTCAGGGTGTACAGTTGCATGAAGCACAGCTAAGTGGGGCGAAGATGGAAGGGGCCAACATAGCTGCCAGTGATTTTACAAACGCCGTGATGACGGAGATCGATATTCGTAACTGTTTTGCTGGCTATTCCAGCTTTTGTGGGGTGAACCTCGGTTGGGCGCTCGCACAGAATTCGGGGTTTTCTTTTTCGAATCTCCATGGGGCCAGTCTCAAGTGCGCGAAAGTGATGGGTTGCAATTTCTTCAGGACAGACTTCCGCGCAGTGAGCATGGCAGGGGCTGATTTCACTGGCGCGACACTCAAGGAATGTAGCTTTTCGATGCTGAAAGTGCCACAACCCCGCGCGCTTGCGGCGACTATTGGATGGCGCCATCAAGCCGCGGCTACAACCAGATCAGCATGCGCGACCCTGACGAGCACTATGATCGACGATGACGAGGGTGACGAGGGTGACGCAGATGATGAGGATGAGCGCAGCGGCGGCGAGGACGGCGCCTTGGATGGAGCGGACCTGCAGCAAAAGGCTCAGACGTCGATCGACGAGCATCTCGAGCGTTTGGCGAGTCTGGCTGTGAGTGTTTTGCCGAAGCTCGACGATTTGAAAACATGTGTTCTCATTTGGATCAACACACCATCGCGCGTGGCCGAGTTTCAGAAGGGAATCTGTAATGTTCTCGAATCTGCCGAGGTGAACAAGGAAAAGTGGCTCGTGGACATGGCGACCAGAAAGTTTATCACGCCTCTATTCGACAAGCCGGGAGGCAAGCTACCAGAGCTCCTCAACGATCTCTTCGGTGCCGCGCGTCCAGCAGAACAATCACCAATTTCTCCATCGCCGACTTCGCTCGGCGTGGGTTGTGAAGCAGGCGCCCTGGAGAGTGAGGCTGGTGGTGAGGCATTTCCGTCTGTGTTGCTGAGCGCTGCGGGCAAAGCGTTTCTCGATGCGCTTGAAGAGTACTTGCTCGTGAAATTGCGGGCAGACGTGCAGCTAGAGACGGAGGCGCTGATCACGCAGCTGGTGGCCCGGGAGCCGAGGTATGGCCTCGCCGACGAGGAAGGGGCTTAGCTTTTTTTTGTTTGCCCTCGTTTTTTTTCCCCCCCCCCTCGGGGGGCCTTCGGGGGGGTCTGGGGAGGTTTTTTTTTCCCCCTCCCGGGGTGGGGGGGCGGCCCTCGAAGCTTTTATTTTTTTCCCTCCGAGGCTTGTTTTTTTTCCCTCGCAGCTTTTTTTTTTTTTCCCCCTCGGGGGGGGGCGGGGGGAGACCCAGGGGCCTCGAAGCTTTAATTTTTTCCCTCGGAGGCTTGTTTTTTTTCCCTCGAAGCTTTTTTTTTCCCCCTCGGGGGGGGGGGCAGTGGGGGCCAGGGGGGGCAGAGGGGGGCCGGGGAGGCAGGGGGGAGCCGGAGGGGGGGGCAGAGGGGGCCCGGGGGCGAGGGCGGGGAGGGCGGGGAGGCGCCAGAGGGGGGCCCCGGGGGGGGAGGAATTGCCTGGGGATATCGCGGGGGGGGAGGGCAGGTAGGGCACCCCCTGGGGGGGCCGGGCAGGTGCCGGAGCATGCCATCTCGCTTCCAGCGCATTTTGTGCTGCCAGCGCACGAACATGATGGTGTTGATGGTGATGATGAAGATGAGCTTGACGACGATGCTGATGATGAGGACGACGAGGATGATGATGACGATTATTATTATGATGGTGATAATGATGGTGATAATGATGATGATGATGATGATGATGATGATGATGATGATGATGATGATCATGATGATGATGATGATGATGATGATGATGATGATGATGATGATGATGGTGATGATGATGATGATGATGATGATGATGATGATGATGATGATGATGATGATGATGATGATGATGATGATGATGATGATGATGATGATGATGATGATGATGATGATGATGATGATGATGATGATGATGATGATGAGGATGATGATGATGATGATGATGGGGTGGTGATGATGGTGGTGATGGTGGTGGCGATGATGATGGTGATGGCGACGGCGAGGACGACGATGACGATGACGATAATGAAGAGGCAGAGGAGGAGGAGGAGGAGGAGGAGGAGGAGGAGGAGGAGGAACTGCATCAGTGCCAGTAGCACTAACAGCAACATGAACAGGTAACCGGAACAGAAGCGGTAGCCTGAGCATCGGCAAAAGCGAGGAGCCATGAGCAGGGACCACGGGCTGGGGGCTAGGGAATGGGAGCTAGGATGAGGATGGAGGGAAGTAGAGGACGAAAGATAAGAGAGATGAGGAGGAGGAGGAGGAGGAGGAGGAGGAGGAGGAGGAGAGTACACCCAGGATGCATCAACGATTCTGCAATACATCCTCCTGTCCCAAGACCCCTCCGCAGAATCCCCATACAAACTTTCCTTTTGCAGTGCAGGAAGCGCTCCTTTGAAAGGTAACGCCCCATCGGCCTGCCATTCAGTCCAAAGGTCCGTCTTGGAAAGATCCGCCCCCTATCCGTGTAGCGGATGTGTAAGTATCGAGCTGCCGGCGAAAAGTCCCGCCACCGTGCCAGTCCAGCATGCTCGGCGGCTCTCGTTCGAGGGGGCAGCGGATGCCATTCTTGCGAGGAGTGAACAATATGATATCTGATAACGGTGATGATAATGGTGATGGTGATGATGACGATGAGGATGATGATGAGGATGATGATGATGATGATGATGATGATGATGGTGATGTGATAACGATGCCGACGACGATGATGATGCTGATTGCTGATGATGACGTTGGTGGTGGCGGTGGTGATGATGGTGATGATGGTGATGATGATGATGATGATGATGATGATGATGATGATGATGATGATGATGATGATGATGATGATGATGATGATGATGATGCGGTGATGATGAACATCGGGCCTTTTGTGCGCTTCCACGCGGGAAAACACCCGAATATCTGAATAGGGTAATCGGCCCGTTCGGGGATCTGGCTCATTCGGGGATCTGAAAACTTCCGGTCTTGTTCGCGCTGGCAATGGGAGCGGGCGAAATCAGGGATTTGGGCGTTTACTCGCCAAAAAATGGGAGCGGGCGAAATCTGAAATCTCGCCGATTTTCGCTTTCTTCGGGTTCCGTTCGGTTGCGGTCCCACACAGGGATCTCAGATCCTTGACTCCGCCAATTACATTGATTTACATTTGCTCCCGCCCAGGTCCCTAGGAATTCCTAGGGGATGCTAGGGATCTCGTCCAGATCCTTGGAAATTCCTAGGGAATGCAAGTGATCTCGTCTAGGATTTCCTATGGGATCTGAGCCAGATCCCTAACATTCCCTAGGGATTCCAGGAATCTGGGCCAGATCCTTAGCATTCCCTTGGAATTCCGAAGGATCTGAGCCAGATCCTTAGCATTCCCCATGGTGGATGATTCCTAGGGATCTGGGCCAGATCCTTAGCACTCCGTAGGAATTCCAATGGATCTGGACGAGATCCCTAGCATTCCCCAGGAATTCCTAGGGATCTGGACCAAATCCTTAGCATTCCCTGGGAATTCCTAGGGATCTGGACGAGATCCCTAGCATTCTCTAGGAATTCGTAGGGATCTGAACAAGATCCTTTGTATTTCTTGGTAATTTCTAGGGATCTGAGCCAGATCCCTGGCATTCCCCAGGAATTCGTGGAGATCCAGGCCAGATCCTTAGCATTCCATAAGAATTCCTAGGGACCTGGGCGGGAGCAAGCGGAGATCAATGTCATCGGCAGAATTAGGGATGTCAGATTCTTCCTTTGGCCGATAACATTAAATTCAAGCGATTCCTAGTGATCTGGGCCAGATCCCTAGCATTCCCTAAGGATTCCTCCGGATCTGAGCCAGATCCCTAGCATCCTCTAGCAATTCCTGGGGATCTGAGCGAGATCTCCAGTATTTCATACGGATTCCTAGGGATCTGAGCCACATCCCCGGCATTCCTTCGGAATTCCTGCGAGCCCTACGGGTTCCGAGGATCTGGGCAATATCCCTAGCATTCCATTGGGGTTCCTAGGGATCTGGACGAGATCCCTAGCATTCCTTCGGGATTCCTAGGGATCTGGGCCAGATCCCTAGCATTCCTTGGGAATTCCAAAGGATCTGGACGAGATCCCTGGCATCTCTTAGAATCCCTAGGGATCTGGACGAGATCCCGATCATTTCCTTGGGATTCCTAGGGATCTGGGCGAGATCCTTCGCATTCCTTAGGGAATCCTAGGGATCTGGGCCAGATCCTACGCACCCCCTTTGGATTCCGATGGATCTGGGCGAGATCCGAGGAAGTCTTAGGGGTCTGAGACAGATCCTCAGCATCTCCTATGGATTCTTAGGGGTCTGAGCGAGGTCCCTAGTGTTCCGAAGGGATTCCTAGGGATTTGGACGAGAACCTTAGCAGTCCTCAGGGCTTCCTAGGGATCTGAGCCAGATTCCTAGCATTCCCGAGGGATTCCTAAGGATATGGACGAGATCCCCATCATTCCTTAGGGTTTCCCAAGGATCTGAACAAGATCCCGAGCATTCCCGCGGAATTCCTCGGGATCTGAGCCAGATCCGTAGCATTCCCTAGGAATTCCTAGAGATCTCAGTCAGATCCCCACCATTCCCAAGGAATTCCTAAGAATCTGAGCCAGATCCCTAGCATTCTCCAGGGATTCCTAAGGGATCTGAGCCAGATCACTAGCATTCCTTTGGGATCCCTAGGGATCTGGACGAGATCCTTAGCATGCCCTAGGGACTCCTAGGGATCTGAGCCAGATCCTCTGCAGTCCCTAGGGATTCTTAGGGATCTGGACAAGATCGCTGGCATTCCCTAGGGATTCCTGGGAACTGAAGAGGATCCCAGCGTTCATTTCCTAAGAATGCCGTGGGATCTGGGGCAGGTCCCTAGCATTCCCTAGGTTTTCCTCTCCTCGGGATCTGAGGCAGATTCCTAGCATTCCCTACGGATTTCGCAGGATCTAGGCCAGAACTCTATCATTCCCCCTGGATTTCTAAGGATCTGGGCGAGACCCCTAGCATTTTCTCTGGATTCTTAGGGATCTGGACGAGATCCTTAGCATTCCTTCGGAATTCCTAAAGATCTGGGCGGGAGCAAGCGGAAATCAATGTAATCGGCCGAGTCAGGGATCTGAGATCTTTAATTTGGCCGGTTAGATTAAACCCCCTGATGAGGAAATCAAGGTAATCGGCCGAATCAGGGATCTCAGATCCCTGATTTGGCCGGTTCAATTACATTCCCAATCCCCATTTCGTCCGCTCCCATTTTCAGCGGAAGAGCGTCCAGATCCCCGATGTCGCCCGCTCCCAGTTTTTGGCACGTGTACGCCCGGATCCCCGATTGGGCCGGTTCCCCGATGTAGGCCGGTTCCCCGATTGGGCTTTTCACCTTCCGAATACAAGATCCCAAGACCTGAATACCCTACGACCATTAGACCCTAAGGCCCTCAGACCCTAATATCCTAATACCTTGTGACCCGCATACCCTAAGGCCATAACATTCTAGGACTAATCCTCTAGTACCTTAATACCATAATGAGATAATGCCGGACTACCCTTTGACCCTAGGACTCTAACACCCTAGGGCCCTGATACCCCAAGACCTGAAGACTCAGATACCTCAATACCATGACACCCTAAGACCTTCAGACTCTAAGACCCGAAGACCCATAGACCCGAATACCATATTGACCCTAACGCATTAACGCCCGAAGACATTAACATACTAAGTCCCCTAACACCCCAATACCCCAAGACCGCAACACCTAATGCCTTCAGACTCTGAGAGCCGAAGACCATAATACCCGAATACAATGTTACCCTAAGACATTAACACCATAAGACCATAAGACACGTAGACCCGAAAGCGCCAAAACCATACGACCCGAACATCTTGAAATCATAGGACCTGGAGATCCTAACACCGTGCCTAACCCCCTAGGATCCTAAGGCCTTAAGACCCTGACACCTACCACCCGGACACGCTAACGCCCGAAGGCCCGAATACCTGAACACCGCCGTAAGACCCTTACCACCGTAACACCCAAATTCCTTAATACCCAACCCCTCTAACACCTTAATACCCTGATCCTCCTATATTATAAGACCCTAACACCTTAATACAACAATGCACGAATACCTTGAAAAAACCATGTGCCCGAATACCCGAATACTTCAATATCATAAGGCCCTCGCACCGAAAACCCTTCAGACCCTGAGACCCTAACGCCCTAGAGACCCAAGACCCTCACACCCTGGTGTCTTAACACAATAAGACCCGAATGCCATCAGACCACCAATAGCATACTACCATAATACCTGAACGCCATAGTGCTTCAAGGCCTTAATACTTTGAAGCCCTCAGAGCCTCATGCCCGCAGACTTGTACACCTCAGTATCATAAGACCCTCGCACCCAACGTCTCGAAGACCCGAATACCTTAACACCCTAGAACCCTAAGACCTTAACCCCGTAAGACTCCAATGTGCTGAAGCCCTCCCGCCCAGACACCTGAAGGCTCGCATGCCCGAACGCCCTAATACCCCCAACACAATAACACTAGAAGTCCCTACTATCCTAAGATCCTCACCCCAATACCCGAAGATCCGACTGCCCTAAGACCAGCAGACTCGAACTCCTAATACCTCAGGGCCCGAAGATCCTAAAACCCTAGCGCCCGAATCTGATGATACCCGAATACCTTAATAAACAAATGCCTTAAAGTCCAAGACCCTGAGGCCAGAAGACCCGAATGCCCGCGGGCCCGAAGACCCTACGACCCTCAGACCTCAATACCGTAAGGCCCTGAGACCCTAAGAGACTAATACCCCGAGACACTAAGACCCGAAGGCCCTGAGTCCCTGAGGCCATGCTACCGTAGGAACCTAATACCTTAAGACGCTGATACTCCTAAGACCTTAGGGCCCTGAGACTGTCAGACCCTAACGCCCGAAGACCATAGGGCCATAAGACCATAAGAAGAGAAGGCACTAAGACTTTAATTCTCTGATGCCCGACTGCCCTGGCACCCAAAGACACCGATGCCCCAAGACCACCGGGCACGAAGGCCCGAAGACCCTAGTACTCTAAGACACAGTGCCTAAGATCCTGAGGCGCTAAGGCTCTAATGCCGCAGTACTCTCATGCCATAATGCCATAATGCCATAAGGCACCAACCCTTGAATGCCAGAATACTTCAGCACGCTAATACTCTCATGCCAGAATACCTTCACACCCTAAGACAGAGAGAGTCTAAGGCCGTAGGACACGAAGACTTTAAGAACCGAAGTCCCAACACATTAATACCACATCACCCTAAGACACTCAGACCCTAAGGCCCCGGGACCCAAGACCCGAATACCCTGTGAATCTAAGGCCTCAACACCCTAACAAGCTAATACCGTAATACCATACTACCATCATACACCAGAAGGCCATAATACCCTAACGCCCGAAGACCCTCATACCCCAAGGCCGTAAGACTCCGAGACCCAATACCTAGGACTCTAAGACCCCAAGACTCTAACGCCGTAGCACCGTAAGACCTTAGTATTTTTAATACATCATTAGTGGAATACCCTAAAACCCAAACGCGGGCGAGGTCGGGATGGCAATAGAACTCCTATGGAGGGAGTCTTGCAGCGGGAGCCTGTTGAGCACATGGTGTTGTGTTGGACACGGAGGCTGTTGAGTACTGGGTGTTGTCTTGGACACGTGGCCTGTTGAGTACGGGGTGTTGTGTTGGACACGGATGGTGTTGAGTACTGGGTGTTGTGTTAGACACTGAGAGAGTTGAGCGCAGGGAGGGCGGGGCGGGCGGCGGGCGGGCGCGCGGGCGGGCGGCGGGCGGAATCGGGATGCCAATAGAACTCCTAAGGAGGGTGTCTTGCAGCGGAAGCTTGTTGCGTACAATGTGTTGTGTTTGACACGAACCTGTTGAGTACTTGGTGTTGTGTTGGACACGGAGGCTGTTGAGTACTGGGTGTTATGTTGGACACGGAGAGGGTTGACCACAAGGGAAGCGGGGGCGGGCGGCGGGCGGGCGCGCGGGCGGCGGCGGGCGGGCGGCGGGCGGGATCGGGATTTTAATAGAACTCCTACGGGAGGGTGTCCTTCAGCGGGAGCCTGTTGAGTACACGGTGTCATGTTGGACACGGAGGCTGTCAAATACTTGGTGTTGTGTTGGACACGGAGGCTGTTGAGTACTGGGTGTTTTGATGTACACGGAAAGAGTTGAGAGCATAAGAAAAATGGGGGCGGGCGGCGGGCGGGGGGCGGGCGGCGGGCGGCGGGCGGCGGGCGGGATCGGGATTTTAATAGAACTCTTAAGGAGGGTGTCTTGCAGCAGGACCCTGTTGAGTACACGGTGTTGTGTTGGGCACGGGGGCTGTTGAGTACTGGGTGTTGTGTTGGACACGGAGGCTGTTGAGTAATGGGTGTTCCGTTGTACACGGAGAGGGTTGACCACTGGAAACGCGGGGGCGGGCGGCGGGCGGGGCGGGCGGCGGGCGGCGGGCGGGACCGGGATTTTAAAGCAACCCCTATGGAGGGTGTCTTGCAGCGGGAGCCTGTTGAGTACAGGGTGTTGCGTTGGACACGGAGGCCGTTGAGTACTTGGTGTTGTGTTGGACACGGACAGAGTTGAGCACAAGGAGAGCGGGGGCGGGAGGCGGGCGGGCGCGCGGGCGGGCGGCTGGCGGCGGGCGG
The DNA here is from genome assembly GCA_963575745.1 of Prorocentrum cordatum. Taxonomy (NCBI): domain Eukaryota; class Dinophyceae; order Prorocentrales; family Prorocentraceae; genus Prorocentrum; species Prorocentrum cordatum. Next base: position 20,026 of record CAUYUJ010000485.1, read on the forward strand.
GCTGTGGATTTTGATATTATCCCTAAGGAGGGTGTCTTGCAGCGGGAGCCTGTTGCGTACAAGGTGTTGTGTTTGACACGGAGCCTGTCGAGTACATGGTGTTGTGTTGGGCACGGAGGCTGTTGAGTACTGGGTGTTGTGTTGGACCCGGAGAGAGTTGAGCGCGGGTAGAGCGGGGGCGGGCGGCGTGTCTTGCAGCGGGAGCCTCTTGAGTACACGGTGTTGTGTTTGACGCGGAGGCTGTTGATTTTTGGGTGTTGTCTTGGGCACGGGGGCTGTTGAGTACTGGGTGTTCCGTTGTACACGGAGAGGGTTGACCACAAGGAGAGCGGGGGCGGGCGGCGGGCGGGCGCGCGGGCGGGCAACGGGCGGCGGGCGGGGTCGGGATTTTAATGGAATTCGTATGGAGGGTGTCTTGCAGCGGGAGCCTGTTGAGTACAGGGTGTTGCGTTAGACACGGAGGCTGTTGAGTATTAGGCGTTGTGTTGGGTACGGAGAGAGATGACCGCAAGGAGAGCGGGGGCGGGCGGAGGGCGGGCGCGCGGGTGGGCGGCTGGCGGCAGGCGGGATGGGGATTTGAATGAAACCCCGAAGGAGGGCGTCTTGCAGCGGGAGCTTGTTGCGCACAGGGTGTTGCGTTTTACGCGGGGCCTTCTGAGTTCATGGTGTTGCGTTGGACACGGGGGTTTTTGAGTACTGGGTGTTGTGTTTGACACGGAGAGAGTTGAGCTCGGGCAGCGGGGGCGGGCGGCGGGCGGGTGCGCGGGCATGCGGCGGGCGGCCGGCGGCGGGCGGGATCGGGATTCTAATAGAACTTATAATGGGGGTGTCTTGCAGCGGGAGCCTGTTGAGTACAATGTGTTGTGTTTTTCCACGGAGGCTGTTGAGTACTTGGTGTTGTGTTGGAGACGGAGGCTGTTGAGTACTGGGTTTTTGTTGCACGCGGAGAGGGTTGAACACAAGGACAGCGGGGGGCGGGCGGCGGGCGGGCGGGCAAGGGCGGCGGGCGGCGGGCTGGATCGGGATTCCAGTAGAACTCCTAAGGAGGGTGTCTTGCAGCGGAAGCCTTTAGAGTACACGGTTTTGTGTTGGACGCGGATGCTGTTGAGTACTGGGTGTTGCGTTGGACACGGAGGCTGTTGAGTATTGGGTGTTGTGTTGGACACGGGGACGGTTGACCACAACGAAGGCGGGGGCGGGCGGCGGGCGGGCGCGCGGGCGGGCGGCGGACGGCGGGCGGGATCGGGGTTTCAATAGAACTCCTACGGAGGGTGTCTTGCAGCGGGAGCCTGTTGAGTACAGGGTGTTGTGTTGGACACGGAGGCTGTCGAATATTTGGTGTTGTGTTGGACACGGAGGCTGTTGAATACTGGGTGTTGCGTTGGACACGGAAAGAGTTGAACACAAAGAGAACGGCGGCGGACGGCGGGCGAGCGCGTGGGCGGGCGGCGGGCGGCGGGCGGGATCGGGATTTTAATAGAACTCTTAAGGAGGGTGTCTTGCAGCAGGAGCCTGTTGAGTACACGGTGTTGTGTTGGACACGGCGGCTGTTGAGTATTGGGTGTTGAGTCGGGCACGAGGGATACGGAAGAGGCTCAGGGAAGGGCGCACCACAGACCTCGAGCCAAACATGTTGATGAGTGTGTTGATGATGCCGATGATGGTGTTGATGGCGAATGATCATGAGAATGATGAGTTTGACGAGGAAATATCATGACGATTATGAGTATGATGGCTGCGATGAGTATGATTATGATCACGGTGAGCAAAGGAAACCTATGCGGCGGGGGCCTCTGGGAGGGGCCCCGTCGGGGCTCTCTGGAAAGTGAAAAAAACATGGTAATTCGTAGACTAAACGAGAAAGGGGGGTCATGGTGGGTTCAGCGGGCTGTTTTTACGTGTCCAGGCCGCCCAGCGGGGTATCTAACATGGTTGCCTCTAGCTGGAATCAGATTTTCTTCACGTGTCCAGCCGCACAGGGAAAGTCTCTGGGATGGCGGTCCCGAGCTGCAACCACGTGTTTTCACGTTTCCTGGCCACCCAGGGGGTATCTAACATGGTAGTTCCGAGCCGGAACCACGTGTTTTCATGTGTCCACGCCGCCCAAGGGGTATGTAACATGGCAGTCCTGAGCTGGAACCACGTCCCACACAGGAGGGTATCTAACATGGTGGTTCCGAAATCAAGCTACGCGTTTTCACGTGTCCAGGCCACACAGGTGGGTATCTAACATGGTTGTCCCGAGCTGGACCACGTGTGTTTACGTGTCCAGGCCGCCCAGGGGGTATAACGTTTGTTTTCGCGTGTCTAGGTCTCCCAGGCGGATGTCTAACATGAAGATGTGTTGAGGATGTCTCTAGGGAGACGCTTGTTTTCACGTGTCCTGGTCGCCCACGCGGATCTCCAACATGGGGATTCGTTAACGATCTCTTTAGCCAAACGCTTGTTTTCACGTGTCCAGGTCGCCCCGGCGGGTCGCTAACATGAGGATGTGTTGAGGATGTCTCTGGCGAAACGCTTGTTTCCCTTTTCACATGTCCCGAGCGAAACGTTCTTTCAGCTTTGTTCAGGGTGTCTCTAGCGAAATGTTTGTTTTCATATTCGTGGAGGGGGATGTAGCATGCGTTTTGTGCTTTGCATTTGGCGTGTGTTCACACGTCCAGGCCACACAGGGGGATATCCAACATGTGGTGTGGCTCTATGCCTGAGCAAATTGTGAGGATGTCTGCAGCGAGGGCTTCGGAAGTGAAATAGCTCTTGGGCTCGAGCTGATCGAGCGCCCCGCGCGTTTCGATTGCAACTAGCCCGAACTATGCTTTCAGGCAGCTCGAGCTTAAGATCAAAAGCAGTTGGGTCAGGATTATGGTGCCAAGGACGGCGTATCTCTAACATGAGGATTTGTTGAGAATGTATCGAGCGAATTGCTTGGTTTCACGTGTCCTGGTCGCCCAGGCGGATCTCTAACATGAGGTCGTCGGGCTCTTCGCATGTAGAAATACTCGCGCGGAGGGGACGTGTAATTGCCCGTCGCCCAAGTTTGGTATCTTGCAACGTTTCCCTGCTCCACATTTTCATCCCTTTCCGAGTTCGTGGGTCGATATGTTTACTTTTTCATCGATTGTCCTCGACGTGCGATTTTCGTTGACATGCGATTTTCGTGCACTTCTTCGGTGATGTTCGTTTGCATTTGCGATGGTCGTCAATTTGTCGCGAGCTGGCTTGCTCGGAACGGGCTTCCTTGCAACAACGCCGGCAACACGAAGTGCACCGGAAGCAAATTCGTTGCATTTTACGTATTTGAGGCTTTACCCCGGGGCCGCCACGCGCGCGCGAATTAGAATATTACCAGAGATCATCTTCGCACGCCTCTTGTCCGTCCGTTGGGCCGGCAAATTTGAGCCCCTGGTGGGTCCGGACCGAGCTGGAGCGCCCGCCAGGCCTCCCCAGCTTGCCATTCCTGGCCCCCCCCCTGGAGAGGGCCTCGAGGCCCCTGCCCCCCCCCGGCACCCTCTGGGAGGGTCTCTAGGATGGCGGTCCCAAGCTGGACCGATCTGGCCACCCAGGGAGTATCTAACATGGTAGTTCCGAGCCGGCCAAGGGGTGTGTAACATGGTTGTCCCGAGCTGGAACGACGTCCCACGCAGCAGTTTTCCTAACATGGCGGTTCCGAAATCAAGCCGCGCGTTTTCACGTGTCCAGGCCACACAGGTGGGTATCTAACATGGTTGTCCCGAGCTGGACCACGTGTGTTTACGTGTCCAGGCCGCCCAGGGGGTATAGCGTTTGCTTTCGCGTGTCCAGGTCTCCCAGGCGGATCTCTAACATGAGGATGTGTTGAAGATGTATCTAGGAAGACGATTGTGTTTTACGTGTCGTGTTTTCGCATGTTCGGGCCACCCACAGGGGGTATCTAACATGGAATTCCCGAGCTGGAGCCATATGTTTTTATGTGTCCAGGCCGCCCAGAAGGATATCTAACATTGTTGCCTCTAGATGGAACAGTTTTTTCACGTGTCCAGAGCAGACAGAGAGGGTACCTAGCATGCCGTCCCGAGCTGGAACCACGTGCTTTCACGTGTCCTGGCCACCCAGGGGGGTATCTAACATGGTGGTTCCGAGTTGGAACCACGTGTTTTCATGTGTCCACGCCGCCCAGGGGGTATCTAACATGGCGGTCCCGAGCTGGAACCACGTCCTACACAGGAGGGAATCTAACATGGCGATTCCGAAGTCAAACCATGCGTTTTCACGTGTCCAGGCCACACATGGGGGCTATCTAACATGGTTGTCGCGAGCTGAACCACGTGTGTTTACGTGTCCAGGCCGCCCAGGGGGTATAGCGTTTGCTTTCGCGTGTCCAGGTCTCCCAGGCGGATGTCTAACATGAAGATGTGTTGAGGATGTCTCTAGGGAGATGTTTTTCTCAGGCGTCCTGGTCGCCCAGGCGGATCTCAAACATGAGGATATGTTACCGATATCTTTAGCGAAACGATTGTTTTCACGTGTCCAGGTCGCCCAGGCAGATCGCTAACATGAGTATGTGTTGAGGATGACCAAATTAACACATCGACACCAGATGTGTAACAATATGACATGGTTGCTTCGTCTGGTTATTTTCCAGATTTCCCACTGGGGTATCTAACATGGTGGCCTCGAGCTGGATTCGCATTTTTTCACGTGTCCAGGCCACTCAGATGGATATCTAACATGGTGGTCCCCAGCTGGAACCAAGTTATTTATGTGTCCAGGCCACACAAGGTGGTATCCAGCACGGTTGCCCAGAGTTGGAGCCACGTGTTTTCACGAGTCTTTGCCACACCGGGAGGGTCTCTAGCATGGCGGTCCCGAGCTGGAACCAAGTGTTTTCACGTGTCCTGGCCACCTGGGGGGGTATCTAAGATGGTTGTCCCGAGCTGGAACCACGTACCACACAGGAGTGAGTTGGAGCCACGTGTTTTCACGAGTCTTTGCCACACCGGGAGAGTCTCTAGCATGGCGGTCCCGAGCTGGAACCAAGTGTTTTCACGTGTCCTGGCCACCCGGGGGGGTATCTAACATGGTTGTCCCGAGCTGGAACCACGTACCACACAGGAGTTTTTCTAACATGGCGGTTCCGAGCTCAAACCACGCGTTCTCACGTGCCCAGGCCACGCAGGGGGGCTATCTAACATGGTTGTCCCGAGCTGAACCACGTGTCTGTACGTGTCCAGACCACGCAGGGAGTATAACGCTTGTTTTTACGTGTCTTGTTTTCACGTATTCTGACCACCCACGGGGGTATCAAACGTGGAATTCTCGAGCTGGAGCCCTGTGTGTTTACTTGTCCAGGCCGCCCAGCGGGGTATCTAGCATGGTTGCCCCTAGCTGGAACAAGTTTTTCACGTGTCCAGAGCAGAGAGAGGGTATCTAGCATGGCGGTCCCGAGCTGGAACCACGTGCTTTCACGTGTCTTGGCAACCCAGGGGGTATCTAACATGGTGATTCCGAGCTGGAACCATGTGTTTTCATGTGTCCACGCCGCCCAAGGGGTATGTAACATGGTAGTCCCGAGCTGGAACCACGTCCCACACAGGAGGGTATCTAACATGGTGGTTCCGAGCTCAAGCCACGCGTTTTCACGTGTTCAGGCCACAAGGGGGCTATCTAACATTGTTCTCCCGAGCTGAACCACGTGTGTTTACGTGTCCAGGCCACCCAGGGGGTATAATGTTTGTTTTCGCGTGTCCAGGTCTCCCAGGCGGATGTCTAACATGAAGATGTGTTGAGGATGTCTCTAGGGAGACGCTTGTTTTCACGTGTCCTGGTCGCCCACGCGGATCTTCAAAATGGAGATATGCTACCGATATCTTTAGCGAAACGATTGTTTTCACGTGTCCAGGTCGCCTAGGCGGGTCGCTAACATGAGGATGTGTTGAGGATGTCTCTGGCGAAACGCTCGTTTCCCTTTTCACGTGTCCCGAGCGAAACGTTCTTTCAGCATGATTTGTTCAGGGTGTCTCTAGCGAAATGCTTGTTTTCGTTTTCGCGGAGGGGGATGTAACATGCGTTTTGCATTTGGCGCGTGTTCACGCGTCCAGGCCACACAGGGGGATATCCAACATGTGGTGTGGCTCTATGCCTGAGCAAATTGTGAGGATGTCTCGAGCGAGGGCTTCGGAACTGAAGTGGCTCTTGGGCTCGAGCTGATCGAGCGCCCCGCGCGTTTCGATTGCAACTAGCCCGAACTATGCGTTCAGGCAGCTCGAGCTTAAGATCCAAACCAGTTCGGTCAGGATTCTGGCGCCAAGGACGGCGTATCTCTAACATGAGGATTTGTTGAGAATATATCGAGCGAAACGCTTAGTTTCTCGTGTCCTGGTCGCCCACGCGGATCTCTAACATGAGGTCGTCGGGCACTTCGCACGTAGAAATACTCGCGCGGAGGGGACGTGTAATTGCCCGCCGCCCAAGTTCGGTATCTTGCAACGTTTCCCTGCTCCACATTTGTATCTCTTTCCGAGTTCGTGGGTCGATCTGTTTACTTTTTAATCGATTGTCCTCGACGTCCGATTTTCGTTCACATGCGATTTTCGTGCACTTTCTCGGTGATGTTCGTTTGTATTTGCAATGGTCGTCAAGATGTCGCGAGCTGGCTTGCTCGGAACGGGCTTCCTTGCAATAACGCCGGCAACACGAAGTGCACCGGAAGCAAATGCATTGCATTTTACGTATTTGAGGCTTTACCCCGGGGCCGCCACGCGCGCGCGAATTAGAATATTACCAGAGATCATCTTCGCACGCCTCTTGTCTGTTCGTTGGGCCGGCAAATTTGAGCCCCTGGTGGGCCCGGACCGAGCTGGAGCGCCCGCCAGGCCTCCCCAGCTTGCCATTCCTGGCCCCCCCCTGGAGAGGGCCTCGAGGCCTCTGCCCCCCCCGGGCCCCCTTCCGCGGCCCCCTTCCGCGCCCCCCCCCCTCTCCCCCCCTCCCCCCCTCCCCCGAGGGGGAAAAAAACACGCGAGGGAACAAAAAAAAAGCCCCGAGGGAAAAAAGAAAAGCCGCCGAGGAAAAAAATAAAAGCCACGACCCCCCCGAGGGGGAAAAAAAAGCCACGAGGGGGAAAAAAAAAGCTTGCCCCACGAGGAAGCGCTGATCCAGTGCGCCTCACTTCACGCAGGTTTGCGCGACTGCGTGAGCCGGGGCTTGCAGAAGCAAGCGCGCGCAGCACTCTTCTCTTATTTCAGCGGCGCTTCCGGATCCATGTCTCGCGTGGCTTGGTCAATGCACGAGGTTGCTGGCCGTTTGGACAGACTGGAGACGAAGATCGGCACCAAATTGTTCACGCTTCGCGACTCCCCACCAGCCAATCTAAAACAGGTACCGGCTATCGGGATTTGTCAGTCATTTTTTCAGCAACGATGCCCAGGGGAGTTGCTTTGATCAGGGAGGTGTGGGAGCATGCAGAGAAACGAAGAACGGGGGATGCCGCCATATCCCAAGAGGGAAGGATGGAGGAGGAATTGGAGGAGGAGGTGGGGGAGGGGGAGGAGGGAGGAGGAGGATGGGGAGGCGGACGAGGAGGGGAGGACGAGCAGAAGGGCCGGCCTCTTAGCTTGAAATCATGTTCGTGTCATCTGCCGTGTTCACCTGTCTCCGAATCTATCCAACAGCTCCTGCACGTCAGTGCCCTCGGCAAGGAGCAACAGTATCTGTCGTGCTACTGATGCGCTGAATGGGAAATGGTGTGAGGTATTTGGGTCAAGAGGGATGTGCAGGTGGAGGGATAGTAGGGGTGACACGCTGGTGGCCACGCGGACCAAGAAACGGCGCAGCCGTTCTTCTTCGGTTCGCGTGTGTACCATTTTTCCTCGTGACTCGCACCTTGAGCCAGACAGTTCCGGACGCAAACTTGCATCGCATGAGTGGCGTTGCCACCGCCCCCGTGACGCTTCGCAGGAATGGCGTTGCCACCACCCCCGCGGCACTAAGACGGCACACTGTGGCAATCTAAACGGTCGCCGCTCTGCCGTATGCAAGTGGATACAACACATTGACAACAAATATATCAACCTAATTATCTGTCCCGGCCGCGTGACCTATGCGCCTTGCGCCATGCCATGCTATGCCTCACGCACCACGCAGCACGGCCCTGTTGCTCGCCAGCGTGTTCCGGCAGGGCTCTGCCGGAACGCGCTGAGCACACTTCCGAAAATCCGCGGCCCGTCTGGACCGTTGCTCTGCAGAGCCGATGCAACACAGTGGAAGCGAATAACACGACTGAAACGTCTGGATTGTTCTCCTAAGCAGTGGCGAATATGTGCACATATATTGGTACACTGTGTGGCGGCATCCTTGCGTCTGGCAAAGGACAGAAAATCATGTCCCAAAAAACCTTTTTCGGAACATGAACTTGCTCTTCTGGAGACGACGCACGGTGCCGCAGAAGCACGCGGGACGGGCACGAACTTGTCACGAAACTTCTCTTGCTGATGGTGCCCTGTCCCACGCTCCTCCTCTTCGGCACTCCCGGTCGGGAGCGGCCGACGCTCTGCGAGACGGCTGGCTCGCTGGGACAGGGAATCTGCAACAATCGCAAATCGCACAACGACTGAAAACATGCACCATGCCAAAACAACAAATTATGCAATAGCCCGGGGCTCTACCACGAACACGTTCTATGGTGGGACGCCTGCTCGGGCCCAACACCGACAGGAAATTGTTGTCGCTTCGCGAATCCCCACCAGCCCATCCAGAAACGATGCCCAGAGGAATTGCCTCGATCAGAGAAGTGGGCAGCACACAGAGGAAGCCATTATGAGACATCTTGGGATATCTTGAGCCATCTTGGAGGTCATTTTGGGCTCTCCCAGACGCTCTTGGAGTCATCTTAATCCGTGCCCCCCCCCAAGAGGCCTCCATGTGGCTAAAACCTGTGTAGAATCAATGATTAGGCATTCTCGCCGAGGCCTCTTGGAGCATCTTGGGTGCATCTGGGGGGGCTCTTGGGGCCTCTTGGGGGTCTCTTGGGGGCCTCCGGGGGGCCTCTTGGGGGCCTCTTGGGGCCATTTTGGGGCCATCTTGGGACCTCTTGGGGCTTCCTGGGCGCTTCTTGGGGCCATCTTGGAGGAGATCGATCAAACAAGAGGGGGGGTTTAATTAGCGTCCCCCCTCGGAAGCCCCTAAAATCGCCTCTTGGACCCCTCTTGGAACGCTCTTGGAGTGCTCTTGGGCGCTCTTGGGGCCGTCTTGGGGCTCTTTTGGGGCTCTCTTGGGGCCCTCTTGGGCCATCTTGGAACCATCTCCAGGCCTCGGATGGCCATCGGAAGCGAAAAGGCGAGAAAGCAAAAATCATTGATTTTCCTTAGGTTTTGGGACGATTTTGGCCTCTTCGGGGCCTCCTTGGGGAGCTGTTTGGCCACTTGGAGTTATCTTGGGGCCGTCTTTGGGCTTCTTGGAACCATCTTAGGAGCCATCTCGAGCGATCTTGCGCTATCTTGAGCCATCTTGGAGCTCATCTTGGGTTCTCTGAGGCGCTCTTGGAGCCGTCTTGGGCCATCTGGGACGCTCTAACTACCCGCGGCCCCCCCCGTCCAGGTCCAGGGGAGGGGGTAGGGGGAGGGGTAAACCCCTCCCCAAGGGGGAAGAGGGAGGGGTGGAAGAGGATCTGCTCTAGACCACCTACGCCCAGAGGGCTGGTGGGATTATGACATCCATGCTATCTTCGGCGCGCGGCAGGCGTCGGCCGATAGATGCAAAGTCAAAGTCTGACCATCGAAGGCGACAGATCCGAGCAAAGTCTGGCATTCGAGGAGTGCGAAACATAAGCTGCAAAACGTCGCCACACTATAATCAAACCTACCGCGCGAACAGAACACGCACGCAGACAAGGAAAGTCCAGCACGCATGCGGTGGCAACCAAAATGGTCGCGCCTTAAAAATGGTGACGTTTACCCGGCCGGCGGCCAGAGAGAGGCGAAGTGCGATGCAACGACGCGCGGCAGCTACGATGACGATCAGTCCACCTGCACCTGCTGCAGGTTGAAGTGGGCCCGGATGCGGGCCATCGCCGGCGCCGCGAAGACCTTCGTGAGGCCGTCGGCGCGTTGGTCCTCGCTGGCCACCTTCACGAGGTCCAGCGTGCCCATCTCCAGCCTGGACCTCAGTGCCGCCGCTCGGTTTGCCAAGGCACGGGTGCGCCAGCTCCCCTGGCCGTGCGCCAGGTAGAGTGATGCTGCGTTGTCCCCCCACAGCGTCGGCACCGACAGCCGCACGCCCATGGAACACAGCGTCGCCTCCACCCCCTCGAGCATCAGGAGGCCCACAGTGAGCGCTGTGACCTCTGCTTCGGCCGTGCTGCGGGCGACCTGGGGCTGCCTCGCGCCAGTCCACCAGGACGTCTCCCACGAACACCGCCACCCCGGACTGCGAGGTGTCCGTCTCGAAGCTGGCGTCCGCGTACACGTCCAACTTTAGCTCGAGGCGACCTCCGGCGCGGTGGGCGCCAGGGCTGCTGGATCACGGGCGCACGACGAGGCCGAAGCGGCGCGTCCCCAGCACGTGACGCAGGATGCGCTTGCCCAGCTTCAATGCCCAAGTGGGGGCACGGCAGGCGTGCGAGCTGAGACGCGACACTGCGAAAGCAATGTCGGGTCGGCTGCGGGTCGACAGCCACAGCAGCACTCCCCCCATCTTCTGCGCCAGCTTGACCTCAGCCAGGTCAGGCTCGTCATCATGATCGCTGCGTTCAGGCACGGGCTCGAACGCGATGGTGCTGCAGGCATTGCCACCCTGAAGTCCCCACTTGGCCAGCATGTCATCGATGTACTGGCCCTGGTGCACTGCGAAGTGGTCCGAACGCGCCTCCACCTCTAAGCTCAAGTAGGTGAGCTTCCCGGGAGCGTCGAAGCCGATGCGCACCTGCGAGCTGCAGGCCCAAAGCGTGTTCAGCTTCGCCTCCACCACGTCGATCACGCTGTCAGGGCCGATCACCAGGAAGTCGTCGACGTACACCACCACCAGGCCGAGCAGCTCCCTGTCCGCCTCGAGCTTCGGCTCCAACGCCGGCGTGACCATCCAGACCGAGGCGTCGCAATGGCTCTGGCTGGACCAGCTTGCACTCCCGTCCGCCGACCTGCACGCGCATGCCGCGCATGTCAGAATCTCGCTGCAGGCCCCACGCTCGCGGCGCCACCCTGAGGCCGTAGATGCCCTTCTTGGCGATCCACAGCTCGTCTGCCGCAACCAGCCCGTAGTGGGCCATGAGAGCGGGCGGCCGCACCACCACGCGGCCGCTCTCCTCCGGCTGCGGGGCGTTCAAAACGCCGTGCTGACGTCCAACGCCAGCAGGTTCCAACGGCATTCCGCCGCAATTGCCAGCGCCATGCGCACAGACGATATCTCCACATTCTGTGTGAAGACCTGCTCATCCGGGGAGTGGGGCTGCCAATTCCCACATACTACTCCTCTCGTCTTCTTGCGCCTCCTCCTCTGCGGGTCCTCCGGCTTTGGAGGCTTGATCCCAGCCACAATCTTCATGGGCAGGATCTCGCTCATCTTCACGGTCCCACGTTCCTGCGGCGGCAGCATCTCGAACACCGCCTTCTCGTTGAAGGACGCGAGTTCGTTCGCCAATGCTGTGGACCACTCGTCCCTTTCGGCGCCCGTGGCCCGCCGCAGCTCCTGCCCAGACACCGGCTGCATCCCCGAGTCCTTCAGGACCTCGTGGAACACGGGGAGCTCGTCGTCGAAGTCGTCCTCATACAGCTCTGCCGCCTCCCAGCCATGGTGCTTCCGCTCCAGTGGGGCACGCTTCTCGACCCTCGCTGCTGCCGGAGGCCCTCCGGGAGCGCCAGGCGCGCCAGCTCCTCCTGCAGGCTCCTCCTGAAGCCGATGCTGCTGCCGCGCACGCGCAGGCTGCTTGTCACGAAGTCGCCTGCCGACGTCGCTCTGGCCGAGGCCGTTGTCCTCGTCGGCTGCCGGGGCCGCTCCGGCACCGTGCTCCTCCTGGCCCTTGCACGGCTGCGCCGCGGCAGGGCTGGGCAACTCAGCAGAGCAGGCAGGCCCCCCGGGCGCCGGCGTTCCCCGGAGCCTCGGCGGAGGCGGGTGCGGGACGAACGGGCTTGACGTCTCGAACTCCCACTTCGCCACCCCGAGCTTCGTGGTCCGGTAGCCCACGAGCGCCGCCGAGCTGACGAAGTCCGCGATGCCGAGGAAGACGCGGTCCGCTGCCCTCGGCGCGAAGGCGGAGGATGGTTTCTGCTTGATCTTGCAGGTCACCGCGGCGCCGAAGGGTGGGCAGCTCGTCGGCCTGCCCTGCGCTTCCCTCCGCTGCAGCGCCGAGGCGTGCTGGACGGCTGCGGGCCATAGCGGCTCACGATCGGCGGGCGGAAGCGCCATGAGCATAGCGCCCGCCCTCTGCTTGATTACTCCAATCCCTCGCTCGGCGCGGCCGTTGTTGCTCGGCTCGTACCCCGGCGTCGCCGTCACTACGATCCCCTGGCCGGCGAGCGCCTCTCGGACCTCAGGGCCGGAGAGCTCGCGAGCTCCGTCGGCATGCATTCTGAACACGGCCTTGCACTGGAACTCCAAGCCAATCTGGCCGATGATAAGCTCCAGCGCCTTCATCACCTCGGCCGCCGATTTGGACAGCAACGGCCACGTGAAGTACCACGTGCGTCTGCCCGCCTCCTGGTCACCTGGCAGGTCGACCAAAAGCTCGTCGCCCTGGTCTTCGAAGCCGCCTGGGGAGGCGGCTTTCACGATCGCCTCGAAGACAGCGATGCGCTCCGCCACTGCGGTTTGCCCATCCGCGCTGGGGAGGGTCGCCGCCTCCGGCTCGACCTGCGCGGGCTCGCCCTTGACCTCCACCTTCGGTCCGTCACGCGCGAAGCGCTCATTCTCAGCCGCCTGCTCCTGCTCCGCGGCGGTGAGCACCCAGTACGCGCACAGCAAAAAGAAGCGAGGATGACGAGGCCGATCCTCCTGGAGTGCGGATGGCCACCTCGAAGGCGGATGCGGTCCAGAGATGTCCGCCGACAGCTGGCCGCCAGGCCTCGCGCCGGCATCCAGGCGCCAGTGATGACGAAGCCTGCCTGCTGCAAGCCTGCACTCCGCGCAATCTGGGCGGAAGTTGCGGTGTCCGCCAGCCTTGTGCTCTGCGAGGCTGAGCTGGATCGCCGCTGCGAGAGCCCCGGCCCGAAAACGAGCCGCGCCGCGATGATGACGAAGTCGTCGACGCATCTGTCGAAGAATCTCCGCGTCCTGCTCGCTGATGTACGCCATGCCGTTCTCGAGCTCCAGCTCCATGGTCCCGCCGCGCGGCATCGCCACCGCTGCGCGCTGAGATCCCCAGAGGAGGTCAAGCCCCAACTCGTGCATGTACACGCCGATCGGGAAGAGGGGCTCGACGGGCGTGGGCGAGTGCACGTACACGACGTCGTCCTCGCTCACGTGGACCCCGCGCCTATCCCCGACGGCCAGTCCCAGAGACGTCTGAACCGACCGTGCCGGCGACGCCTCGTGCGGCCACAGATGCTGCAGCTCATGCGAAGCACCGGTGTCGCACAGCAGACGGTCCTTGCGAATCCTCCCGTCGCCGTCCTGGGGCCCAGCACCTGTAGCATTCAGAACTGCGGCTGCGGCTGCTCCGGCTGCTGCTGCTGCCGAAGCGGCGGCGCCCCGAACGGGTCTGCCCAGCCGACGTGGCAGCTGTCGCCCTGCGCCGCGAGGCTCTGCATCGCTCTGGCCACCGCCTCCTGCACGCCAGCGGCCGTCAGTGGCGGCTCCGGGCTCGAAGTCGATGCTGCTTCGGCGGCGCCTGCGGCTGCTGCAGCCGCCTGCGGCTGAGGCTGCTGCCGCGGGTGCTGCTGCTGGGCCCCGGGCAGTCGGCCTTTCAGTGCGACTTGCTGCCGCAGTTGAATCATTTATGCTCTCACGGCTGGAGCGCCCGATGGTGCCACTGGCACCCGGCGCCGTTCTTGCAGCCGCGATCGCTCTCGAAATCACGGCACGGCTTCTTGACCTGGGGCGCGCCGCCGCCGGCCAAGTCCACCTTGCCTACCTTGCTCTTGTCCTTATCATTGTCCCCCTTGGCCTTGCCCAGGGCGCCCTTGGACTTGCCCGTATCATCCTTTGTTTTAGCCTTGCCCTGGTCGCCCTTCGCCCCGCCCTTCGCCAAGAGCGCCTCCAGGCGAGCGATCTGCGCCTTCACGGCGGCGCCCTTGCCGGGCGCGGGCGAATCCAAACTCTCCCGGGACTCGGCCGAGAGATAGCGCCAGTACTCATCAACTTGGCCCTGGGTGCACTGGGATGCTCCGCTGATCCCATGCTGCATCTCCCAGGCGGAGATGCGGTGCTGGAAGCTCGCGTCGTGCTCGATCATCCTTCCTACCATGTTCCTCAGGACCCCGATTTGGACAGTGGGGTCGGGCGGCTGCATCGACAGACGCTGCAACCGAACCACATTGAAATGCCACTTCTGCAGCTGATCATGCACTGACTTCAATTCAACGGCCGGCAGGCCCCGCCGCTCCACGGACGCCAGGACCTCTGTCTTGTCCTTGAGGGTCCCGGGGCCTGCCGCCACCATGGTGGCGGACAGAATTTCGACAGAGCTGGTCGCCCTGGTGGCCAAGGCTTCCTGCCGAACCGAATCGGGGACTGCCTCGAGGAGGATGGGGCGCAGCTTGAGCTCGATGTCCTGCAACTTCGTGTCGCCCGCCAGCCAGTCGAGGCGAGGGCGGACAAGCGGGCGTTGCATCGGTGTCAGCTTCAGGTACTCGGCGTAGCTCTCCTGCGCGACCGCCACCGCGTCCTTCCAGAACGCGTCGATGCGCCTGTGCCAGCCGCCCACCTTCAGACCAGCCCGCTGCAGCCAGTCTTCGAGCGCGCTGGCCTTCGGCTGCCCCTTCACGAACTCCAGCTTCATCAAGTCGCTCTCCTTCAGCTTCGCGAGGACCGTGTCGAGGCCATCGCCTAGGCGCGGCCCGTCCTCTGCTGCGGCGGCTGCCGTCGAAATGTCCCCCGGTGGCGGCGGTGGTGGCGGAGCTCCGCCACCAGGCATCCCACCGCCTGCTCCGCGTCCTGGATCTCCTGGTCCTCCTCCTGCTCCTGGGAAGCCCCCGCCGCCTCCGCCACTTCCTGGAAAACCACCTCCTGCACCCCCTCCTCCACCTGCCGGCCACCCTGGCGGCGGCCAAGGCGAAGGCAGCCCCGGCGGCCCGCCGCCAGGCTGCTGCGGCGGCTGCTGCTGAAGCGGCTGCTGTGCGGCCGCGGCCCCAGCGCTCGCCGAAGCTGCGGCCGCCCCATCGCCATCGGAGGCGGCTGCTGCAACCTCCCCGAAGAACGTCTCGCGCAGCCCCTCTGGAGGCTGCTGCTGCGGAGGCGCCGAAAGCGCAGTCTCCGCAAGGGCGTCCGCGACAGCGGTGATCAGCTCGCTGTTCTCGGCGGTCGCCTCACCACCACCGCCGCCACCACCATTGTGCGGCATGCCACCACCGCCGCTCGAGTTACCCTGCTGCGCCGTGGCCATCGGCGCCTCGTGCTGAGGAGAGGGCGTGTCGTGTGCCACCGAGTCCTCGGCGGCCAGGGGCGTCTGGTACCCCTGCTGGTGAACGGCCGCCGCCGCGCGGTCGGCGAGCCGCTCCGCCTCCAGCTGCTCATTGCGGCGGCTCAGGCGTCGAACCTCCAGGCGGAGTTCGCGAAGTTCTGCCATCATGATGCTCACCGCGTCACTCTGCTCAGCGCATCCCCCCGGTGGTAGGTGCTGGGAGCTCTGTGCGGATTGCTCCGCGGGCGTCGTCGTCGGTTCGGGGATCGGGGAGACTGGGTGCGGCATCATCGCGCCAGCACTCCAAGACTGCCTCACCCCGGCGGCTGCTCCGATTGCAAGCCGAGCTGCCCCCGTCGCAGCGGTCGAAAGGGTAGCCCCCAGCGTGTGGCCAACCCGCCCCACTCGCCGCAGTGCGCGCGACTTGTTGGGCGATGTGGCCGCTCCACGCTGCCTGCCGCTGCGCCATCATATAGTAGTCGTGCTCGGCGTGGCAAGCGTGGCACACTGGATGACCCTGATACGGCGTCATGCAATAGGCGCGCACCTCGGAGTCGCAGATGGTGCAGTTCAGGACGTAGCCGATGACGAAGTCCCCGCAAGCGCGGCGCCGCGCGCGCGTCAGCGCAGCGGGCGGGCCGAGCGAATACGGCGACATGGAACCACTAGCGCCGTGGCGGACGTTTGGGCTCATATCCCTTGAAATCATGTTCGTGTCATCTGCCATGTTCACCTGTCTCCGAATCTACTCAACAGCTCCTGCACGTCTGTGCCCTCGGGAAGGAACAACAGTATCTGTCGTGCTACTGATGCGCTGAATGGGAAATGGTGTGAGGTGTTTGGGTCACGAGGTATGTGCAGGTGGAGGGATAGTAGGGATGACACGCTGGTGGCCACGCGGACCAAGAAACGGCGCAGCCGTTCTTCTTCGGTTCGCGTGTGTACCATTTTTCCTCGTGACTCGCACCTTGAGCCAGACTGTTCCGGACGCAAACTTGCATCGTAGGAGTGGCGTTGCCACCACCCCCGTGACGCTTCGCAGGAATGGCGTTGCCACCACCCCCGCGGCACTAAGACGGCACACTGGCAATCTAAACGGTCGCCGCTCTGCCGTATGCAAGTGGATACAGCACACTGGCAACAAATATATCAACCTCATTATCTGTCCCGGCCGCGTGACCTATGCGCCTTGCGCCATGCCATGCTATGCCTCACGCACCACACAGCACGGCCCGGGTGCTCGCCAGCGTGTTCCGGCAGGGCTCTGCCGGAACGCGCTGGGCACACTTCCGAAAATCCGCGGCCCGGCCAGACCGTTACTCTGCAGAGCCGATGCAACGCAGTGGAAGCGAATAACACGACTGAAACGTCTGGATTGTTTTCCTAAGCAGTGGCGAACATGTGCACATATATTGGTACACTGTGTGGCGGCATCCTTGCTTCTGGCAAAGGACAGAAAACCATGTCCCCAAAAACCTTTTTGGGAACATGAAGTTGCTCTTCTGGAGACGACGCACGGTGCCGCACAAGCACGCGGGCCAGGCACGAAATTGTCACGAAACTTCTCTTGCTGATGGTGCCCTGTCCCACGCTTAGATGCCTCTCGGAGTCTCTTGGGATGTCTTTGGGGAGCCTCTTGGAGGCCTCTTGGACCGTCTTGGGAGCTTCTTGGCGGTTCCAGGGGCTTCTTGGAGCGTCTTGGGTGCCTCGGTGGAGCCTCTTGACGCCTCTTGGGGGCCTCTTGGGGATCTTTTTTAGCGTCCCCCCGTCGGAGCCTTCAAATGGGCCTCTTGGTGTCCTCTTGGGGCCCTCTTGGGGCGCCCTTGGGCGCTCTTGAGGCCCCTCTTGGGGCTCTCTTGGGCCATCTTGGAGTCATCTTGAGGCCTCAGAAACCCATCGGAAGCGAAAAGAGGATAAGACAAAACACATTGATTTTCCTACGGTGTTTGATTGGTTTTGGCATTTCGGGGGCCTCCTTGGGAGGCTCCTTGGCCACTTGAAGCCGTCTTGGGGCGGTCTTGGAGCCCCTTGGAGGCATGTCGCGGCATGTCGGGCTATCCTGAGCGATCTTGGAGGCCATCTTGGGCTCTCCGAAGCCCTCTTGGAGCCATCTTGGGCCATCTTGGGCGCTCTAACCGCTCGCGAACCGCCCCGTCCAGGCCCAGGGGAAGGGGTTGGGAGGGGTCAAGCCACCCTAAAGGCGCAGGCCGTCTCGCTCACTCCCACCCGCCCTCCCAACACACAGGCTGCAACCGAGCGCGGGGCAGTTTTGAAGCCTCCTGGGAGTTTCTTTGGGGTGAAACCTCCATGGGATTTCTCGAGGCGGAAGGGTCACATCATCGGTTCGAGTTGCTCCTTCTTTTGGCTTGGGGCTTCCTGAACTCTGAACGGGGTCGGTCAGAGGGAACAAAGTGGCCGAGCGAGCGACCGCGGCCGTTTGGGATCAAACGGCCGGTCTTCTATTTGCCTAGTCAGATCATTGACTACCATTTGCTGGAGAAACAAGAGAGCCCTCTCCTCTGGACCATGGCACCTCTATCTCATTTCCCCATACTCATTACATCTTGTCGTGCTGCACACACTTGCTTGTGCCAGAATCACAGAGCGCGCCCAGGGTGCCCACCGCAGGCGCGCGCGCATGTCGCGCCGCGCGCCGCGCCGCGCGCGCTCGCCGCGCCCGCGCAGGCGATGCGTCCAGGCGCAGCGCAGGGGGGGCGTGCGAGCCTGCCGCAGCGGCGCTGCGCAGGTGATGCATCGCCTGCGCATGGCGCGGGCGGCGGTGGGCGCCGCTTTTCTCTTCCCCGTGGCATGCCACTGGCCAGTGTCTCCTGCGGCGGCGGGCCTCCGTGCCTTCGTCGTCATCGGTCGGCTGGCGTATCTCGCGCCCTCGCGCCGCAGTCGGCCGCGCGCGGCGGCGGGGTGGTTCGCGGGCGGCCCCCCAGGTGGGGCAACGGTCCGCGGCGCCGCTCGCCTTTGCTCGCGCGCGGTCGGCGCGGCGCCGCGTCCCGCGACGGGTGTGGTGTCGCCACGCCGTTCTTCTTGATCATCAGGGCCGCGCTTGGTGCCATGGACCTCCCGTTTTACTTGGTAGCGGAGCCTGCATCATCCGTTTGATGCCAGCTCTGCCTTTCTTCTACCTGCTCCACGGAACGACGTGCAACATGTCAACCACTGCGCTTGCTGAGCACGACATCATGCAGCTGCAGTCGGGCGGCGGCGTTGCGATCATCCGCGGTAGCGCAGACGTTGGCAACGACGCTAAGCGTAAGCCTTGTGACGAACGCCCGATTTCGACTACAAGCCTTTCACGCAAGTGCCGTTCGCCACTGCAGTCCGAACTGCTGCTACGACGCGCCTGGGAACAAACTGTCGTACAACGATTTGCCACTGCGCGGGCGCGCGTCTTTGGCCTCGCGCGGGCACGCGCCACCGCGGCCGATCAGGGGGCTAACAGCCACCGACACCTCTGACCCACAACCGCCACAGAAGCCACAAGACCCTCAGTGGAAACACTATGCGCGACAACTCGCGTTCGGACGACTGTGGCTAATACTAGGTGGGACGATCGGCTGCGTGAATCGGGGCAACGGCGACAGTGCCCGCGGACCCTTTTGGGATTCCGCCGGTAATGTGCCGTTCAGGGGGTGGCATCGCAAAGTGTACGCCTGGTTGAATGTCACTAGCGGCCGCATGACACCACGACAACAGGCGGCGTGCCTTCAAAAAGGCCTCGGCGGCCTCGCTCGCGTCTTAACGATGCGAAGTCCTCCAGAAATCACCCAGTTTGGCATGTCCGTTTTGGAGGTGTACCGACTGACCTGGGCACCTACATTGTTTTCATCTTCGCAGCCGAGTTTGAAAATTTAGAGGGCGACCGCCAGCAAACATCTGCAGTGGCCTCCATGGACTTCCGTCCAAACCGCGGCGAGAGAACCGACTCCATCCTTGCCCGACGGGAAATGACCAGGTTGGAAGCCGAGTCAGTGGGCTTCACCATGCCCAGCTTCCGACTACTCAGCACCATTCTGTTCCGAACATTACAGGTGGCACCTGCTCGAGTACAGACCCCCCCCCCCCCCCCCCCAACTACTCAACGGTCAGATGCCATGTACACAAGCCCAGTTCGACGAATTACTGGACAGAATGCGCAGCTACGGCCACATCGCCGAGCGCGCTCCCAGTAATATCGCATCCACCATGCGTGTCAGCACCAGGGGAACGCTCGTCACCGCTACCAGCGGGAACGTTTCGTCATCGGCTCAACATACCTGGGCCGCCCCTGAGGGGGAGGTACATGCCGCCCTACAGGGCTATTTTGGACCAACAGGGCGGATGCCCACCCTCATCATCCTCTGCTGCCCATAATACTGTTTGGAACGACTCAACCCCAGACGCTTGCGCGGCCACGCAACAGGCCTACCTGGGAGCCCCGCGGAGCCCTTCATCACCTTTCGACTCCGGGACCGACGCCGACGCGCAGTTTTCGGAACGGAGCGAGTCGATCGGCCTAGGAATCCCACCTGGATTTCATGACGAACAGGCGGCTGAACATTTATATCTAGCATATGAGCATGCCAAACGAAGGTGGCGACGCTCTATGAAGAAGCCCATTCGTAAAATTAGACGCGGGATTCGCCTCGTATTTCACCGGGCAGGGAGGGGCCGAGGCAAGGGTATAAGCGGAGACGCTTGGCTGGTAAGGGTTATGCATCCTTTCTCGCCAACGTGACTGACGACGACTATCATGAAGTGTTTGCGATGAAGGGGGGGGGGGGGGGGGTCGTAGGTAGAGGTTCTACTGGCAAGGTCAAACGCAGGAAGAAACATCCCATCGATCGGAGCGAAAATCACATGAAATCACAATTGCGGCTCCGATGCCCGCCTCCAACGAGAATGCCCCAATGGAGGTGGAAAGGGAAAGGGTGAGGGACCCGCTGCTGTGTTCGACTCAGAGCTTGTTGAGGATATGTGGGAACGTGGATTTTGATCGCCTTGACCAGGCTGACACTTCCGCTACCTACCTCACCTCCTACGCTTTCGCGATGGGAAGCGGCGACGCGAGTGGCATGCGCGGGCGCGTGCTAGACGAACGTCGTGTGGTCGACGAGGGCTACGACGCCGACCATGACGTTCGCACGCCCCGACGCCACCGCCTCACTGAGCGTGGACGCGCGCAGTTCCAGGAGTTCGAGCTCACCGACGTGGCTCGCAATGAGTCGGGATTGGGCATTACGCAGGCCACCGCCTTCATGGCCTGGAGAGCCCGCACTCCTTTCGGTGCCCGCGAGGAACCACAACAGAGCCGCCGTGCGCCGCGTGGTAACGCGCCGGGTCCAAGGCAGCGCGCGGCAACGCCAGTGGGGGCACGCGAGGGGCCACGTGATCGCGATCAACGCCGTCCTGGTCAGCCGGACAGGCGCCCAGGGGCCCTCAGCGCAGCCGACTGGGAGTTCTGGCGCAACAGGGTGAGACAGGTGAGCATATTTCGCACAGTAGGTTTTGCATTTAGAGTTGTGTGAAGTTTCCTGTCGCTGTTATCCGATTTGGCTCAAGGGAAAAGCATTTACTGCCTTTGCTGCTGCCGCAGTTGGTAGCGGAGCCTGGTTCCCGGTCGGGAGGCCCATGGGTGGCACGGCGCGGCCTTGAGGGCCACGGCCAGTCGTCGCTCGAGTGCCTCCGGCCGCGGGCCGGGCTCGCGCCGACAAAGCGGCGCGGACAGCGGAGATGCCCGCAGACGATGAAGGCTTCACCGGAGCCGTCATAGGTGGTGGTGGTGACGAGTCGGCCGCCGCTGCGCCAACAGCAGCGGAGACAGGACGGATGACAGTGACGACGGAGCAGCTCAGAGACCTGGTCACAGGGATGGTCCGTGAGACCATGAGCGCAGTGGGGGCGCCCCAGGCGACCAAGGCCGAGCCGCTCCAGACTGCAGCAGACGGCCGACAAAATGATCCATGGCAAGCAGCAGCAGCAGCAGCAGCAGATTGGCGCCAGGATGGCTGGCGGCAGGACGGCGAGTGGCGACAGCTCGACCACAAGACCGCCGAGGCCGACCAGCGCGATGCCTGGCAGGACTACGGCAAGGACAGCTGGAGCGCCGGCTGGGGCCGGCGTGACGGCTGGTACTCCGGCAGCTGGAGCGGAGGAGGAGTCAAGGGAGATTTCTCAGATCCTCCAGCGTGGCCGGGGTGGACACACTATAGACAATGGCGGAGCGCCCTTAAGAGATGGGACAACAATACGGATGTTCCTGTCTGGCGCAGGTATGGGAAGTTTCTCAAACTGTTCGACTGGAATATGCAGGCCCGGTTCGAAGACCCGTCGGAGCAGTCGATCTCAGGACCCAGCTGGATCAGCACAGTCCTCGAGATAATGAATTTGATGATAGGTGAACGAGAGGGCGACGAGCTCAGACGCACTGGCAGGCGCGCCCTCTTCGAAGCAGCTAGAGAGAATAAGAAGAGCCTCACGCAGTACGTCATGAGGCGAGAATCGCAGTTCCAGGAGGCAGAGGCCAACGAGCTCTGGCTCTCATCGAAGATGAAGGGCCTCATGCTTGAGGAGGGCGCCGGCCTCTCGGGTCAGAGCATGCAGAACCTCCGCACGCTCACCCGCGGGCAGCTCGACTACGAGAGCGTCACCTGGGCCCTCAGGCAGATGGATGCGTCAGGATCTGAACGCCTGTTGCCAGGTAGGAGCGCAGCAGCACTGCCCGCCGTCGAGACCGAAGAGTCCGGCGCACAGAGCAGCTTTTCTCATCCTCCCCCTCCCTCGTACCCGGTTGGTCGGTCCGAGGTAGGTTCCGAGGAGGACGTCGAGGCGGACGGCGACTTCTACGACGACGACCTCGATGACGAGGATGAAGCCGCCATCCTGGCGGAGCTGGAGGATCTCGACCTCGACGAGACGCAGCTCGACGAGGCGATGGCCATGATCGAGTCGAGGTCCAACCAGCGCACTTGGAAGCAGAACAAGGACATCAAGAGGGCGGCCAAACGTGATCGTGAATACTTCGCCCCGAAGCCACGGCCTGGAGGCGCAGGGAGTGCCTCTCAGCCACGGTCTCGCCCAGCCGGAGGACGATCAGACCGCGGCGGTCGCGGACGACAGGAACGAGGGCGAGGCGGAGGCAGTGGCTCTCGGGGCTCAGGCTTTAGTCGCAAGAAGCTGTCACCAGAACAGCTTATGAAGATCACGAGGTGCGGCATTTGCAAGCAGAAGGGTCACTGGCACCGCGAGTGCCCGGAGAAGGACAACCCAAAGTACGCCAACCAGCGGAAGGGGATGTCGGCCTACATGTTCGACGGGGTCGCGTCGGGCTCCGGGGACTGGGTCGTCACTCCGGAGCTGCTGGACCAGTGGAAGGAGCTGGGCCAGGCGATGCAGGACGCCGGCGTCTACTTGGTCGGCAAGCCCACCCAGGGCCTCGTCGACCCAGGTGCCGGCAGCGACCTCGTGGGCTTGATGGCGCTGAACCGCGAGTCGCTGGCACTTGCGGCCGTGGGCCTGAAGTTCGAGACCATCCCGAAGCAGCACCAGCGCCCGAGGGCAGCACACGGGGTCGGAGGCATGGCGAGGGTCGTGGGCTCCGTACTGTTCCCGTTGTGCCTGGGCGGCGTGCTGGGGATCATCGAGACCACCGTCCTCCTCGAAGAGGTTCCCCACATTTTGTCGGTGAACCTGTTGGAGTTCCTTGGTTGCGTGATCGATTTGCCTCAGAATGTGATGAATTCGGCCACCCTGGAGGTGGACATTCCTTTGACACGTCTGGGATCAGGCCATCGCATGGCCACGATCGTGCAGCAGTTAGAAGCACCGCTGCAGATCCCAGACAATGCTTTGCGGAAGTACCCCTTTCTGTCCGCCGGCGCCTTCTTGCTAGAGTCAGACAAGCCTCCGGAGATGCTGGAGTCCGGGGAGCTTCGCAGATACAGGATCATCACTCATCAGGTCGTGCTGTACGGGGTCTTGGCCAGTATCCTGCTGAGCCTCGGGGTTGTCTTGTGCGAGGCCCCGAGCGGCCAGAAGTCTACGGGTTTCTTGGTGGGCTACGTGGGGCTCGCTACGGGGATCCTCGAGTCACGGGCTCAGCTAGCGTCCCGCAAGTCAGTCAGGGCCTTAGGATCATCTCGGGAAGCTAAGGCGACGGTCAGGCACAGCGAGTACGAGAAGCAGGGACGATCCTGGGTGCCCTCGGCCGTGGCACTACTGATGTCCGTAGCCACTTTAGGCTCAAGCCTCAGGCAAGTGCTTTCGAGATTGATCGTTTCTCAACCCGATTCGTTCTCTCGGCCGAGCCGGCGCAGCAGAAGCCGGCACAGCCATGCATGTGCTCACGGCGACCTTGGCGCTCATCGCTGGAGGGATGGTGCAGTCCGCCCCGAATCCTGCTCCAGCACCGGCGCCGAAGAAGCCTCCCAAGGCCTTCGAGGAGACGCAGGAGAGGCTGCGTCAGGCACGTCGAGAGCAGGCAGCAGCCCAGGCCATGCAGCAGGCGTCCGAGCTGGAGGACCACGACCCCAACCAGGATATGATGACGCTGCAGTCGGACTCCGAGGGCGAGCCCTTTCAGATCCCCCGGCTCCCCATGGGGGAGGGATGCCCCTACGGCTGGCCGCCGTCACAGGCATCGGGCGCCCAGAGCACCGGAGTCGCCACGGCTCCAGGAGCGGCGGCCTTGTCAGGTCAGGTGGCCCAGCCGCCACCACCAGACCATCCGCCGCCGGACTTCGTGCCTGGACGCCGCGGGCCAGCGAGCAACGCACCTCAGCACGGCGCGGAGGCGCTCGGGTTCAGCAAGCAGAGGGCGGCGGCTCGAGCAGGAGAGCTACGAGCAGCGGTGGCTCAGGGAGTGGGGGCGGACGTCGACGGTGCCGGAGCGGCAGCGAGCGGGGCAGGAGCCTATCAGCCCCGCGCACCAGTCGACTCCACTCCGGCCGGAGGACCAGCAGGACACCGAGCAGCGGCACGCAATCTCCCCAGGAAGCCACCTCCGGTAGGCATGCCGTCACCACAGGCAAGGGCCTCGTCGTTAGCAGGACCACCGGTAGGGGGAGGAGCAGTGCCAATGACCACCCTCCCGGGAGGAGGCCAGGTGCCAGTCAAGCCGCCGCCGGTGGTGGACTGCCCTCATCCCGATCATCACATTCGGTACTACGGGAACCAGTGGGGCAGCGGATCCAAGTGCACTGCCTGCGGAGCTCGCATCACCTGGATCCCCAAGAACGCTCCAGGGGCTGGTCCGAACGACGAGGACCGTCCCGAGTCGGCGGCCCAAGCCGCGAGAGCAGCAGCTCGCTCAGCCCAGAGGGCAGTCGACATCCTCCAGGAGAACGAGGGATTCCAGCAGGGCGCGGCAGCACTGAACGTTGTCAACCAGTTGAGCGGCCACCTCCAGGCGCTGCAGTGGCAGCTGCACAACGTGCCCGAGGGCATCAGGGCGCTGGGCCAGGTGCAGGAGACGCTCAACCAGATGATCGCCGTGGCCACGAACATTCAGAGCTTCCCTGCTGGCCTGGAGGAGGGACTGATGCAGATTCACCAGAGCTGCGTCACCATCCAGAGGATCCTCGGGGGCTTCGAGCACTTCGGGGAGAACCTCGACTTCATCCAGACGTCCCTGGACAACATCGCGGGGACCATGAACAACATCAACGCAGCCACCCAGCAGATGGTGGTCATGATGGTCCAGATCGGCACGGCCATCCAGGGCCTGGTGAGCCACCAGAACGCCCAGATCCAGGCGTCGGGCGCGGCGTCGAGCAGCTCGGGCCCAGGAGAGCCGCTCCCGCTGCCGGCCGACCCGAGCAACGTGCAGAGCGGCGGGGACCCATGGACAGGGACGACGACGGCCACTACCACGACTCAGTCCTACGAGGGCTGGGATCTAGTTTGAGTCGGCCACAATGCCAGGGACTACTGGCTCCCAAGGTTCGGGAGCCTAGGACTTCTGTCGTGCAGCTGCACGCCTGTCTCCCGGCATGCGGCTGCCAGGCCGAGGAGGAGCCTCGAAAGAATCACATCCCTCGGGTCATCTCTCCTCCTCGTCCTCCTTCATCAGCATCAGAAGGGGGCGTTCCCCAAGACCGATCTGTCACGTTTTCTTTCCTTGCTTGCCCGGGCTTTCCTCCAGGCCTCCGGGAGGCCGACGGCGGGACCCAGGACCCGAAACGACTTTCGAAACGAAGAGGCTGTCTGGCTCGACGGTGACACCTGGAACGACGACCGAGAGGTCGCGTGCCCGGCCTCGGTGTCACGAGCTGTCGAGGGAGCAGCCAGGCAGCGCCTGGGAAGCAGGAACGCCGTCGGTCAAGGCGCAGCTGCAACTGAGGGGGTCCGTCGTAAGCGCGGGAGGACCGCCTTCCTCGAGGTGTTCTCCCCTCCCCGAATGGCCCCAGAGGTTCAGAAGCTCGGGGCTCCTCTGGGGTGCCGGCCCAGCTTGGATAGACTTACGGGCTGGGACTCCTCGGACCCTCGGCAGGTTCAGGAGCTCTGGCGTCTTCTCGAGAAGGAGGAACCAGACTTCGTCTGGCTCTGCCCGGAATGTAGGATCTTCTCTGCGATTAATCGGCTAAACAAGAATAAGCGGGATCCCGAGGAGTGGCGTCAAGCCGTGATCGATGGCCTGAGGGATCTCACTCTCTGTATGGAGATCGCAGCTTTCCAACACGCTAAGGGACGTTACTTCGCCTTCGAGCATCCACTTTATGCGAGCTCGTGGGCCTCTCAGGTGGTATCACTCGTCGCCTCACTCCCTGGGGTTCGTAAGCTAAGGCTGGACATGTGCATGTTCGGGCTCCAGGTGGACGAGAGGGGCCTGAACAAGAAGCCTACGGGTATTTTGAGCAACCACCCCCGGGTCCTCAGAGCTCTAGATGGGCACCTCTTCGACGGGACCCACAAGCATGCGGTCCTTGAGGGCAGCTGGCAGACATCTCGAGCTGCCCGTTATCCGTTCAAGTTGGCCCAACGAGTGGCTCGTGCGGTGGCAGAACAGTGGCAAGGGGTGTTCAGAGAGGCGAGGCCCACGTGGGCCGAGCTGTCCGAGCTCTCCCTCCCGGCGG
Source organism: Prorocentrum cordatum (assembly GCA_963575745.1). Lineage (NCBI taxonomy): Eukaryota > Dinophyceae > Prorocentrales > Prorocentraceae > Prorocentrum > Prorocentrum cordatum. The sequence goes on from CAUYUJ010000485.1 coordinate 46,612, forward strand.
AGGCTGGCGAAGGCAATCCTCTCGAGGAGGAAGCGGAGGCCGAGGAAGAAGAGCCTGAAGACAGCGGGGACGAGCCCGAGACACGACCGGTTGATGGCCGGAAAGGAGTCACCGTCCCCGACGTGGATCCGAGTGAGGAAGAAAAACGCCTCGTCTACAAGTTGCACGTGAACATGGGGCACCCCGACGTTAGGAAATTCTGTCGCGTGCTCCGAGCTGGAGGGGTGAAGAGGCACATCGTTCGGTGGGCCCGAAATAAGTTCAGATGCTCTGAGTGTGCCGAGCGACAGCGGTCTAGCAACCATAGGAAGGTTGCCCTGCCGCGTACTTTCAGATTCAATCACATCGTCGGCATTGACTTGTTTTATCTGGACTTTCAGGGCACGACTCATCCATTCATGAATGTTGTGGACCACGGGTCCAACCTCCAGCTCTGTGTCAGACTCGCCGACGCCCGAGCTGCCACCGTGTGGAGGGCTTTCGTGGCCGGATGGATCCGCCCTTTCGGAGCCCCCGACTTCATGATCTCGGACGGCGGCTCGGAGTTCGGAGAAAGGTTTGCCCGGGGCCTGGAGCAGTGGGGAGTGATGCATCACGTCTGCGACGCAGACAGCCCGTGGCAGAATGGCCGAGTCGAACGCCACGGGGGTTGGGTGAAAGACAGGGTTAAGCAGGAGCTAGATGCTGGCTCCTCCCTCCCGGGTTCCCTGGATGAGCTCGACGAGCTGGTTCACGAACTGGTGGCGCACAAGAATCGATTCTGGCACCGGGGAGGGTTCTCCCCGGCCCAACTGGTTTTCGGTCAAAACCCCAGGCTCCCACACGACATCCTGTCGGACGACACGGGGGCCGTGCCGGGGTGGCGTGACATGCTGAGCCCAGCGTCAGAGCAAGACTCAGCCGGTGCCGAGTTTGCTCGGTCCCAGGAGGTCCGGGCCGCGGCGCGGCGGCTGGCTATAGAAGCCAACGCTCACGAGAAGATAAGCCGTGCTTCCAAGGCTCGTACCCCGGCGCTCAAGAGCTTCACGCCGGGCCAGTGGGTGTTTGCGTGGCGCAACCTCAGCCGTGCCTCGTCGAGAGCCGATGCGCTCGGTCGCCGAAGGGCCTGCTGGACAGGTCCTGGGGTGGTCGTGCTGTGTGAAGGCGGCACCGTCTGGGTTGCCGTTAGAGCGCGCCTGTGGAAGTGCTCAGTCGAGCAAGTGCGGCTCGCCAGTCCGGAGGAAGAATGCGGACTACAGCTGGCTCAGAGCCCTCAGTGGCAGGAGCTGCTGACTCAAGTGCATACCCGCCGTGCCTCGGCGGTGGACGTCCAACGTGAGGGCCCCCCACCGGACGACGCCTGGGACCAGCCCTCCCGTCGCGAGGCGGACGCGGCCCCTCACCTTCCGGGAGTCCCGGGGCCGGTTCCCGCCGAGCCCGAGGAGGCTCCGGTCCCCGGGTCCGCGTTGGCCCCGGGTCCCTCTCCGGGCTTTGGGGGCCTCCCGAGACGCCCGGGCGGTCGCCATGCGGACAGGCAACCCCGAGCTCCGTCCGAGGACGGCTCGGTGGACGCCCAGGCGGGGAGTGAGAGGACCCGACTTCCATCCATTGCGGAGGGCGACGAGGTGGCCCCGGATTCGACGCCGGACGTTTCCGACCCAGGGATGTCCAGGGCTATCTCCGAGGATCGAGAGAGCGAGCCGACTCCTGCCCTTTCCCCTGCTGACCCGGTTGCTCCCTCCTCTGCTCCTCCGCTCTCCTCCTCTCCCTTTTCCCCTTCTGACCCCGCTCCGGTTGTCTCTCCGACTCCCGACCCATCCGTGCCTAGGCGTTCGAGGCTGACTCAGCCTGTCGACGTTCCCAGCTGCATCCTCCGAACGAGGGCTGCCAGCTCCCCTCCGGAGATGAAGAGGGCCAGGACCGAGCCCGAGGGAGGGAGCCCACCCCTGGCGGACCCCTCCAGCTCCTCCTCGCTTCCCTCTCCTCCTCCTCCTCCTCCCGCTCCTCTGCCTCGCGGGCCAGGCGAACAGGAGGGGAGGGAGGTCACCGCGAGGGCAGGGTCGCCCCGGAGACCGGTCACCGACCTGGTCCGGGAGATCGAGGCAGGACAACCCCGGCAGCGCAGCCGGTCCCCTCAGGACAGGCGAGCCTTCTTCCTCCTCCCCGGTGGTGGTGATGGTGGTGTCCAGGCGGTCCCGGCCCAGGATCTCGAGGGTGACGCTGGCTGGACTGGACTGTCTGACGACTCCGGGGTGTTTGCGGCGAGCCGAGGGGGTGAGGTTAGCCTCAGGAGCCTGTCCCCAGCCGATAGGCAGAAGTTCGAGATCTCAGATCAGAAGGAGTGGGACGCTATGATGGGCACCGGCGCGTGCGACATCATACCTCCGGACAAGGCCGAGGTGATTCGGCGGACCCAGGCCGAACGCATCATCTCGAGCCGGATGGTGCGTCGCTGGAAACCCGTCGAGGGTGCGTTCCAGGAGCCCTCGGCCAAATCTCGTTGGTGCGTCCATGGCCATCGCGATCCCGACTCTGGCTCGCTCCAGGTCTACGCCCCGACCCCACAGACCTCGAGCATAATGATGTTCATCCAAGTCTTTATGAATCTAGGTATGCTGGCAGACATCGCAGATGTCAAGAACGCTTTCTGCCAGTCCGACCCGATGTCACGCGCCCAGGGCAACATCTACGTTGAGCCGTGCGAGGGTATCAGCCTGCCCAAGGGCTCGCTGATCCTTCTGCGGGTCAACGTCTATGGCCTGGATGATGCCCCGGTCGCGTGGCGTCGGACAGTTGTCAAGTTCCTGGAGAAGCACGGCTTCACCAAGAGCTTGCTCGAGCCGTGCTGGTGGGTCCGATATGGTAGCAAGGGCGAGATACTTAACATGATCTTGCTCGAAGTCGACGACTTCTTTATTGCTAGTTCGTCGCCTTCCTCGAGGTCTTGGCTTCGCCAGACTCTCGAGGCGAGATTCAAGTTCGGAAAGTACCGAGACTGCCACGCCGGACCCGTCGAGTTCGCTGGGAGACGTGTCACTGTAGGAGCTCAAAAGGCTACGCTCGATATGGAGAAGTACATTTTAGAGGAGGTCAAGCCGCTCTCGATGGCCAAGGGCCGACTGTCCAAGCGTGACTCTCCACTCGAGCCAGCTGAGTTTCGAGCCCTGCGATCACTCGTCTACAAATTCAACTGGGTGGGGCGAGAGACCCGCCCAGAGGCGGCCGGCGTGGCGAGCATCCTCGCCAGTCGCCTCAAGGCCGCCACTACTGGAGATGTATCGCTGGCCAACAAGCTTGTTCGACACCTCCGGTCTACGGCCTCCAGGGGCCTCACTGTGTGGCGCCTGGACCCCGAGCGGATGGCTTTCGCTTCCTTTTCCGACGCCGGAGGAGTAGGGGCATTTGACGGTATGGTTGACGATCGGGGGCTTCCTGAAGATCCCACCCAGGGAGCCTGGATGGTGTTGGCAGCCGACACCGACCTCTTGAACAATACTTCGGCCCGCGCCTCCATCCTAGGATGGAGGAGCTCAAAGCTTCGACGCAAAGTGCCATCTACCCTTGCCGGAGAGACACTGGCTCTGTCAGCTGCCGTGGCCGAGGTAGAATACTTGCAGATCCTCTACAGGGATGTGATCTTTCAAGACGTCCACGTCCGTGACCATCGGAGAGCGTCGTGCCCCTTTACGACCATCCTTCGAGCCGACTGTCGTCTGGGAGCGCGAGAGCGTCAAGTACATGTCGTGGGTGCCAAGAGCATCTACGACACCATGCTCAAAGAGGGCAACGCTGGAGCTAAGGACCGACGTACAGCTATCGACCTCGCAATAATATGTGAAGCTTTAGAAGAGGCGAAAGGCAAAGTACGTTGGATACCACACGGCCGTATGCCGGTGGACTCATTGACTAAAGACGACATCACGAAGGGGAACGCGGCACTGTTCGATCTGATGACGAACGGCCGCCTCATCCTTGTGGATGAGAGTGACGAGGTTGAGCGCCGCCGTCACGCTCCTAGTCTCAAGAGCCGCACCCAGGCAGCTTCTCGCAAAGTCCTCGACGGGCCCGTGCTGACGTCATGGAGGGAGTTCCCGTCCCAGGTCCAGGATGGTGGTGGTGGTGGTGGTGGTTCCTCCAGTCCTCCCTTTTCCCCTCCTTCCTCTGCGTGCTCCATGTCTGTTCCCATGTTCCAATAGTCTGGCGCTTTTCTTGCTTTTCTCCCGGGGTAGCAGTTGTCATAATGACCAACTGCCAAGTGCAGGGCTGTGTGCAGCCAGGCATTCAGGGCTGCAAAACCTACGAGAAAATCTCACCCATGAGACAGGTGAGCATATTTCGCACAGTAGGTTTTGCATTTAGAGTTGTGTGAAGTTTCCTGTCACTGTTATCCGATTTGGCTCAAGGGAAAAGCATTTACTGCCTTTGCTGCTGCCACAAGGGGTTGGACTGATGAGCAGATTCGCCACTGGCAGTCTCTGCAGAGATCCCATCGAGACGACAACAACAGGATCATCATATTCTCTGCAGGGGGCAGATCAACAGCACGGGAAGGTGCCCGCAACGTAAAGCGGGGACGCATTGCACTACGCACGCAGTACCAGATCTGCGAGTGCTACCCCTTTCAATCCCATCGCCCCGATTGCCCCATGGACCGCGACAGCAGGTCCCCACGTCGCGGTATCACTCCGTGGGTGGCTCAACACGGCGATGGAGTTCATGAGGGCGTACCTGTCGAACGCGAGGCACAGCGCGTGCTGGTGCGCGAGACGGAGACGATGGCACGACATGGGAGCAATCCACATCCCGTGCTGACGTCGGCGCCCGAGATCCGCGACCCGTGGGGGAACCTCGACCCGAACCGCCGCCTGAAGAGGTACAACAGATGGTGGCACAGACAAGAGGGAGCCGACGAAGAGGAGGCGCCTGAATACTTTGCAGAGGAGGGGCCACCAGCTCCCACCACCATACTTGAACGAGTACTTCGCGGAAGCGCTGCAGGGATATCATCCGAGGACCCGACTTCTCCAGCGGACGATCTCCTTCCAGCGTCGCCGCCAGGAGAGGCGATCGACGGCGAACCGATGGATGCGGAAACGCCGACGGATGCGGAAACGCGCAGGACGCTGGCAGCACAATCGCCCCAGCTGCGAAGCGCAGGGCGGCAGGGATCTCGGACGAAGAGGTGAAAAACATGAGATCCAAGTCCAAGCGTCCGAAGTTTCCTCTGGATCTGTCCGACTCGAGCCCTGAAGGTGAGGCTGAACAACCGGCCGAGTACGACCTGACAGCGGAAACGCGGAAACGCCTGTGCCCGCAATTCATAGCGTGCCAGCACCGAAGGCACCGTTTCAAGGAGTCGCGACGCCAGCGCCTGACGCAGCCGACGCGGAACCTGCAGCACGAGCACAACAAGCGAGAGTTATGGTGTGGTGGACATGCCCTCCGCGGCCGCAGCAGCATCATCGGACGCCGCGCCGACAGCACCTAAGGCCCCGCCGCAAGACGCCGAAACAAACGAGGAAACTACAACGCTGGCAGCCGCACGGGAAAGTGCTGATCAGAGCTCCAAGTCCGAGGAGATCAGAATGGCCCTCCCTGCTGCCCCAGCCACCGCGCCGGACTCACCGGACTCACCGGACACGCCGGCCACCGGACGCGCCGGACACGCCGGACACACCGGACATGCCGGACTCACCGGACCAACCGGTTTTACCGGACCCACCGGACTCACGGACTCACCGGACCCACAGGACCCACCGGACCCACCGGACCCACCGGACCCACCGGACTCACCGGACTCACCGGGGACTCGCTGAACTCGCACGACCCACCGGACTCACCAGGCCCGGCGGGTCCGCTGGACTCCCTGGTGTTCCGAATGACCGGCCAGGTTTGCCAGGTTTGGCAAGG
>CAUYUJ010000485.1:57500-67500 GCA_963575745.1 Prorocentrum cordatum
ATACCATCTGCCACTGCACCATCCGATGCACCTGTGCTACTGCTCCTTCCTGCGGACACGCCAGCGCCGACCTGCCCGGCTGCGGGCGCGCTGGGGGGCCCTGACAGACATCGACGGCGTCCGAAGCGTTTTGGCGTCAGCTTCCGCAGCGCCTCAGCCCAACTCGCAGATGCCGCGGCGTCCTGACCCAGCGAACAGCCAACTGCGGTTGCGGCTGGAGCGTGAACAGCGGTCGAGGGCTGGGGCGCGCAGTAGCAGTACGGCTGGCCCACGTCGCCGCAGGCGCCCCACTTCAACTGCTTCGCGGAAAGTTGATTCACCACAGTCAGCACGATCCGCGGAAACTCACACTGTCCTCGTGGCACGGGCGAACCAATGAACAGAAGAGGAGTGGCAGGAAAGCCTGGAACGTGAAGCGTCTCGCATCGCGGGTGAACTCCCAGAGGAACGGCGCATGCTGTTTTACGAGCCCGTTGCAGCGGCCGAAATGCAGGGGTGGTTAGCAGGCTGGTCAGAGCACGGACATGCCACCTGCGCAACCTGGGCCATCGAACAGCGGAAGCGCCGATCTGTGGAATCGCAAGGCCTCAACGTCGAGAATCGCCTCGTGACCGATAGGCTGGGGCACTCAGTGTTCATCGAAGCCCCCATCCACGCGGTGCTACGTGACGGATGCCTTGGGATCCTTCTCGAGGCTTTGGTTCGTTTTTGCCCCCCCCGCAATTTTTCTCCTCCTCGTCCGCCTTCATCTTCTCATCCTCTCGTCTTCCTCATCATTATTCTCTTGCTCGCCCTCGCCCCCCGCCCCTTGCTCGTTCTCGCCCCCCCCTCCTCCCGCCCCCTCCGCACCCCCCCCCCCCCTCCTCCTCCCCCCCCCCCTTCCGAGGGAGAGCCGTGACTTGAGAAAACCATGAAAAAAAGAAAAAGACTAAAGAATATGATTTTGGAAAGACCATCGGTAAAACAAACGGCGAATATTCCAGGGGGGACTTCCGTCCGAAGAGGCCCCCCCCCCCTCCAGCGGAACGATGTACTTTCAGGAAAACCTATCGACAAAACAACAAACCCAAATAAACTGAAGTGTTGGGGGCTGAAACTTGGGAAATGCAATTGAAAACGCAGCAAGCGACAAAACGCAAGGATTCTAGGGGAACCCGCCCGCCCATGGAACCTCCCCTTTTGGGCGGATGGGTTTTCCATTCTTGTTCCCCCTTTGGTTTTTCTAGGGTTTCCGCCTCCAGCATTTCAGTTTCTGTGTTTTTGTTAGTGTTTTCAGGGTTTTCCTAAAGTTATGGCGTCGCGCTGGAGGGGGGGGGTCTTGGCATTCCCGTGGAAGGAAGGAGGGGGGGCAGGGGGAGGGAGGAAGAGGGGTGAACCGAAGCGGGAGGAGGAGGATGCGGCAACGCGAGCATGCGCGCCGCACTTCGATCCTGCATCCACATATGGTAGGAGGGGCATCCCAAAGTGGATGCCCCCCCCTCCCTGCCATGTGTGGAGCAGCCCGATAACGATCAAATTCTGCTGCTGGCGCGTTCCTTCTTTGTCTCCCCTTCGAGTGCTTTTTCCTGCGAGGGGGATTGGCATTCCGCTGGGGGGGGCGGGGGGAGGTGGCCCCTTCGGACTGACATATGAAGATTAGCAAAAAAAATATAATTGCGGGGGCCCGGAAACGAACCGTAACCCCTTCACGATATCGGCTCGAACATCAACCGGATAGGCTCAGAAACAGCCGAACAATTCAGACAAGCTGCGGGAGCTCATGGCCATCGGGCGAGGCGGCGACGCTTGGCGCAGACGATGTACGTGAACGGCGTGGGCGCAGGAAGTGTCATGTTCGAGTTCGGTGCGGAATCCTGATAGCGACTCGCTACCGCGACAAGGTCCAGTGCGACGCCTTCTTTGCAAACGCCGCCGGGGGCGTCGGACCGGAGGTCCCAGCGCTAGTGGGACTTTGGGCCTTAGCGCGGAAGCGTGCCATCGCCCGTTCCGTTGAGGGGCAGGAGAAATTCGCGCTTCTCAGCGACAAATTCAAACTTCTCGTCGACGACCAAGCCCGAATAAGGCGAGTCGAGAAAACGATCTCAGGCCACCGGACAATCCCCTGCTCAGTGTTCGATGAGGCGAAGCAAGGCGGAGGCGCGGCCCCCAGTTCGGACGACGTCTTCGTTGCTCCGGACCACGCGCCCGACAACGATGGGCCGAAGGGCCGTGGGCGCCGCGCCGGCCTCCAGGCCGCGAAGAGGCAAATTTCCGACAGGCTTTGGTGGCGCGCCAGGCGCGGACTCCCAACCGCGGAGACGCCGCAAGTGCAGTGGACATCGTCAAGAAGCGCGCGATGGACGACTGGATTCGCTTCGCGAGATCACTGCACGCCGACCTTCACGATCTCGTGTTCGAGACGTCGACCAACAACAACGGAAAGGCGGGAACGCATGGGGAGCCCAGAGCTCACCATCGAGGCGATCATGGAGCACATAACCGAGATGGCGATGAAGGCTACTGCAGCGGCTGACAGAACTTGGACTCCCCCCGCGGGAACGCACAAGCGGAGGGCTGCCCGGCAGTTCTTCTTGACGGACGACGGCGGCGTGAAGGGGGAGCTCTGCGTCGGCGCGAGAAGCACTGCAACGCCACCTCCGACGGCGCGCGGCAACGCCAAATCATCGGGCTCGAATGGGCCCCCTGCCGACGCTGGCGCTTGGGAGTGCCGGGCCGTGGGAGGCCGGCCCGAGGCTTGCTGCAGTGCGCAGCCGGCCCGTAGTTGCGTGAACACACGCCCTCACTTTCGCGCGCCTGCTATAGAGGATTTCCGCGTGGCCACCGCCAGACTCCGACTCCTGGGCCTCGTATGCGACCGCGTGGCGCACAACGAGGTTATGACGTCGCGCTGCTCTACCTATCTAGGTAACCTGATCCGGGGGGGCCACCGCCTCCTCTGGATATCAACCCCAGCGGACTGTTTTTTCAAAGCTCTTGGAAAACGAACGGAGCCTCGCTGGGGGCGGATGCGCAATCTCATAAGTAAAGCTAGAAGTTTGATGGTACATGTTAAGATGATGGGTCCACCGGGATATATGTGGAAGTTACGACCAATACGGGACACCATCGAGGACCTCGAACTATCTACGATACGCATGCGCCTATGCCACTTTGGATATAAATGGGGGCGCGCGAAGGCGCCAAGTGGTTCATGCTTGCAAGTGGCTACATCTTGCATTCGCATACCCGCCACTTTGCGGTAATGTAAGTGCACCAGTACAACGGAACACGCGTTGGACTGGCATGGCCACAACGAGGCCCATGCGCAGTGGAGAGCTAAGATTTCTGAGTTTATGGTCAATGCTTTGCTGAATATAGCGCGTGATAACCACATAGCCCAAGATCATGCGGAAACGGTGCTCAGCGTATGCGCTCGTGCGGACCACAACGCCAATCACTACGTGAACACATCAAACGGTGGCTCTCAATGGGACCATGTGATGCGACGTGTGACGTGCGTCTTGGATACCAAAACGGTTGTTCAAGACATTAATGTGATTGACCAAGCGACTGGGAAGTACTGGTGTGCTGAACTGCCGAAGGGAGTCCGTAACAGCATCACAAAACTATACTGGAAAGAACCAGCCCCAGTCCTCATTGCGGAGACGCAGTCACATAAACACCCAAAATAGACGGTGACATTCATCCTAGATGAGTGTTCTCCTCCCTCCCCGCCTTTTGGGCATGACCTACTACCGATTCCTGCATTTCCCACTTTGGAATCATGCCCGACTGACGCCCGCATCAAACACATAGAACAGCATAAGGCTGACAAGGGAGCCGGAATCAAACCCAAAAAGAAGCCGAAGGTAGTCGAACCCGGTGGTTACGAGTGTGGCGAAAGCCTCAAGGGCCTTGGAGCAGGGGCCTACTTCGGTCACGACTGGGCATGCGATTCGACCCTCGTATGATTATGCTGCCCACAAACGGCTCGGAAACGAGCTATCGCGTCGCATTGCCTCAAGACGTCTCGTGTAGCAGTGGTTATTCTACAACCGAACTGCCGCGCGACAGGCCTCCCATCATACTTCAACGCGAAGGCCAATTATGACGCGTGGCGGAAACACTGCCAACAAATAGTACTACGCATCACCTTCTGCGGCGCAGTTGCAATCCTACCGGGCGATTTGGATTGGCTATTTACTCGGGAACAACTATCTGGCACCTGGATCGACAAAATCGACCCCTGGCGAAAACCAGTGGAGCGGAAACGCCGAGACAAGATGACATTCGACCAATGTTCCACTGGTTTACGGGATTTCCGCGGCCCGTTCATTCGGAAACTGACGGAAATTGCAAGCGACCGCTGTGCGTTACTCAAACCGTTCATCGGGAAGAATGCAACGGCCGGCATGAACGCGCGCAGGTATGCAACGAAGAACGAGCGACATCCGCGCAATACACCCCAGCTCTACAATCGTTATTCGTGGATGCCGTAAGGTTCGGGAAGCAATTCGTCGAGTCACCGAAAGGACCATAGCAGACAGCGGTGACGCAGTGAACTTTTCGCAATCAACTGCGCTGGCAACGACCTAGACGACCCGACATTACCACGAGACGAGGAAGGACGCAACAAACAGCTTCCAAAGTCCAAAGGGAGGGCGCGGTTGCCCTGCCTGTATCACAAAGTTGCGGGTTGTTTCTCCTGAGCACAACCGCGACCCAAGACAATGCCGATTTTGAAGACGATGCCAATATTCTGGGAGTGCCCTTCCTGTCAGTAATAATATGGCCAGGACAAGAACGGGCCCCTCCTAGAATCGGGGAAGTGCAGATTCGCAAAACCATGCCGCCTACCCGGCGACTGCAGCAGCGAGCCGCCAGTAAGACAAGGAGGTTCTTCCTCCTCAAGCGCGGCTCCAGCCGCAGCTCCTGCTGCGGCCGCTGCTGCACCGCTTGCGGAGACGCATTCGAGCGCACCTGCTTCATCAGCAGCAGCCAAGGCTGCGCCCGCGCGGCCACGTGCACCGACCCCCAGGGATCCAACGGGCCCGACACGAGGAGCGGGTAGCTATGACGTCACGCGGGGACGCCATGCAAGTGCCATTGGCCCCGACCGGACAGGTGACAGACCACCGCGAGTCGAAGGTAGGCGAAGACGTATTGAGCGGGGAGACCCGCCGCCTGATCCACCACCAGGCAGCGGCGGAGACGCTGGAAGATTACCGAAACTTCCAGACTGGATACGCTTCGATGTGCAGGTTGGCCCGCAGAACCTTCGCCTCAGCGATCCGGGTACCGTCTTGCGAGAATTACGAGAACTACACCTAGGATGGTACCGCGCCTCGGAGCCGAAGATGCGGATGATGCTCACCAAGGTCGGCCTCGACAATGTCAGGCTGCACCTGATCAAAGGTGTCTGTGACTCCTTCAGAGAGTGCCGCGCTTGGCAGAAGCCGAGCAACCGTGATGCCCTCGTTCAGCTTGCCAAGCAAGTTTAACGAGGAGGCAGAGTGTGACCTGTTCTCTTACAAGGCACACTCAGTCTTCCACGTCATCGACAGATGTGTCACATCTGCACCCGCCAAAGAAAACTCCGACCGAAATACCGAGTCAGTGGTCACTGCTAACATCACTTCCTGTCCATGGATGTGATGTAGATAAGAAATTTCTCAGGGGCCTGACTTACCGGGAGTTGGCCGAGGCCGCAGGAGTAAAGGATCGCATCGTGTGCTTTACCCTTCCGCCAGGATTTGCTGGTCGGCGCTGTCTTCAGTGCCTCAAGCCAGGGACTGGGAAAAAAGGATGCCCCTAGGGCATTCTCTCTGACGCTGCGCAACACCACGCGTAGCCTAGGACTGCGAGCGACATCCTATGATGAGGAGCTGGGTGTCAGCAAGAACCTCAGCACGGCCAAGCACGTTGATGATATCAACATGGCCGGCGCTGAAACCGCCGTTGACGGGTGCGTCGCCAGCGTTGAAAAGGTGTTTGGGAAGTGCGAGGTTCACAAACACACATGCACCAACTGCGCCGTCAGGTGCTCGAAGCTGCCCAATGAGGATGTTATCCTGGACCAGGACGACTACATCAAACAGCTTCGACGTATGCAACGCCCAGAACTGACGGGTGCAGCTGCCGAAGAGAAGGCTACCAAGACAGTGGCAGATCTGTTCATTAGTCTTCGGGGTGCCTTTGCAAATGCACTTATAACTCAGGTCTGGCTTTTGGTTTACGTCGTGTCTCTCCAGAGAGTACAAGAGCCCACCACTCTTCAGGAGAGGCGTTTCAACGCGATCGCGCGGAAACTGCAAGCAGGTCCGCTTAAGATCGTAAGCCTTGCCATGGAGCCCACAGGTGAGGTGGGCATTCGCAGCGATCCTGGTTATCGCAGATTCGCTGGCGACACAGAAGATGACGAGAAGGGGTGCGGCATGCGTGGTTGCAATGCGGTGAGGCGCGGAGTCGCTCGCGCGGGCACGCCAGTGGTTCACCTGGGCTATTCAGCGGAAGCGCTGGCCGCAGCGCAATCTGGAAGACTGCTACCCCATGGTTGTCACCCTTCATGAAATGAAGGCAGGATCTTTAACGCCAGTCCAGCTCAATAATATATTAGAGTTCGGCGGTCTGTCCATAAAGGTCGACTCACCATCGACGCGGAGTCTGTGTTCGAGTCGTTATCCAGCAAGGATCTCAAACAGCCAACGGAGTGTACGCCTTGGGATATATATATATATATATATATATATGTATATATGTATATATATGTCTATATATATATATATATATATATATATCGCATGGATGCGACAGTTTATGCAGGCTGGGATCGTCGACAGCATCCAATGGCGTGACACTCGGGATTTGACCGCCGACGGCAATGCCAAGGGCAGTATGGATCGTGACAGCATCATGCAATTCATGGGGGGTAAGCATAAGTTCTGCTACGAACTCAAGAAGTACACTCCCTTCAGGGCCCACAAACACGAGGGCCATAAGGGAGTGGCGGACATTAGCTCGCGTGGAAACACATGAGCTGTCCACTGAGTTCTTTTCCGCGGAAGCGCGGTGACTCCAACAGTTTTTCGCGCCTAGTATCTTCCGGTTTTGCGGGCCCACGACCCTTGGGTCTGTCGGCGCCGTGCTGACACCGCAGGCGTTTTTCGAGGAACTGAACCTCGGCCTGCGGCGCGCGCCAGCTATACCGCTAATACCGTTTTTTCTCGTCACAGCTCGTCTCCCCCCCTCGACTCTGAACTGGGGTCAGAGGGATATACAGAGGAGCGAGCGTAGCGAGCGACGCGCCGTGCCATGGCCATTTGGGCTCATATCACCGGCGCTCTATTGTTTTACGTGAGGTTACGGCGTCACGTACTATCGGAGTAGAAAACAGATCCTCATCATATCTCTGGACTATGCCACCTCTTACAAACCTTTCCTATAGATTTTTTTTTACATCTCGTCCTATGGACCCCGCTATTTACTCTATGAACCCCCCTTTGGGGTTCAGAACTTTGGAGGAACCACGCGACGCGCCCCAGCATTGCCCGAGAGCGCCCGTGGACGCCCGGGAAAGCAGGGGTCATTGTGTTTTGACAGGGATGGCGGCGTGTGCAGAGCTGATGAGATTAGCGCTTCCCGCCTCCTGTGTCAAAAACCAGCGTAAAGTGATCACGGGGCGCCCGCGCACTGTCCAGATTTTGCCACAATGTGCATTTCGCATTGTTTTTTGTCAGGGATGGCAGGGGGGGGTTGGCAGGGGCTGTCGTCATGACCCGGGTCTGTCGCCGGTCGGGTGGGGGAGGGGGTATAAATTAAGAAGTAGCAGTGGTAAACTCCTCCCCGAAGGGGAAAACTCTCTAAACCACTCGCGCCTTAGAGGGCCGGCTGGACTACATGAGGCTGGGGAACCGCCGGCTCTCCTTGCGCGCTTCGCCCCCGTAGGATCATTCCGCCGCCAGTTCTTTCATAACGCATTGCACCAAACGACCACGTACAGCATTTCGGACGGCGCCTGCACAGGGAGCCTCGACATGCTCCGCCTGGCGTGGCGTCGCAGCCGCAGGGAGCTCTTGCAGGACGAGGCAGAGATCTCGTACTTGCTGGAGCGACTGCAGAAGCTGGAGGAGGAGAAAATGACCGAGTCGAGTTGGAAAGATGTATGCGAGAGCTGGCAGGCGACGTTGAAGCTGCGCGCGCGGATCAACGTGGGGCGTGGGCAGGCAGTCATCGAGAGTATACTGGCAGATCCTGGCGTTATCGAAGACGCCTGCGGTAACCCGCCGCCGCCCCCTTCCATTTTGGAGGCGCCTATGTGGCCAATCGTTGGGCTAGAGCTTGGCCGAGCTATCGGACCATGTGTTCCCCGAGTCGGTTTCGAAAACCATCGGGGAACACGTGGGGGTGGGGGGGTAAGAGGAAGCGGAGGAAAGGGAGGAAACAGGAAAAGGGAGGAGGAGGCCTCCTGGGAGCCCCTTGCGGCATTCTTGGGCTCTCCTGGGGCCATCTTGGCCGTCTTGGATGCAATCCTGGGCGTCTTGGATGCTTCTTGGGCCTTCTTGGGACTGTCTTGGGGGCTTCTTGGGCCGTCCTGGGGCCATATTGGAGCCAAGAGGCTCCCAAATGGCCCCAGGACGGCCGAAGAGGCCCGAAAGAGCGCTCCAAGACAGCCCGAAAGGGTTCCAAGACGGCCCAAGAGAGCCCCAAGACGGCCCAAGACGTGTCCCAGAGGGCCCCGAACGGCTCCCAAGAGGGCCCCAAAAGGGCTACAGGAGGCCACATGAGGTCCCCAACAGGGCTCCCAGAGAGCCCCAAGACGGCCCAAGCCCGCCAAGACGGCCCAAGAGGGTCCTGGGAGGACCCAAGAGGGCCCCAAAACGGCCCAAACGAGTCCTGAAAGGATTTCCAGGAAGGCGCAGAAATGTAACATTCATTGATTTTTGTTATGATCTTTGCTAGAATTTGAACTTGTCGCACCGAAGTCTCCACACCAGCAGGGCGACAGGACACTAAGCCAGCATGCCAAGCAGGTCTACTGGCCTTCGGGCCATCCCGCCACCGTGTCTGGCTGGTGGGCCAGAGGCCTCATGGATGTTGGTTGTGATCGCGTGGTTGGCCTCTCGGGGTCTTCAAGGAGGCAGTTCTGAAGCCTCGTGGGGGCCGTCGTGGGGCCTCTGGGGGCTGATCTTTGGCCTCTCGGGGCCTCTTGGCGCCCTCTTGGGGGCCTCTTGGGGCTTCTTGGGGGCCTCTTAAACCTCCCCGGGGCCTGTCAGAGCGGAAGGCTCGAGTCTTCGGCTCGTGGTCTCCCTCTGGGGGCTCTCTTGGGGGCTTCCTGGAACCCTCTTGGGTGTCTCTTGGTGCCGTCTTGGGGCCCTCTTGGGCTGTCTTGGGCGCCTCTTGGGCCGTCTTGGCGCCTTCTTGGGCTGTTTTGGGACCTCTTGGGAGCGTCTTGGGCCGTCTTGGGGCGGTCTTGGGGGCCTCTTGGACCGTCTTCGATGCCGTAAAGGCCGGAAAGTCGAAAATGCCAAACATACAGGTTTTCCTATGAAAAAAAATCAATGAATGTTACTTCTTGGGGCCTTCCTGGGAGTGCTCTTGGAGGCTTCTTGGGGCGCCTGGAGGTAGTTTCCGGCGTTTTAGAGCGATCTTTCGTCGATTCTGGGCCCTCTTGGATCGTTTGGGCGGCCTCCCGAGGCGGCCTTGGCCCGTTTGGGCGAGAGGACCGTCCCAGAGGCTCACGCGAAACACCACGGGAGCGCCCAGGAGCGCCCAGGAATTTGGGGGTCTGGGCCCCTGAGAAACAACAATCCTCGACCTCTTGGGGCTGCATGAGCCTTGGGGCACTCCACTTCGTGCCGAGGGCACGGTGGCGGATTTTTGGCCTTGGCGCAGCTGAGGCCATGCTCGAGTCCATCGGGGACGCGCCGGCCGACTTGCTGACCATCCTGAGCCAGGGCCCAGGGGCGCACATCCGGAATCACGCTTACAGCTATCGCAAGGTGCTCGACCGAGAGTGCATCCG
>CAUYUJ010000485.1:72500-82500 GCA_963575745.1 Prorocentrum cordatum
AGCGCCGCTGCTTGTGGAAGATGCCGTCTTGGGCCAAGGCCAATGTCATGACGACATTGGACACGCTGATATGAAGCTCTGGTCAGAGGCATTCCCGACCTACCTTGGCGAGGGGATGGGCTTAGCTGTGTCTGCCAAGGCCTCGACAGCTCGTACCTTCCAAGATCTTTTGGGGCAGTTGCGGAGACGTTTACACCCACGCACGCCACCGACTGGATCTTGTGACCCTAGACCTGGTGTCCTTGTGTCCCTGGATCTTGTGACCCTTGTGATTTTGGTCCTTGTGACCTCTGTCCCTGACGATCCCCGCCCTTGCCATGATAGGGTTATTCGTTTCGCGATATTGGCTGATGGTTGAAGTTCGCTAAGCGCCCCGCTCCCACAAACAATGCCTTTATCAAAAGTTGGCCTCGGTGTCCCTGCGGCCCCCTACGGGGCCGCAGGGACACCGTCTTACTTGTCTGTCAGGGCCCCCTACGGTGAGAGAATCCTGTGCACCATCTTACTTGTCTGTAGGATGCCGAATACCTTCGAAAAGCGCGCCACGCACGCCCTTCGCACTGGAGACGAGTCCTTCGCACCTCGCACTGCGAAGAATCGGACACTTTACGAGGAGATGAAGAAGAAGTTGAAGAATGAGCTTGCAGGGCACGTCGCCGAAGGAAAGGCCTGTATACACAATGCCGGAGATAAAGCCGTGCGGCGTGTGAACGACGCAGACGATGTAGCCGAAGAGAAGATCACTGCAGCCTCTGCAGATGCTATCGCGAAGGCTTTGACTAAGAGGGGCTTCACACCCGAAGCCCAAGCCGCCAATCACGCCTGCAGCACCGCTTCTTCCGCAGCTTGCTCGAAGACCTCTACCGCGACTTCGATCCCCGATTCTGGGGCAACCCGCCCATCCAGGTCGACACAGTTGGGGTTACCTTCCCAGCAGCTCCCAGTAATGCAGCCGAGCGGGCAGCTGCTACCTCAGCCAGTCCAGGAGGACGTGCAGGCGAAGAGAAAAGATGTGGCGCGGACATCGAAGAAGGCGAAGAAAAACCACGCCCCCCTTGGGAGGAAAGTGCCGTGCTCACATGAGATCTCCTTGACAGGGCCACTGGAGTCGGGCTGTCCGAAATCCGGTTCTCCTGTCGTAGCGGCTGCTCACAGCGAGCTTCCTCCGCCCAAGAATCCAGCCAATGGCGGGCATGCCACACAATCTTTAGAGAACGCCAGCACTCCGGTTCTTGCTGTGGCTTCCCCACCCACCCTGGCGGAAGCTGTGCCATCGGCTGTGCCTGCCGCCGTGCTTCCACTTGCTCGCTGGAGCCGCACAGCGACCGAGGAGGAGAAAGAGACAGCCCCCCAGGCGCCCATAGAGCCAGACCACGCCAAGCTTCGCGAAGAGGCGATCCGAGCAGAACGGGAGCGCCTGGCACCAGAGCGCGCACGAGAAATCACGAAAGCTTACGAGCGTTTGGCAACGAAACATGATTGGCCCCAACTCCATGGAGACGGTTTGCCGCACGAGCTGAAGTCGCGGGTGACGTGGTTCTTCCTTGCGAATGCGGGCTTCCAGCATGCACTCCAGGCCAAGAAGCGAGCGGCGGCCAGCAGGGCGGTCACATATGAGTTGGCGAGGCAGCGGGAGAAGTGCCCGCGCTGTCAGAGAGAGAAATCTCTTGCGCACGATTTGTTCTGCAAGCAGAAGACCGCATACGCCTGGGATGCATGCGCCGAACAGGTTGCGCTATCGGTCGCGAAGGACGTGAAGATCGAGGAAGAGCTTCGTTCAGAGTGGGCTGAGGAAGCAATCAATGCTGCGATCAACGCCTGGCAGAGAAAGGCAAAGGCGCGTCGCGACAGCCAAGCACGCCAGCAGGCAGAAGAGGCCCATAGCAACGGGCGCCACGAGGTGGAGAGGCAAGCGCGAGAGCGGCTCCGGCCGGAAACCCGTCGATGTGAGGATTGCTGGGAATACAACGAACCCACGGGTGGCGTATGCCCCCTCCATGAGGAAAAACATAGGGCGTTGTGCGTGGTCCGTGGCTATGAGTTCTGGAGTCTCGGATAAGCCCATGCCTGCGCCGCTGAGCGTGCGGACGCCCGGTCTGCAGTGCTGAAAGCCAAAGCGGAAGTGAGGTGCCGTCTCGGTCATGTTAGCATGCGCCAGAAACAAGTGAATGCGTGTGCTTTGCCAGCATATGTGAATAGCCTCAGACCGCTTTTTGCAATGCGAATGGGCAGCAGAGCGAGCCGCGCCACCCGCGACTACTTGCGACAGCTCGCACAAATCCTCGCATCTGGAGCGGCGCGCCAGTTCGCGAGGGACCGGCGTCCATTTGTGACGCTGTTATAGAGTGTAGTGTCCGCGCGCACGCAAACCCATGAATCCGAATGTTGCTGGACATTTGCCACATTGATTTGCCACCACTATCCCCAGTTCATCAGTTAAACTTCCCATCGTCATGGACTGTGACGCAATGGCTTGGTATGAAAAGCAAAACGAAGCCCTCCAAACACGTATCCGCATGCATGCTTGCTTCATTGCAAATTTACAAAGGGGTGATTGGCGACAGCTTCTCCCTGGCGCCTGCAGAGGCGCACGTGACGATAGGATGATATTCGGCGCCATTGTTGATATGCTAATCGCACCTTTGGTGGGCGAGCGCATGCGCCAGACGGTCATGCGCAGCTCGCTGAAGAACATCACTGCTTCGATGAGAGGCGGTCATTTCTAGCTGCGCCTCATTTGGAATCCGGCCGGAATGCTATTGAATCATGCGTTCGTGACGCGCCAGCTGCACATCTGTGGCAGGCGCCGCGAAAATGGTAATCGTACGATACAAGCCTTGTGCCGCGCAACAGCTTGCATGCCTCGGCGCGTGCCGCCTGTCGAGCAGTCTGCGCTGCTCTGCAGTGCATTCGCCGTATTGCCACGCTCGCATGCACTCCGCATGCAGCGCATGAGGGCACCGCGGGAAAATGATTGGATCGCTGCCCTTGCCAGTGTATCCGCTGGCCTTGTCGTTGTCCGCTACCGGCAAATCGCAAAATGAGCAGAGCGCTTGCACATGGTGCGTGTGAGCTAGGCAAGCGACGCAGAGTCGCTGCTTGCAGCATTGCTGCGTGACGCCACGGTTCGGACAGCCCGGGATGGCGCAGCGAAGGCCGTGCTTGCTTCCGGAATTATTGGCGAATTTGTGCAGGATTTGCGCCCGGCGTCAGGCTGCGCGTGGCAATTCCACATTGTCGCGAGCAAGAGTGTGAGTCGTGTGGCAATAGGTAATTCATCAGTCGTTGAGTGACTCGAGAAATGGGCTGGTGACGTCGCGGGCGCGCGTCGCCTTCAGTCGCTGCCATAGCTCCAGAAGGTCCTCATAATTGTCGCTCAGCTCTGGAGACGCAGCTTTTTCGTATTGTTCGTCCGTCAAGAGCTGCAGGTCGCGACCCTGCAACGAGAGCTGGACTCCGGAATTCGAAAAGGCGGGCTGAATTCCCATCAGAATCGATTTCCGTGTTTTCGGTTGTTGGCAACGCGCCGTGAGCACATGCTCCCCCGAAGCCTCGTCGGCGAGGTGTTCGATCTATGTCCGCGGGCGCCGCTTCTCGAGTAGAGCAGCGGCGTCGCAATCCAGCGCGCCGAGACCAGCCCGGAAATATTCGGACGTCGTCACCATGTCCACTGGCGTAGGTTTTGGGGGGTGGCGACTTGAACCAAACGAACCCATAAGTTCTATGCGGGGAACAGATGCCGACACGTAAGAGTAGACGCGACGCCCAATGTGAACATTGCAAGCGCTTCTTCACGAAAAAGGGCTTAAAGGAACATCAACGCCATGTGAAATGCTCGCCCGCATCGACGGCCACCCCGCGCAAATGGGAGCGCGCCCGTTGTAATCATTGCGGAAAGAGTTTCCATAGCTCCAACAGTCTGCGTGTCCATGTCTCCACACAACACCCAACTGAGCACAGAAAATTCCCAAACAGCGTCAAGGCGCACCGCTCCCCGGTCAAGCGCAGCGGGTCCACCAAGACAGGACGCGCCTCCTCAGCGCCAAGGCGTGACGCCGCAGGGCGCAGCACCTCGCCGCAGGTCGCTTCGCGGAAGCCCGTGAGCCATTCCCCAGCAAGTCGCGCAGGGAAGCTCCAGACCGACCTCGACGTGGAAGCGATGATTCGGACAAGTCCGGACCCAGCCACAAGCCAACGGATCTGGGAAACGGTGCTCTGTCATCAACAACTGCAGAAGGACAAAACACAAAGCGCCAGGAGACATGCTGCCCCATGAGAGAGTCTGACAGGAGACATGTTTCGAGTCACTTCTGGTTGACTGTCCATTTCCAGTGCATCTGCAGCGGCTGTCCAATGGTGAGCACGGCCCTGAGAAGTTGCGGCGTTATCCGTGCTTTCTTCATTCGGTTTGTGTTAAATTTGCGCAAAAACAAAACGGATGCCTTCTAAGCGCTGATATTCTCAGAAGAACGCCAATTCTGTGCGCGCTTATGGTTTTGTTGAGCATGTTGTGCAGATCCGGTGGCGACGGGGCAACATTCCACCAGGATGCTCGGTCGGATCCTAGAGAAATTCACAGCAGAGCGCCAGCGCCGCAGGACTTTTTGGGAGGTACCTCGGCGCGCGGCAGAAATGGCCGCGAACACCAAAAAAGCTCACCTGGATGCTTGGTAAGACTTCATTGAAATCCCCAAAAAACTTCAAAAGGACTGGCGTATTTTCAGGTCTCTGCCTTGCGAAAATCTCAGGGGCGCTTGTGGGAATGGCGCCGCCGAGCAATTCCCCGCCGGGTGTTTTTTGACATCGTCGAATATTCTCCCCGCGCTCAGTGACCATGCGGCGCAGCGAAGCGGCAAGAAGCACGCGCCGCAGAAACGGTCCCTGGGCACCTCTGTCTCTACTGTAGCTGCAGATGCGCTGCGAATTGACAGTCGACCTTGGTTGACCGGAAGCCTCGAAACATGTCTCCTGGCATACCGTCGCGCAAAATGTCTCCTGGCACCCTGCTGCGCCCGAAATCGGCATTCATGGTAGATGATACTGCCGTTCACACCTTCACGACTTGGATGCCCGAGCAAGCAGTCCTCCGTGCGCTGCCACTCAGATGAATGATTTTCTCGTCGCTGTCTTCCTTCGGCACCTGGGATGACGACGACGCTTTGTTTGATGGCTTGGGTAGGAGCGCTCCTTGCTGTGCTATGCCTACGGTGGTACTCGCACACGCAGCTACCGGGCACTCCGCGCGTGCTGCGCGAGACTCTTGAGGGGCGATGTTGCTCTCCGTTAATGCAAGCCGTGTACCCCGCATACGTGATGGGTATATACCCAGTCTCTTCTAGGTGCCTATGATAGACCGCATGAAAGCTTCTCGCGGGCGAGGTCGCTCTTTTGTCGCAAGCCAGACAACGCAACTCGCGCCGCCCGCGCCTCCGTCGCGGAACAACGCGGAAGTAGCGCAATGTTCTTCGCTCCACGCCCGCAGGCGCAGTAGCTTGTCGTCTGACAAGGGTGGCAAAATGGCTCTGTATGACTTGCTGCTCATCTTTAGATTTGCTGCCCTAATGTGAGCGAATCCTCCGGCATCTTTCACCGACTCTGCCTTTCATGGTTTTTCCTTGCGTGGCATGCAGGGCAAAGCGACTGTAGCCCGTCCAGGTCGTTGTCCAAACGCTGGCCAAGTTTGAGCCTTCTGTGGAGTGGTAGAGTATGGTCCACGTGGAAATCCGAACGGAGGGTCTCTTTGCATCTGGCGCATCGCCAACCGTATTTGGCGCCCACCTCTTTCATGGTGTGTGCGGAAATACGCTTACGGCTTGCAGTGGTCGTGTTGGGGCGCGCCGCGCTGTTTACCCGCCTGTGCGTAGTGGTAGGCGGCTCGTCGTCGTCGTCGTCGTCTTCGTCGTCATTGTAACGGTATTCGGCAAGGTCCCGTATGCTGCCCTCTAATGCGTGCCATGTGGACTCGCGCAGTCCTCCAGAACCCGCCGCTGGACCGCACCGCGATGTCAAAGTGCAGATGAGAAAAATGACACAAAGCACCTTCAACTGTTCAACTGGAACCACATATTTTAATGCAAGGCGGTGCCTACGCCGAAGGACTGTGGCGCTTCGCCCGCAGCCGCCGCGCTAGCTCAGCTGACCCGGCACCCCAGCCGCGCAATCGGCATTGAGACAGCGTGGCTGGCGGGTAACCCTCATGTGTTGGGGCCGGATTGTTCTTGTACCAGAGGCGCTGGGGCACCGGGGGTTCGTGCTTCCCAGAGCCAGAAAGGCTGCCTCGTCGGAGACGTGTTGGAAAAGCGCGCTTCCGAAGCCTTGCCGAAAACATGTGCCTCTGTCCCCAATTGCCAGATGGCCCCCGTTGATCTTCAGCTGGGGGTCCAGCTTGTTGTTTCCACAATGCACTTTGGTTTTTTGGGCTTCGTGGCGCGATGCGCTGTGCTTTCTCGGGAGCTGCTGCGGCGGAGACCAGAGGTGCTGGGCGCCTTCGTGGGAGAGGCGGCCTGGGCGTGGGGTTCACGTTTGGCTGCTCTAGTTTTCAACTTCCCTTGGAGTTGGAGCCGCGCTCTCTGCTCCATCTGCTCAGCATCCGAGGATTTTGCCGAAGTCGCGAGCGAATCCAGCAATGATGAATGGTGCTCTGCGTGTATTGACCGGGATTGGCTTGTCTTTTCTCTGTCGCCTCCGGCAGCACTTCCATCGTTGCCGTGGGCTTGTGTATGCGTGGCCGATCGTTTCGGCGTCGACAGCACTTCCATCGTTGCCGTGGGCTTGTGTATGCGTGGCCGATCGTTTCGGCGTCGACGGGGAGAACCGAGTCTCTCTGCTTCCAGATGCTGACGCCTGCGATCTCCCTCGGCGACTTTCCTGGGGCTGCGTGACGTCGTCGACGTGACTCGCCGAAGATTTGCGGTGGTTGGTGCTGTCGCGCGGGCCGGAATCGCGCGGGGAGCTTTGCCGCTGTTTGCCACTTGCGCTGAGGGGCGTCGATGGGCTATGAGGCGGGTCCTGCACCCGACTCATGTCGTTCACGCTCTTGCCGCCATATTGTACCCGAACTGTTGGCACGAACGGCGGCGATGCGTTTTGCGTCGCGCTGCCGTGGTTGAGTTAGTTGGCCCAATCTGCGTGGGTCACCATAGTGTTTGACAAGGCCATCAATCCCAGAGGGCGATGGCGCTGACGGCCACGCACGCGATGCATTCGCGGCCGCCTGCAATTGCGCGCCGACAGCCCCGCGCGCGATGCTGCACGTGGGGACGAATGCAGCTCGAGGCACGGTGCGACACATATTTCACCAGGTCTATGTTAAAATGGCTTGCGAGTTCGCGGAGTTTCTCGAACATAACCCTGGCGAAGTTGACGGAGTTCGCTTGAATTCAGATCGATCGACCGAGGATCACAAAGTAATGTTGGAAGCTCTCACAGAAGGTGTTAGGATTTTCTTGCGACCTCCTGGGCATTTGTCGTTTGAGCAACTCCTGCATGGTTTCCAGGAGTGTCAGCCGTGCGCAGTGAGCGTCGCATTGCAAGCCTCCCTTCTCTACGGTCAAGAACAGGGTATGTACCCCGACAACAACGGTAAGCTGAAAATTGATGTCAAAGGTTTGGTCTTGAGGAATGCGTGGGCGCGACGGCGCGGACGTCGTTGTCGTCTTCGGCGCAGGGCGAGGCGTCGGCGCCATGTGCGGATGGAAGTGCTGGTCTTCGCGCATCATGGGGAGCGTGCAGCGGAAGGCTTTGGACATCTGCATGTTCGACTCTTTACTGGGGGCATGATGTCGACGTGGCACGACGTGTGGCGGTTGCCCAGCGACTCCATGTCCAATGCACATGCTGCAGATTTGCTCCCCGAGGACTTATCGGCGTACCCGTATCCGGGGCTGGGGAATGTTCAACGGCGCGGAACCCATAGTTGAGGATCCGGTGTCGCGCGGTACGGCGTGGTCCTGACAACACGCGGAGAGGCGGCAAAACCCTCGGCGTCTGCGTCAGAATCCCTGTGGAGACAGTGGAGAGCGTCAAGAAATACCGTGCAGCAGCGACCCTGGAGGCCATGCACCGTCGATTACGCTGGCATCCAAGGTCGTGTCCATTCGCTGCTGCTGGAGAGCGGCAATTATTACGTTGGGTGGATCAGCGCGTTTGAATACCGCATCGTGCAACACTTCTGCGGCGCGAGCTCGACATGGACGATGCGGCACAAGCCGCTCCAAGTGCTGGCTTGCGTCGCTGGTGACACGGGGCTCGAAGATATCGTCACCATATCGCTCGTGAGCCAAGTCGGCTGGGAGCGGGTGAGGGGTGGTCGTTGGTGCCAGCTGGCTCTCGAAGGGCCGCCAGACGCAGTGATGCGGGCGATGGCTCCCCAGAAGCCTCGACCAGATCCGTGCAATGGGCATGCTGCGCCGGACGGCGGCGCGTGCGCCGCCTCGCGGGGCGCGGCTCAGGACGGCGAGCCTGCGCCTCCCCAGCCTGGAGAGCAAGAGGTGCCGGGAGAGCGCGAGACGATCGCGATCACGGCGCGCCAAAGCCGATGGCGACCCTTGCGCTTGGCGCGCCGAAGTACGGAGCACGCAGGCGGCGCAAGAACGCACCAAACGCGGCTTCAAATGCATCTGCGCGGCTACGCTACCAGATCTCACCGGGCGCATCTACGAGTGGCGGCAGCCTCGGGCGCCTGCACCTTGACCGAGAGCGAGGTTGCACGGAATCGGGCCCCTATGACAAAACTCAGCGGCGTGAGACATGGCAAACGTGAGTTTTAAACCTACTCGCTGGCGCTCTCGCTAGCCCATAGGATGCTCGTCGCTTCAACCGCGGCAAGCATGCAATCCACGATATCGACCAGGGCGCAGCCGGACTCGCGCCAGGTTGCGGCCGTCGTTCGTTGGCGCAGCAGCAGGTCCAACCATGCGACCGCTAGCTGCGAGCTTGCGCCGTCAATGTTCACGCACGTGATCTCACCCTCCAAGGCCTCGAGGTATGCGTCCCTCACCACATTCTCGGGGCCACACATGTGGAGCCCGAACCTGAACAGAGTATCGACCAGGAGGCCGCCGGATGCAAGCTTGGCGTCGTTCGCGCACCTGCGCGCAACACGGTCATAGCCCATATCTGGATTGTCAAAGAAGACGCGCTTGTCGAGCAGGCCCACGATGCAGGCCCAGGCATGGGGGCGAGCTGAGTGCCAATCGTGTGGATGCGCGATGGCGAAGAAGCTCTTCCAGGATCTCAACGGGCCAGCTGAGGAGGCCGTTGCAGCTGCGAGACACGCGCAAGGCGACTGGCATCAACTGCGTGCAAGAAAGCAGTTGTGCCCCGATCACACAGATGTGCCCAATGAGTGCTCAGGCCAGGGCGCTTCCCTCGCTGGCGCGCCCCCGTGCTTCGTGGCGAACCAGCTGTTAAACGGCACCGCGCCCGAGAGCTGTCCGCTAGATCACTCTGCCGTCGCGTGGACAGACCGCAACCTCGGACTGCGCTGCGAAAGTGTTGAAGACATGGCGGCGGCGCAGGGGGCGATGGCAGCAGCGTCGACCTGTCTCCATGCCGGCGAAGGAGCCGGCGAAGACTTGTTCAGGCTGGCAGCGCGATTGAACGCGAAGCGCGTGCAGTACCAGCCAGGGCTCTACGCGAACCCACACCAGAAAGACGAAAGTACCGTTGGCGCGATCAAGGAGAGCTCCTCAGGCAGCCGCGACACGCACGCGCGGCTGCTTAAGAAACGCCGTCTGGAGGAGCAGTCGCAGGAAGAGGCACCGACGCCGAAAGCGAAAGCTCGGCGAGCTGCTAAAAGCCGCGCCGCGCCCAAACGTGCTACCCGAGTCCTCCCGCCTAGCGTGGCGTCTGTGCCATGTTAAATGGCGACGCTTCGGATTACCAGCCGCAAGAGCCAGTGCGTGGCAGACCCGTTAACCCCGCAGTCGTGCGTCGACTTCAAGAAGCGCTGCGCGGAGGAGGGCCTCGGTTGGGCCGCGCTTATCGTGAAGCTCGACCG
>CAUYUJ010000485.1:90000-102500 GCA_963575745.1 Prorocentrum cordatum
GCATGCACCTGGGTGGCTGTGCGTGCGCGCGATTGCACCTGTGTGGGTGTATGCATGCGCGCGTGTGCACCTGTGGGTGTATGCGCGCACTTGCATGCTCTTAGGGTGCTCTTGCGAGCTCTTATTGAAAACCTTTATGGGGAAGAGAGTGCTCTTGGGTGATCTTGGGTGCCAAGACGTGTAAATCATTACGAATCCATCGGTTGCATAAGCAGAATCAATAAAATGTTGCAGTGGCTAAGGTTTTGAAAAGGTACCCCCTCTATAACAAAGGTTTTAGCAAGCCAGTTGCCTCCAGACCTTATAAAACAAAAGGTTTGGAGAGGTCCTGGGATCTGAGGATACCACCTCAGGTGATGGTAAAAAGTATGCATTCTGGCCTCACTGTAGAACACGAACGTGTACTGCAATACAGCTACTCTACTGATCTTATGACTATAGTATAGACTTTTTGCTGACTTGTGATTATACATCTCAATAACAGATGGTCAGAGATCACACTAACAAAGTTAGCCAGTGCCCCTCTAGACACTCGCTCCTTCGCCGTGTGGCCCCAGAGTGGCCGGCGGATTCGGAATGGTCAATTATATGATCAATGATGTTCAGAATCCGAATGAACTCAAAAGTATTTGGGCATAACAATCAAGGCGCTGTCGGTAGATCACACCTATCGATCGCCAGTTCTTCAAGGCCAACAAGGCTCATGATCTTAGCATCCCTGCGAAATTACGTATTTCAGCATAACAGTCAAAGGACTCACGTTTTGGGTTTGATTTCGGAGCACCATACCTTTCCAACATGGAACCTGTCCTGCCTGGGAACGGGGAACGCGTTCTATTGGAGCGTTTTTGTCGTCATTTCAATGTTTTGGAATGCTGAGTGACCACTTTTTTGAAGCCCCTTCGTCTTGCGTTTTGGAGAGGTGCGATGAGGGCGCATGTGTTTTTTATGTGTAATGTATTTTCAATTATTTTCACGTAGTGTCAAGTTGCTCTTAGTATTTTCAATGTTATTTTTACGCCCTTGTATTTTGTTAGCAGTTTCACGTATTTCCCTATACTTCCACCCTTTCGGAATCCTTTGAGTCCCATTTGCTTCACTTTGGCGTCCATTTTCACCGTTTATGCCTTTCTTTGACATCGACACGTCTGATATCGGTCTGCTACCAGAGCTGCGATTGAGCAATTATTTGCATCTTGTTTTTTTTGTAAGAGATGATCTGTGTTTTTCCGTATTCAACCCGAGTTGTAGACGCCTGGGATCAATCTGCTACCAGAGATGCAACACAAAAAACCACATCGCAAATTTTTGAGAGGCAGTGTTGGTCTTTTCTACTGAATCCGAGTTGTAGGCGAGCTACGGGGCTGGGAAGCGCGCAGTTCGAATGGAAAATATCAAGTCGTGTACTTTCTTGCGCGGGTGGTTGTTTCAAATGAGTTCGAGCTGTGCGCAAGATAAGGAGCTGTCAAGCACACTTCCATGAAACCGCACGCCCTCGCGCGCGCTGACTGCGAGACTGCTGCGCTCGCATGCCATGCGTATAGATGGCAAGGAAGCTCTACGAGTTCCCGGCGGTAACCAAGATTGCCTGCCCGTAAGCGTGCACGTCATGACTATTCGGATACGTGGCCTACTCCCTCAATGCCGAGTGCGCTTTGCATGCTCCGCGCGTTGGGTAAATATACTGAGCATAGAGATGCTTTTATTTGTTCTCTTGGATTTCGGGGCCGTGCCTACACCGGTCGATGCCAGCGTCGTGTCGTGCAGGGCCTCTATCATTGGTTCACCTTATTTGAGATCACACAGGGGCCTCATTGGGATCAGTGTATGTGTTGGACGGAGCAGGGTTGGATATCTTTTCTAGTCGATACGCTTAGACAGCTGGAGATGACAAAGGTTTTAGAGTTCTGCTTGATCAAGGACGCCTCTTCGGGTATGCATCGGAAGGAGGAGGAGGGTACTGCCGCACAACAACAGAATGAACTCGACCGTCAGGCTAAAATATTGGCGGTTTTGTTCTCGGATGAAACGCGGTGGAGGATTAATGCGGACTGGCTGTGTATGGAACTGCGGGGAGACAGTCAATGTGTGGCTAGATGGTTGACGGGCCGATATAGATGCTTGAACGAAGTGCGCGCGCGCACCATCGCCAGTGTGCAGAACCAGTCGTACTCACTGTGTACGCGGCATACAATACTCCGTCCAGAAGCAGGACGGGACATTTGGAAGTGGGTATGTCGGGAGGGGAATGAGGAGGCGGACCATGAGACACACCTGGCTAGAGAACGACAAACAACAACTGATGTTCGGTGGGATCACAACATACTTCAAATTTACGTGAGGGTCAATATAGTATGCATGCGATGAAAGGGGCTCCTTGGATGGCGGCAGATGCGAGTTTGGCACGTCGTGTGGTTGGGTGATCGGCCTTTTAATTTCCTCGAACCTTCCCCTTTCCATCTCTTCTCCTGGGCTTTCCTCCAACAGATGGCAGCCTGGTGTTGCCAGGCGGGCCTTTATGCTCCCTTCCCACTGCACCGTCGCTCAGGCCGAACTTGCTGCCTCACAGAGCCTATTGGCAGGTGTGTCTGATTTGTGCACGCTTCTGTGTAGATAGTACCCGCGAAAATCATCTGACAACTTCGCTGCTTTTTATATGCCAGCTTCGCTGCTAACTGTACAGCTTTGCTGTTCGGTATATGTCCTGTGTCCTGGCCTGCTCCTGTGGGAGCTCGATTCGGCCTACGCAGAACCGCAGAACCAAGGTCGATGGAGCTATGAGGCCAAGGGGATCCCTATCGAGCTCCATAGGGACTCCCTGGTGGTGGTAAATTGGCTTGTGGGAAGATATGCGTGTACGATGGCAGTGTATTGTCACACGATCGCGCGTATACAAAACATCATGTACCGATTGCATTGTACCGGCGATGTTGAACTTAGACCGCCGTCTTGGGGCCTAGAACCATGGAGGTGGTTTTACCGTGAAGGTAAGGGGCGTGCTGATGCTGAAACTTGGAAGGCCCGCGCGGGCCAGTCTCACTACACCTTCGACCCGCGGATTCACACTATTAGACGGGAACAGATAAAAAGGGATTTGTGGCTACTTTGATGGTGGTCGCTCCTCCCACGGTGTTGGCATAGGTTGGGTCCTTGACAAATTTGTGCTCCCTCGCCCTGCTCTTGATCTCTGTCATGGCGTTTGGCTATGCAACATAGCTTCTGAGGCTGCCGGCATCCCGCCCTCCTGCGCTGTCTGTCAAGCTGAGCTTTTGGCCAGCAAGCGCCTCGCTGAAGGTGTCGAGCACCTGCTCCTCTGCTGCGGACCTGAATCCTGAGCGGGGGCTCCTCTGTTCCCTGTGGGCTCCGAGCAAAGCCAAAACCAAGGTTGAGGGGGCTCCCCCCCGCAGTTTTGGCCTCGCAGCTGGGCCCCCTCGTACTCGAGCCGCAGCGTGCGGTCAGTGCTGCTGGCCCCGCCCGCGCTCCCATCACTGTGCGCTTCGATCGGGGCTCGGTGCGTGGCGCAGCCAGTGTCGCCACTGGCATCTGTGCATCGTGCTTCAGCCTACTGTACACACCCTTTGGTGGTGCACCGATTGTACCTCTCACGTCTATTTGTAGTCTTCTTGTCTTCTCCGTGCCTTTCAGACGATAGGTTGGACGACGGTGGGTTCGATTTCTCAGGCGTCTTCACAGTTGTGCTAATTGTGTGTGTTGATCGTGCTGTCTATTATTTCTTCCTCGTTGTCTCTTTTCCCATTGGACAGTTTTCTGCTTGTGCTGTGTGTGTCCCTTCCTTGTGTGGGGCCCCATTTGCCGAATCAGGTCTGTGTTGTTCTTGCAAGATCTCGTGCCTGTGCCTGCGCATGTGCCTGATGGCATTCCGCTGCTGCCCCGCATTCCTGTTTCTTCCTCCCGGGCGAGCCGACGAAAGGTGCGAAGGATCAGCCTTGCGACTTATCGTCAGGTCGAGACAGATTTTGCGATGCTGAGATGGCCGTTCCGTCGTGTTACCTTTGCAGAGGATGCCCAAGTTGACGCCTCGCCCTCCCCGTTGCCTGCCACTGCTCCGAAGGTTGCTGCGAATGGGCCACGCAATCCAGATGCTGGGGCGCGTTCTCATTCATATTCCAATTCTGGGATTCAAGGTGTCGGTGGGACTGAAGAGTTACCTGAGAAGTTTGGGAAGAAGGTCCGCTTTGATTTCGAAGACACTGGACGTCAAACATAGGTTCCCCAGGGAATGGTTCCTGACTCAAGTACTGTTGCTCATCCGGACCCTTCGTTGTCGACGTCATCCGAGTCGGGCCCCCCCCCCCCCCCATCTGTGAGGTTGCGATCCCTTCGAGCCCCTTGGGGATGAAGCGGTTCTCGTTCAAGCGATCGGTCCAGACTGATAGTTCAGCTTTCGGCAGTTCTTCTCATAGTTCAGCTTTCGGCAGTTCTTCTCATAGATCGTTCCATAGTTCGAATCTCGGCAGTTCTTTTCATAGTGCGGCAGTTCTTTTCAAAGATCCCACTTATCATAGTTCAGCTTTCGGTAGTTCTCCATCAGGGCGTGCTGCAGGCTCAACTGACACCAGAACTGCGGCAGGATCAGTGCCAAAGGCGTCGAAAGATGGGGCCGCGCTTCTCCCTCGGCCCCATGCTACAGAGGAAATGTTTCGCGCATGCGTGGGATCTTTCCCATTGAAATCCGAGGAACCCGAGGAAGACAGCTCGAGTGATGGTGAGTTTGCTCAAGCACAGGGTTCTTGGGTTGCTGATTTCGTGTTGGCTTTCCTCCGTTGCTTTGAACTTCGAAAGGATATTTGTGTGGGCTCGTGGGCCCAACCTCGCCTGTGTGGAAGTTCTCTTTCGATGTGCCAAAACGTCTGGTCCATGACTGAGTGCGAGTGGATTTCCGATGACATTCGGCGAGGGGCTGTGGAACTCTTGGAGCAGTTGTTCGATGTGGTGCAGCCGATGTGGGATTGCGTTCCAAGAGGGTATTTGTGAGCTGCTCTTTCATTCATCCATTCTTATGTCTGGTCCGCCTGTCGGCTGGCATCGTGCTGGTATTGGGGCAGTGGATCTCTCACCTTACAAATCTACTCATTGTCAGCGTGATGCATGCCCCACTTGAGTTGGTAACCTCCTGTATTGAGACGTTAGCCTGCTAGCATCCCGTGTAGGATGTCCGCTGTCTCGCTTTTGGCGAGTCGTGGATCGCTCTGTGAACCCGTGACCTGAGCGAGTCTCGCCTCCGAGGCTCGTGGGCTCTGAGCATGGCAAAAACCAACGTTGACGGTTCACCGCCGGCTTCCAGTGTGGGATCCACTTGTGGCGTCCCAAACCTGGGTAACAGCGCAGTCCAGCGTAGGAAATCTTCGTGGGAGACCATGCTTGGGGAGTTCGAGGAAGCTTCGCAGGAGCTGCGGAGGAGCTGCGGAAGAGCTTCTGGCACGCGTATCGGGAACGGGTCGGACAACGCTTCTCGGGACACGCTGCGAGGACAAGGAATTCGCTCCGGGGATGCCTGCCCGGAGCCTTGGAGAGGAGCTGGCGTAGCCCTGCCTGCTGGCTTCTTATCCAAATGCCCTCTCAGCTCTTCAATAAGCTATCTGGAACATCTTTACGCCCTGGTCAGGTCGGAGCAGTTTCGCGACCTGCCAGGGTCTGGGTCCGAGAGTTCGACCTTGGAAGCTGTCCAACGCGCGCGGGCCCTGTGTCGTGGGAGACACTTGTCAGGATTCTGGACAGAATGCCTGGGGAGCTCGCGAGCTTCGGAAACCTGCGAGGGAGACGCCTGCCAGGGCGCAGGAAAGCATGCCTGGGGGGCTTGCAAGACTCGGAAAGGCAGCGCTGCAAAGTTGCCGCGGACAGGCTTGAGGCGCGCGTATTGGGGATAAGTAGGTAAACGCTTCCCGGAACACGCTGCGAGTTCGAGCAAGTCGCTGCGAGGATGCCTGACCGGGGGCCGTGGGGAGGGGCCGGGGATGCCCTGCCTGCCGTCTTCTTGTCGGGTCCGAAACCTGGATGGAAGGGCGCCGTGAGGGCCCGCAATGGCTTGTGGAAGAACTCTGGAAGGACCTGGAGAGAGGTTCCGAAGGACCTTCTGGGGAGTTTCCTTGCGCGCGTTCTGGGGAACTCTTAGGAGAGGCCTGCCGGGACATGCGAGGTCACGGGAGGCGCGCCGGGGATTCTGGACAGAAGCCGGAACGTGCTCCGGGGCTACCCTGCGGCTCCGGCTTCTTAATGTGCAACCCTCTTTAGCAAGAGGTCTCCCATGGCGCGTTTCTGGTTTGGACAGGGTCCTCTTGCTGCGTCCCAAACCCGGTAATCGCAGCAATCTGATGCGAGTGAAATGCATGGGGCAAGCGCTTGCGAGGACGCTGGAAAGCATGCCTGGAGAGCTTGCAAGCTTGAGAAAGGAGCTTCGCTGGATCCCCCGAAGAGCTTCGAAGGACTTCCGGAAAGGGTTCAGGCGCGCTTATTGGGAAGGAGTCGGATAACGCTTCTGGGGGCACGCTGGATCTCCAGGCAAGTCGCTGCGAGGTGTCTGCACCGGCGCTGGAAAGAGCTGCTGGGCCATCCTGCGCTGCCGGCTAAACCTTTTGAGCTCCCAGAGAGCTATCCAGGAAAATGCCCGCATAGTAGGGCGCCAGACAGGCGTGCGAAGGATTGTCGAGAAACCCTCGAAGGAGCTGGAGAGCTTTTGAAGGACCTTCTGGAGAGCTTCCGGGCTCGGGTATTGGAAAAAGCAGCGAGAAAAGTTCGTCGGGGCCCGAGGCTTCTTGCCTGAAGCCAGAACGAGCTCGGGGGCTACTCTGCGGCTCTGGTTTCTGCGTGTGAATAGTTTTCATCTCTGCGAGCTATCCAGGGAAAACGCAGATAACAGGGCGCCAGAAGGGCGTGCGAAGGCCTATGGAAGGAGTCTGGACGCTTTGGGGAAGAGCTCCCGAAGGACCTGCGGAAAGGCTTCAGGCACGCGTATTGGAAACGAGTAGGAAAACGCTTCTCGGGACACGCTGGAGGGTCAAGCAGGGCGCTCCAGGGATGCTGGACCGGCGTCGGAAAAAAGCTTCCTGACTACCCAGTGCTGCCGGCTTCTAACCTGGAAGAACCTTTTTAGCTTTCAGACAGCTACCTGGGTATCAAGAAGCCCGAGCCGCAGTTTCGCCCCGGAGCTCGTTCTGGCTTCCGGAAGGACTTCTCGGCGTGGATTGCTGGGTCTTGCAGCGTGTCCCGAGAGGCCTTGTCTAAGCGTTTCCCAGTGCGCGTGCCGGGAAGCGGTCTATCGGAAGCTCTCTCCAGGTTCTCTCAGAGATCTTTCACAAGTCTTCGCACGCCTTTCTGGCGCCCTGTTATCCTGGTTCTAGAACCCATAAGCATGGGTTTCAGTAGGAGGACATGGGAAATCAATGGAAGCCTGCGCAACAAAGCACAGCATGCCTCGCAGTGTGGACGCGGCCAATCCCTGCATTCCCGGATAGCCTTCTGAGTGCTAAGATGGTTTGACATCAGAAGCTGGCAGCACTGGGTAGCCCGGAAGCTCTTTCCGGCGCCAGTCCAAAATCCTTGGCGCAACTTGCTTGAGCCTACAGCGGGTCCCGTATGCGTTTTCCTATTCGTTCCCACTGCGCGTGTCGGAAGCCTTTTCGCAGCTCCATGGAAGCTCCCTGAGAGCTCATGCGAAGTTCCTTTCTCCAGATTGCAAGCTCCCCAGGCATGCCCGGATAGCTCCCTGAGAGCTAAGAGGACTTCATATCAAGAAGCTGGAGCCGCAGGGTAGCCCCAGAGCTCGACCCGGCTTCCGGCAGGACAACCTCGGCGGGGCTTGCTGGGTCTCGGCGCGGCTTGCGTGCCCAGAAGCTCTCCAGAAGGTCCTTCGGAAACTCTTTTCCAGGTCCTTCCAGAGATCTTCGACAGACATTCGCGCGCCCGTGTGGCGCCCTACCATGCAAGTTTCCCCCGCATGTTCCAGGAGAGGAAAAAACACACACACACACACAATTAATCCTCGATTCCCGAGAAAATATGGGAAAATATGGGAAGTGGGGGGGGAAGACAGAAACCCAGAAACTGTGGACAAATATGGGGAATATTTTTTGTGCGTGTATTTATTTGTGTGTCCTGGGGCCCCTTTCAAAGTTTTCCACGCGATTTGTTCTGCGTCGCTATCCGGTTTTTTCCCGGATAGCTTGTTAGAGAGCCAGGAGGGTTCCATATTAGAAGGTGGCAGGCAGGGCTGCGCCAGCTCCTCTCCGCGGCCCCCGGCTGGGCACCCTCGCAGCGGCCTGCTTGAACTCGCAGCGGATCCCGAGAGCGCCTCCCAATGCGCGTGCCTGAAGCCTTGCGGCAGCTCGTTCGCATCTCCCTCGAAGCTCTCCTGCCGAAGCTCGCGAGCTCTCCCGGGCGTGCGTCCCAGCGTCCTGGCGGACGTCTTCCCCTCAGGCCTCCTGCGCTTTGAGCTGTTCCCGAGTACCTCTTTGGAGGGCTCGTCGTCCGTCGTCCTCGTCCTCGTTCTCGTCCTCGTTCTCATCCTCGTCGTCGTCGTCGTCGACTACAGCGGGGGTTAGGCCACGAGTGTTTCAGATAGGACGCTGGCACGCAGGGCTGCGCGCGACCCCTCTCCGGGGCGCCCAGTCAGGCAGCGTCACGGCGCCTCCTGCGAGCTCGCAGCGTGCCCCAGGGGCGTTTTTTTTGCAAGCTCGGTCCCAACGCGCCCGCCGGAAGCCTGTCCGCAGGTTCCTGCGCAGCTCCCTCGAGACTCCTGCGACGCTTCCTTTTTGCAGCTCGCGAGCTTCCCAGGCCTTCCCGATAGCTCGTAGAGAGCTAGGAGGGTCTCTGCGTTCCTGTGGGTCAGCCGCGCATTCTTGGTCGACCTCGTCGCGGCCATCGCCATCCGGGAGCATTTTCCCCTCATGACTCGCGCACCCAACTCCCAGACCCGCTGCTTTTTGTTTGTTGGCGGAGCTCGATTCTGCCTTTTCGATCAGAAGGCTGGCGTGCAACAGGGATCCCTTTGTCCCGTGTCATGTTTGCGGCCGCGGCTGACTTGCTGCTGCGCCGGTCGTCTCTCGGCCACGAGCGTGGCGCTCTCACTTGGAATAAAGCACGACGGATGTATTCGGATCGAGCGCCTGGGTGGGGTCAGGCCGGGTGCGGTGCATGAGTTTGCATATCGGGCTTATGTCGCTGCGGTATTGACTTTCTTCGGGCAGCTGGATGGCGTGCCTCACGAGTTCGACACCGCCAAGCACCGAGCGCGCGCTGCAATATTCCGCGGCCCGCTGGGTTGGCTATCACCTGCTTGCTTGCGTGCCCTCCGACGTCTTGGTTGTGCGGTGGAGCTCCCGAACATCCAGCAGACGGCGTTGGCGGCCAAGTGCCGCGTGACCATGTGGGAGGACCGCCGCCGGGGGGGTCTTCGAGTCGACCTTCGCTCCGCTGCTCCTCAACGCGCCCGCAGGGCTTGCAGCTTCGCAGATCGAGCTGCTTTTTGAGCTGCTGGTGGGACGTGGCCCTCGTTCTCCAGCTGGCTGGTGCCGCCTGTCTGGCACGCGCGCGCGGGTGCGATTCCGCCGCCATCATGGCCCGACCAGCCGGCAGTGCGGCCGGGACAGACTGGGAGCCAGCAGCGCGGAAGCATTGGCAGAGGGAGCGCCCGAAGATCGTCCAGGTTCTCGCTAACCGACGGTATCTTCCGGGATTCTCGATTCCCGCGGTACACATCGGCCGTGACGCCAAGACGTGCGCGGTCTTGGTTGCCGCGCGTGTGCGGAACATCTTTGCGTCGGCGGCTCGGCAGGGGACGTTTGCGCCAGCGACGGGAGGCCCAAGCGGGGATGCCGGTAGAGCGAATTGAACCGCCACGCAAAGGGGAGGAGCCGGGGGAGGGCACGGCCGAAACAAGGGCGGGCGGAGCGAACGGCTCAGGGGGGACGGGTCGCTCCCCGAGCGGGCGGCGCGGCCAGCCCCGCCGGCGGAGCGCGTGCGGAACACGGGGTTCCGTGCGATCAGCCCTCATCGTGAGGATGATCAGCGTCTCAGGGGTATCTTTGCATCCTTGCCTCTGCGGTCATCTTCGGTCCATCCTCAGCCACTTCTGCATGGCCAGCCCCGCTTGCAGAGCCTCGGCATGGGCGTCCAGGGCCCGTGCATCCCTACCGCCCATATTTACTGTATGGGTTGACTGACCTCGCTGAGATTTTCCGCTCCTCCTACCCGTGTCGCTGTCTTGTTGCCGGCCAGTCTGCCTGCCACCGTGTCTCCTGACAGATCCTGACGCCCGCCAGACAACCGGGCGGGTTGCTCCCAGGATGCGTTTCTTTCTTCTCCCCCCACTCGTCGCCCCCTTCTCCCTCCGCTGCCCTCCCGCCCTTCTCTCCCGTGCGCGCTCGCGTTGGGCCTTCGACACGCTGTGGCCCACCACCCACCAAACCACCCCAACCCGACCCGAAGGCCTCATTTTGCCCTCCATTTCCAGTGGGGGGGGTCTGGGAACATCGAATAAACACATATGGAGCCCATACCCCCCCCAACCCGAAATTCGGGTCTTCGGGTTGGGTTGGGGTGGTCTGGTAGGCAGTCAGTGGCCCAGGGACATCTTCTCAGCAGTGCTTCTTGCGGTGCCGCTTCCCGGAGGGCTCGCCCGGCTTCTTTCCGCTGCTCGCCGCGTGAGCTTGCCGATCAAGTGTTGGCTCGTGCAGCGTGCGCTCCTCGTCCTCCTGCACTTCATGTCTCAGGAGAGGAAAAAACACACAGACACCATGAATCGTCGATTCCCCAGAAAATGTGGGAAACTATGGGAAGTGGGGGGGAAGACAAAAACCCAGAAAATATGGGAACAGATGGGGAATCTTTTTATTTGTGTGCATCGATTTGTGTGTCCTGGGGCCCCTTCATTCACTCCATGTTGTGTCGGATTTGTTGCGGTGGCCGTCTCGGCCCTGCGATGCACCGCCAAAGGGCCTCACTCTGCAGCTCCAGCCCCTACCATCCCCACCCCCTCGCTGACCCCCCAGTTTTAGTCCGTAGCAGTTGGCCTCGACATCACTGTCCAGCGGATTGATTCCCCAAGCCTGAGCCCGCAACTGCTGCTCCCAGTGTCGATCCCCAAATTCCGTTGAATGCGCGCAGACGTCCCCGATGCGGCTTTTCACAATGACATGTGCCTTGTTTTT
This sequence comes from Prorocentrum cordatum, assembly GCA_963575745.1. Lineage (NCBI taxonomy): Eukaryota > Dinophyceae > Prorocentrales > Prorocentraceae > Prorocentrum > Prorocentrum cordatum. The sequence continues at coordinate 101,166 of CAUYUJ010000485.1, forward strand.
CCCAACCATCCTGTGGTGTTGGGTCCTCGTTTTGAAGGGACGTCGCCCCGCGTTCTCCTCTCCTCCTCTCCTCTCCTCTCCTCCTCCCCCTCCTCCCTCCTCCCTCCTCACACCATCATCATCGTCATCATGATCCATTTTGGCACACCCCTCACACGTTTCGTGGCCCCATAGGGAGCTCCGCCGAAGGCCCCAGTACTGCCGCCGGCATGCGTCCCGCACACCGAATTCGGCACACCCCTCACACGTTTCGTAGCCCCATAGAGGGAGCCCCACCGAAGGCCCCAGTGCTGCCGCCCGCATGCGTCACGCACACCCAATTCGGCACACCCCTCACACGTTTCGTGGCCCCATAGGGAGCCCCACCGAAGGCCCCAGTGCTGCCGCCCGCATGCGTCACGCACACCCGATTCGGCACACCCCTCACACGTTTCGTGGCCCCATAGGGAGCCGACCGACGGCCCCAGTGCTGCCGCCCGCATGCGTCACGCACACCCAATTCGGCACACCCCTCACACGTTTCGTGGCCCCATAGGGAGCCCCACCGAAGGCCCCAGTGCTGCCGCCCGCATGCGTCACGCACACCCAATTCGGCACACATCCCTCACACGCTTCGTGGCCCCATAGGGAGCCCCCGACCTAGAGCTGCCGCCCCATGCGTCACGCACACCCAATTCGGCACACCCCTCACACGTTTCGTGGCCCCATAGGGAGCTCCACCGAAGGCCCCAGTGCTGCCGCCCGCATGCGTCACGCACACCCAATTCGGCACACCCCTCACACGTTTCGTGGCCCCATAGGGAGCTCCACCGAAGGCCCCAGTGCTGCCGCCCGCATGCGTCCCGCACACCCAATTCGGCACACCCCTCACACGTTTCGTGGCCCCATAGGGAGCTCCACCGAAGGCCCCAGTGGCGGCGCTCACATGCGCATGCGTCCCGCACACCCATTTCGGCACATCCCTCACAGGTTTCGTGGCCCCATCATCCACCGGAGGCCCCAGTGGCGGCGCTCACATGCGTCACCCACACCCACCCAATTCGGCACACCCCTCACACGTTTCGTGGCCCCATAGGGAGCTCCACCGAAGGCCCCAGCGGCCGCGCTCACATGCGTCCCCGCCACCCATCCCGGCACGCCCCTCACAACAACAGGTTTCGTGGCCCCATAGGGAGCTCCACCGAAGGCCCCAGTGGCACCGCCCGCATGCGTCACCACCCGCACCCAATTCGGCACACCCCTCACACGTTTCGTGGCCCCATAGGGAGCTGCACCGAAGGCCCCAGTGGCGGCGCTCACATGCGTCCCCGCCACACATCCCAGTACACCCCTCAC
>CAUYUJ010000485.1:110000-113043 GCA_963575745.1 Prorocentrum cordatum
GGCTTGCTTGCCCTGCGGAGGTCAACGGAACGAGTGGGGGTGGGCGTCGACCCCGAGAGTACAGGCGCCCCCCCAGCCACGGAAGAAGTGGCGAGGGCTGTGGGTCGTCCAATGGCGAGGGAGGCGGGGTTGGTGCCAGGGCCGCCCCGTGCGCCGCCCCCGCCCTTCGAGGATGGGCCTCCCAGTGATGGGGGGAACGGCCCCCAGCCCGACGTGGACGCGGAGGACCAGGGGCCCCAGCTGACCGAGGCCCAGACCGTGAAGGAGGTAACGGACGTCGAGCCCTTGCTGCGGCTTGGCTTATCCAAGAAGTCGCTGAAGCGCATGGCGCGGGCCTATGGCGCCCTCAAATTCGAGGCCATGCGCGCCCGCATGCTGGGCGGCCGGGGGGCCATCCTGGAGAAGGAGGAGGACATGGTGAGTGGCGCCGAGGCGCAGGACGGAGTCCAGAAGTGGCTCGACGCGCTGGGCGAGGAGGCGGAGGAAGATGTGGGAAGGCTGAAGAGGGGTGTCCTGGAAGCCTCGGGGATTGCAGACGCCCGCCTGGGGCGCAAACGTGCCCGGAAGGAGGGGTGCCAGGGTGGCGCCGCGGCGCAGGGGGCCTACCGCCGCATGGGCGACTACACGGACCAGTTTTACCGTGACAAGGGCTTCGCGTTCAACATGTACTACAAGTGCGCGGCCAACAAGACCTGGGATAATCCCAGGGGGTGCTGTTCGGTGATCCGATCGGATCGCTGGTCACAGCTGCTCTCATGCGCCCAGGAGGCAGCGGGAGAGACGGGCCAGCGCTGGTACTGCCACTGCGGGGCGCGCTACTCGACCTCCTACGGAGTCCGCGTCGAGCTTATAGAGGAGAAGGCGAAGCCGCCACGCGCGTGCTACATGCACGCGGGGCATCCCGAGGAGGACATCCGCGACCTGAAGGCCCTGCTGCGCTACGACAAGTTCAAAAAGGAGGGGATCACAGTGCTCAACGCGGTGGGCCTTCTGCAGCACCTGCCCAAGGTAGAGCCGATGGCGGTTGGCACCGTCTTCAAGCGCTATGCTCCGCACCAGGCACAATGGGGGGGCCACTATGTGCTGATGGAGGGGCTCACCTGGGAGAGCTTGCCCACGTTCGAGTGGACCGACCTTTGCGCGCAGGTCGCCTGGGGACTGAACGACCCCGAATGGGCGGGGTACAGCAAGAAGACGCGGAACGAAGCCAAGAGGGAGCGCCTGGAGATGGCGCACAGGGAATCGGCGCACTACGAGCGCCGCCACAACCTGAAAGTGGGCAGCCTCTCGGGCGGCGGGGGTGGTACAGGGGTCGCCCCGCGCGCCACCCCCGCTCGCAGCGCCAGTGCCCCGCCAGCGAGCGGGGCCCGCGGCAGCGAGGACCCGCCACCGCCGCCGGCGGGAGTCCCGCCAGAGGCCGTGGCCATCATGGGCCCCCCGCCGCCGCCGCCGACGGCGCCCCCTGGTGCGCCGCCGCCGCCGACCCACCCGCCGCCGCAGACGGGCGTGCCCCCGCAGCAGGCCCCAAGCGCTGCAGCCCTGAACGTGGCCCTCGGTGAAGACCTCGAGCGCCAGATATTTGGGCCCGCAGGGCAGGCGGGGGGCAGTGTCGACCTCGGCGGGGAGGTGCGGGCGCTGCCGTCGCAGGTCTTCGCCGCCATCGCGCAGGGAACAGGCCAACAGGCCTGAGGAATAATGCCCAGCAGGTTCCAGGGCCTTGACAGGCCGCGTGAGTACATGCCAAATTGTCTACTTGCTGCTTTCTGTAGTGCGGCGGGCCCACAGCGGCGCCCCCACTCGCGTGGCGTCGCCTGTAGCCTGTGCCTAGGCTAGGCAAATGGCTACCTGTGCACTCTGCCACCTTGGCTCGCCAACTGGCTTGCCATCTCGGCCTCCTCGCGTTCACTTGCGCTCGTTGGCCTCGCTGGCGGTGCTGGGGCAGCCCCGTGTACTGCAGCGTCGCCGTCGGGCGCCTGGCCATTTTGGCCTGCCACCCTGGCTTCATCTCGCGCCTTCTTGCGCTTGTAGGCTTGGGTGGCGGTGCTGGGGTCGCCCCGTGTGCTGCTATGCTGCCGCCTGCGCCCTACTTTTTGCTGTAGGGGCCAGCTGCCCTCGGCCAGGCGCCAGTTGCTGCGTGCACGTCAGACCTGCCCTTGGCTGGCCACCCAGGCCTAGCCTCGCGTCTTCCCGCGCTAGTCGGCCTGGGTGGCGGTGCTGGGGTCGCCCCGTGTGCTGCTGTGCCGTTGCTGGCGCTTCACCCTGGGCTGTTGGCCCAACTGCCCGCGGTGCGAGCGCCTGGCGTTGCAAGCATGTCAGACCCGCCCTTTCACCCAGAAGAGGTGCGCGCTACATACTGGTAATGAGGCAGCCACAAGGACGCTCTTCCCTAGGTGGTTGAGCCGTGGTGACGTGGTGCACGAGACCGCCAGTAGTAGTAGTAGTAGTAGTAGTAGTAGTAGTAGTAGTAGTAGTAGTAGTAGTAGTAGTAGTAGTAGTAGTAGTAGTAGTAGTAGTAGTAGCAGTAGCAGCAGCAGTAAAAGTAGCAGTAGCAGTAGCAGTAGCAGTAGCAGTAGTAGCAGTAGTAGTAGTAGTAGTAGTAGTAGTAGTAGTAGGAAACGTAGTAGTGGTGGCGGTCGTCGTAGAAATACTAGTAGTAGTAGTCGTAGTAGTAGTAGTAGTAGTAGTAGTAGTAGTAGTAGTAGTAGTAGTAGTGGTAGTAGTAGTAGTAGTAGTCGTAGTAGTAGTAGTAGTAATAGTAGTAGTAGTTAGTAGTAGTAGTAGCTATAAGTCGTAGTATAGTCGTGGTAGTAGTAGTAGTGTAGTAGTAGTAGTAGTAGTAGTCGTCGTAGTCGTAGTCGTAGTAGTAGTAAGTAGTCGTGTAGTATTAGTAGTAGTAGTAGTATAGTAGTAGTAGTAGTAGTAGTAGTAGTGGTAGTTTAGCAGTTTAGTAGTAGTAGTAGTGGTAGTAGTTCGTAGTTAGTTATAGTAGTGGTGGTGGTTAGTAGTTAGTCGTAGTCGGTAGCCGTAGTTCGTAGTAGTAGTC
>CAUYUJ010000486.1:0-105000 GCA_963575745.1 Prorocentrum cordatum
GTAGTAGTAGTAGTAGTAGTAGTAGTAGTAGTAGTAGTAGTAGTAGTAGTAGTAATAGTAGTCGTAGTCGGAATAGCAGTAGGCCCCGGGGTAGTAGTAGTAGTAGTAGTAGTAGTAGTAGTAGAAGTAGTAGTAGTAGTAGTAGTAGTAGTAGCAGTAGTAGTAGTAGTAATAATAGTAGTAGAAGTAGAATAGCAGAAATAGCCGCAATTCAGAAAATTATTCACTGCGTGGAGCTTCCCATATGTGCATATATTCGCATGGACCTGTCCGCCGTGAATGTCTAGGCGCAAGAGCTTTCGAATATAAACGGGCTTCAGTTGTGACGGTCTGGACATTAATCTAACTGCGAATGAATTGGAGTGTGAATGAGCCTCAGTAGTACGAGCGCGTCTCTGTGCATGAGCCTGGGGCCTCCTGGGGCCTCCTGGAACCTACTGGGGCTTCCTGGGGTCTCCAAGAGCCTCTTGGGGCCTCCTGGGACCTCCTAGGGAGGTTTCGTCCCCAGGAGAGGCGCAATATATAGCAACAGGCGTACATAAAACATTGCGGATTAGAGCCACAGGAGAAAAGGCAATATATAGGAACACGCGTAAAAACACCAAGGACTCGTGCCCCAGGAGAGGCCCAACATATAGGAACATAAGTAAAACATGTAGGATTGTGTACACAGGAGAAGGACACCCTATAGAAACATACGTATAACATCACAGAATCGTGCTCCAGGTGAGGCCCAATCGACAGGAGCATACGTAAAAGACATGGGATTGGAGACACTCCTGTTGCTTTCTGAAGCCTTCTGCTCCTGGGGCCTCTCGGGGCCTCCTGTTGCCTTCCGAGGCCTCCTGGCGTTTCCTGTTGCCTCCTGGGGCCTCCTGTGGTTTCCTGAGGCCTTCTGGAGCTTCCTGGGGCCTCCTGGAGCCTCTTGGGACATCCTGTGGCCTCGTAAGTCTTTCTGTGGCCTCCTGAGGCCTCCTGGGACCTCATGTGGTCTCCTGGAGTCTCCTGGAGCCTGTTGTAGCCTCCTGAGAAGAATCTGCGCCCACGAGCCTGGCCACCAAAACAAGCAAACCGATCGAGACATCGTCAAAATCTGGCCCATCTGGGGGGTGTCAGTGAGCGCCTCGCTCGAGCCATCCTCCAAATCTGCTCCGAAAGCGAAGGATGTTGGCACAGAAAACAGGCAAACCGCTCGAGACATCCCCACACAATCCTGCGAAAGCGGCCGAGTGAAACACCCCCCCGCCGCTCCCCTTAGGAACGTGAAAATGAGCGCCTCGCTCGAGACATCCTCCAAATCTGCTCCGAAAGCGAAGGATGCTGGGACAGAAAACAGGCAAACCGCTCGAGACATCCCCACAAAATCCTGCGAAAGGGGCCGAATGAAACACACACCCCCGCCGCTCCCCTTAGGAGTGCTGAAGCCACAGAATCGCCTGAGACATCCTCAGCATCAGTGTGTGTGAGTCGTCCGGTGAGTGGACCTGAGTGAGTGTAGTGAACGTATGAGTACAAGTACGAATGCGTCTGAGTGATGAGTGAGTCTGAGTGATGAGTGAGTCTGAGTGATGAGTGAGTCTGAGTGATGAGTGATGAGTCAGAGTCATGACTGAATCCGAGTGATGAGTGAGTCTGAGTGATGAGTGAGTCTGAGTGATGAGTGGGTCTGAGTGATGAGTGAGTCTGAGTGATGAGTGAGTGGGTATGAGTGAAAGGAGTGGTGTGTTCTTTTACTCGTCGTACTAGACAGGAGATTTAATGAAAGTACCAGTATTAAGAACAATCGTAGTAATCGTATGAGTGGTAGCAGTAGTATTCGTACTGGAATTAGTGGTAGTAGTAGTAGTAGTCGTCGTCGTAGTAGCAGTAGTAGTAGTAGTAGTAGTAGTAGTAGTAGTAGTAGTGGTAGTAGTAGTAGTAGTCGTAACAGTAGTAGTAATAATGGTACTAGCAGTAGTAGCAATAGGAATAATGTAGTAGCGAGTAGTAGTTGCAAGAGTAGTTAGTAGTAGTAGTAGTAGAAACAGAAGTAGTAGTAGTAGTAGTAGTAGTAGTAAAAGCAGTAGTAGTAGTAGTGGTAGTACGGGAGGTAGTGGTCATTGTAGTGGTATGTGGTGGTCGTGGTGGCAGTGGTAGTAGTAAAAGTACCCATAATACTAGTAGTAGTTGTAGTTGTAGTAGTAGTAGTAGTAGTAGTAGTAGTAGAAGAAGTAGTAGTAATAATAAGAATAGCAGTAGTAGGGGTAGTAGTAGTAGTAGCAGCAGCAGTAGTAGTAGTAGTAGTAGTAGTAGTGGTGGTGGTGGTAGTAATAGTAGTAGTACTAGTCGTAGTAGTAGTAGTAGTCGTCGTCGTCGCAGTAGTAGTAGTAGTAGTAGTAGTAGTAATAGTAGTACTAGTCGTAGTCGTAGTCGTAGTAATAGTAGTTGCAGTAGTAGTAGTGGTAGTAAAAAAATAGTAGTGACATAGAAGTAGTAGTAATAGTCGAAGTAGTGGGAGTAGTAGTAGTAGCAGTCGTAGTAGTAGTAGTAATAATACTGGAAGTGGAAAGAGAAGTAGTAGTGATAGTAGCAGTATCAATACTACTACTACGACTACTAGTCACAATAGTCGTGCTAATCGTCGTGGTGGTACTGGTAATAGTAGCAGCAGCAGCAGTATCAGTAGTAGTAGTAGTAGTAGTAGTAGTAGTAGTAGTCGTAGTCGTAGTCGTAGTAGTTGTAGTAGTAGTAGTACCAGTGATGGTAATAGTAGTAGTGTTAGAAGTATTAGTAGTATGTATGAGTAGTGATAACAGTAGTACGAGTACTAATAATGGTAGTAGTGATCGTAATCGTAGGCGTAGTGGTAGTAGTAGTAATGGTCGTGGCAGCCGTAGTATTATTGTTATGTATAGTAGTAGTAGTAGCAGCAGCAGCAGTAGTAGTAGTAGTAGTAGCAGTAGTAGTTGTAGTAGTAGTAGTAGTAGTAGTAGTAGTAGTAGTAGTAGTAGCAGAAGCAGTAAAGGTAGTTGCTGTAGTGGTAAAGGTAGAAGGCGTAATCGCAATCGTGGTCATATTAGTAGTAGTGGAACTAGAAGTGGCGGTAGCAGTACTAGTAGTAGTAGAAATATCGTTAATGGTGACAGTAGTATCGGTAGTAGTAGTAGTAGTAGTAGAAGTAGAAGTAGTAGTAGTGGTAGTAGTAGTAGTAGTAGTAGTAGTAGTAGTAGTAACCCGAGTCGTATTAGCGGTAGTAGCAGTGGCAGTAGCAGTAGCAGTAGCAGTGGTAGTAGTAGTAGTAGTAGTAGTAGTAGTAGTAGTAGTAGTAGTCGTAGTAGTAGTAATAAGAGTAGTAGTCGTAGTAGTAATAGTAGTAGTAGTAGCAGCAGTAGTAGTAGTAGTAGTAGTAGCAATAGTGGTGGTAGGGGTAGCAGTAGCAGTGCTAGCCGTAGTAGTAGGCGTATTCGTCGTAGTAGTAGTGGTAGTAGCAGTAATAATAGTAGTCGTCATAGTAGTAGCAGTAGTAGTAGTAGTGGTGTTAGTAGTAGTAGTAGTAGTAGTAGTAGTAGTAGTAGTAGTAGTAGTAGTAGTAGTAGTAATAGTAGTAGCGGTGAGACTACTAGTAATACTAGTCGTAAAAGCCGTCGTAGTAAAAGTAGTAGTCGCAGTAGTAGTGGTAGTCGTAGTAGTGGTAGTCGTAGCAGTGGTAGCTGTAGTAGTCGTAGCCGTACTAGAAGTAGTAGCAGTAGTAATATTAGTAGTAGTAGTAGTAGTAGTAGTCGTAGTAGTCGTAGTAGTAATAGTGGTGGTAGTAGTAGTCGTAGTGCTCGTAGCAGTCGCAGTAGCATTCGCATTCGTAGTAGTATTAGTAATGCAAGTAGTAGTGGTAGTAGTAGTAGTAGTAGTAGGAGGAGTAGTAGTTAGTAGTAGTAGTGGTGGTAGTAGTAGTAGTAGTAGTAGTAGTAGTAGTAGTAGTAGTAACAGTAGTAGTAGTAGTAGCAGTAGTAGTAGTAGTCGTAGTAGTAGTAGTGGTAGTAGTAGGTAGTAGGTAGTAGGTAGTAGGTAGCCGTAGCAGCAGTAGTAGTAGTAGTAGTAGTAGTCGTCGTAGTAGTCGTAGTAGTAGTAGTAGTAGTAGTAGTAGTAGATGTAGTAGTAGTAGTAGTAGTAGTAATCGTAGTAGTAGAAATCGTAATAGTACTAGTCGTAATAGTAGTAGTAGTAGTAGTAATAGTAGTAGTAGTAGTCGTAGTAGTAGTAGTAGTAGTAGTAGCAGTCGTAGCCGTAGTAGTAGTAGTAGTAGTAGTAGTAGTAATAGTAGTAGTAGTAGTGGTGGTGGTGGTAGTAGTAGTAGTAGTAATAATAGTCGTCGTACTAGTAGCAACAGTAGTAGTGGAAAAAGTACTAGTAGTAGCGGTAGTAGCCGTGGTAGTTGTAGTAGTAGCAGTAACATTAGTAGTAGTAGTAGTAGTCGTCGTAGTAGTCGTAGTAGTAGCAGCACTAGTAGTAGTAGAAGTAGTAGCAGTAGTAGTGGTAGTAATAGTAGTGGTAGTAGTCGCAGTAAAATAAAAGTGATAGTAGTAGTAAGAATAACAGTAGTAGTAGTAGTTGTAGTGGTATTAGTAGTAGTAAGTAGTAGGTAGTAATAAGTAGTAGTAGTAGTAGTAGTAGTAGTAGTAGTAGTAGTAGTAGTAGTAGTAGTAGTAGTAGTAGTAGTAGTAGTAGTAGTAGTAGTAGTAGTAGTAGTAGTAGTAGTAGTAGTAGTAGTAGTGTAGTGTAGTAGTAGTAGTAGTAGTAGTAGTAGTAGTAGGTAGTAGTAGTAGAAGAAGAAGTAGTCGTAGTCGTAGAAGTAGTAGTAGTAGTCGTAGTAGTAGTAGTAGTAGTCGTAGTGTAGTAGTAGTAGTAGTAGTAGTAGTAGTAGTAGTAGTAGTAGTAGTAGTAGTAGTAGTAGTAGTAGTAGTAGTAGTCGTAGTCGTAGTAGCCGTAGTCGTATAGTAGGAGTAATAGTAGCAGTAGTAGCAGTAGTAGCAGTAGTGGTGGTGGTAGTAGTAGTAGTAGTAGTAGTAGTAGTAGTAGTAGGAGTAGGAGTAGTGGTAGTGGTAGTGGTAGTGGGAATGAGGAGGCAGAGGAGGAGGAGGCGGAGGAGGGTGAGGATGAGGAGGAGGAGGGGCGGACAGGACCGTCTGGAGGATGCTGGCGAACAAGAGCGTGGGGAGCAACACGCGCGCCATCCTCGAGTGCTGGCGACAGCGCTTCCTGACGGCAGCCGTCCAACTGGACCGTCCGACGCCTCGAGCCAGAACAGCTCCTGGAGGAGGACCGCCGACTGATTCTGACGACGCCACGGGGGGGTCCGCATTCACGCAGACTGTGCACCCAAGAAGAGGGTCACGGAGAGGGACCCAGTGTGCACTCACAGGAGCCTTGGAGGGCGCACAGACGTCCTGAGGCATTCGAGGGACCCCGCATGTTTCAATTAGGATGACGAGCGAGCGGGAGACGACGGCGGAGGGAAATGAAGGGAGGGGGGAGGAAGGGGGAACGGGTTGGCCGATCTGCGCGAATGCCGCATCACATTCAGGGTGCCGTGGGAGAACGAAAGGCGAGACAAGATAAGAAACTCGGGGAGCCCGAGCCGACAGGGGCCGCACAGCCGACAGGGAGACTGTGCTTGCTGTGCGCCAGCACCTTCGAAAAAGCGCCCCCCATCCAGGAGGGGGCACTGGCCCAGCTGGCGCCCACAAAAGTACGCCGCCCCAAGAGGGGGCAGTGCGGCAGCACTCAGGCATGGGAGACCTGGGGGGGATAAAACACTGCGGACGAGGATGATGATGATGGTGATGATGATGATGAGGGGGAAGCAGCAGCAGGAGCGGGGAGAAGCAAGATGAGGAGCAAAAGGCCAGGGAAGAGGAGGATGCCAAGGAGGATGGTGATGATTCGGTGATGATGATGATGACGAGGAGGAGGAGGAGGAGGAGGAGGAGGAGGAGGGGGAGGAGGAGCTCGAGAGGAGGAGCGGCAGCAGGAGGCGACGCACGGGGTAGAACGGGCAGGGCGGGGAGGGGGAGGTTAGGGGAACGAGGGGGAAGGATGATGCGGCAGGGAGGAGGAGAAGCAGCGTATATATATATATATATGTATATATACATCTTATCATGTGCACATATTTATGTATGCATATATATATATACGCATGCACTTGACACATATACACATACATTCAATCGGACCTAGGCCAGACTAGCACCCTTCAAACACATGTGATCCTCCGTCGGCCAAAACAATAGGAATATCCAAGGGTACCCTCCCCAGGACACAAGAACGTCCCCCAAAAAAGAAGAACACTAGGGGACCCTTCCTGGACCGACCTCGATCTTAGACCTCGGCCCGACTGTTTAGGAAGCGCGACGCAAGCATCACCTCGCGGAGGTCCGCGCGGATCTCCTGGATCGGCGCGGCCCTCCGGCCGTGCCGGCCCAGGGGCATCGTGCAGCCTCACCATCATCACCATCATTGCCTTGCTCACCATCATCATAATCAAAATCAGCATCAGCATCAGCACTATCATCATCAGCGTCGTCGTCATCACCATAATCCCCATCCTCATACTCATCCGCATCCTCATCCTCCTCATCATCCTCATCCCCATCCACATCATCATCCCCGTCCTCATCCTCGTCCTCCTCACCCCCATCAGCAGCATCAGCATCATCATCAGCATCCTCATCATCATCGCCACCATCACCGTCATCATCATCATCATTATCATCATTATCATCATCAGCATCATCATCATCATCATCATCATCAGCAGCGTCATCCGCATCATCATCATCACCATCATCATCATCATAAGCATAACCATCATCGTGATCATACTTGGAATCAGCATCATCATCATCATCATCATCGTCGTCGTCACCATCATCCTCATCATCATCAGCATTAGCATCAGCATCATCATCATCGTCGTCGTCGTCAACATCGTCATCATCATCGTCATCATCATCATCAGGCCTGCTCTCCATCCTCCTCTTTCTCCTCCTCTCCTCTCTGCCCCCCGTGGTCACGTCCCCACCCCCCGGGTTCGCGGCTTCGCGGGCGGCCTCTCTTCTTGCTCCGCCTCCTCAACCTGCGCCTGGGGCTGGCGCGCGGGAAACAGCAGAGGATGAGGGGTAGCTTCAAGGCGAATCTCGGGACGAGGGGGAGGAGGGAGCAGGAGGGGGGGTGGGCTGCGGGGGGGGGGGGGCGTAAGGTGCGCAGCCGCCATTTTTCTATCGATCCTCCAAGGTGGCCCCACGAGGCACCTCCCCAGGGCCCCGAGAGGCCCCCAAGAGAGCTCCAACGGCCCCCAACACTGGCCCAACAAAGGCTCCAACATGGCACTGAGATGGCCCCAAGTAAGCTGCCAACCGGCTCCCAGATCGAAAGTTCAGCGAAAGCATTCAGGGTTGACTCCTTGGCCTGCCCTGGTTGATTCTGAGTTCCAGATTGACAGCTGCGCCCCCCCCCCCCCCCTCTCTGTTCCACTGCTTGCTCCTACACGCCAACAACTTCTATGTGTATGTGTACGGCTATGCATGTGCGCATGTGTAAAGATCGCGTGAGCATGTACACTGGGAGCATGGCCACAAGGAGGGTCAAGAATACGAGCCCCATTATCCAGCGCTGCGGATGCAAGGCCGGTAGGCACACAATGCACCCACACACACACCCACACACACATACCCCACGCCCACACCCCCACAAATCCACACCCTCACACCCCCACACCCAGACCCCCAGACCCCCAAACCCCCACACCCCAACACCCCCCCACACACACACCCCACCCCCACCGCCACCCCCACAGGCACGCACGCACGCACACACACACACACACACACACCCGCACACCCTCAACTCGCAGTCCCCCCCGCACCACACACACCACACACACACACACACACCAGCACACACACACAAGACACACACACACACACAACACACACACACGCGCACACACCCACGCGCAGACACACACACACATACACACACACACCCGCACACAACACACACACACAAACACAAACACACCCACACACGCACACCCACATCCGGACACACACACACACACCACACACACACATGTACGCACACACACACAGCCACACGCACACAGACACGCGCACACGCGCACGCGCATACGCACATCCGTACACGCGCACACGCACACGCACCCGCACACGCACACCAACACGAAAAGCGCACGCACACGCACACGCACACGCACACCCGCACACACGCACACACGCAAACCCGCACCCACACGCCCGCACCCGTACGCGCACGCGCAGGCGCACACGCACCCGCACACGCACCCGCACACGCACACACACACACACACACACACACACACGCACACCCACAGCCACAGCCACAACCACACCCACTCGCACATCCATACCGCCACCCACACCTACACCCACACCTACACCCACAACCACACTCACACCCACACCCACACCCACACCTCCTCCTCCTCCTCCTCCTCCTCCTCCTCCTCTCCTCCTTCTCTCCTCCCTCCTCTTATCCCCCCTCTCCCTACCCCCCCCCCCTGCGCGTGGCCGACGAGACCTAGCCCTCGACCCAGTGCCGTGGCCGACGAGACCTGCCCCCCTGCCCCCTCTGCCAGTGGCCGAGGCTCCCCGCCTCCACAGCTCTCGGAGGACCCATCGCTCCAGGGCCGTCTCCCGCGGTCTGCGGGCGGTCTCTTCGGCGGTCCTCTCACCGGGGGCGCGAATGAGTGGGGGGGGGGGGGGCGATACATGCGGTCGGGGGGGGGGGAATAATGGTACCCTCTTCGGGCCCTACAGCCGAACATGGGGGGGCGATAAATGAGAAGGGGGGGGGAGAAAGGTGCCCTCTTCGGGCCCTAGAGCCGAGAAGCTACGACCAAGAAGCTTATCTTTCACGAAGCCTGGGCCAGCTTCCTGGACGTTTCTAAAACACCTGGGCCAGCTTCTGTCGTTAACGCTGGAAGGGCGAACGTGCTCAAGAAACTGGGCCAGCTTTCCGGCAAGTTGGTGCAGAAACGCTGACCCAGCTTTTCGGGAGGAGGTGTAAGTCGGGCGTGTCCCCCTACACGGGTATTTTCGACTACTTTTTGACTATTTTTGAATATTCCCCCTGTAGAGGGACAGGCCCGACTTAAGATGAAGTCTTTCCATCAGAGGCCCGACCGTAAAGGCCTCCTTTGGGGCCCCAAAGGGCCCTCCAGGGGCCCTTGGGGGCCCCTTTTCGGCAGCCCTCGCTGCCGCCCCATGTATCCCCCCCCAAGTACGCGCCCCCCAAGACTCATGGTCTTCGGCGGTTTCCAGAGGTCTCTGCTGGTTTCTGGTGGCCTCTGGCGCGAACGCTGGATGGCTGCGTTCTACGCGGGGTCCACGACCAAACGGGCCGCGGCCCACAACCGGACCTAAGACAGACGAACATCCCTTAAGATCGCGAGACCCTCCGCCGGCCAAAACACACACAGAACAGCCAAGGGTACCCTCCCCAAGATGCACAGGAGCATCCGACAAGCACGAAGAACATTAGGGTACCCTCCCCGAATCGACCTCGATCTCTTATACCTCGGTCCGACCGTATCTTTTGACAGCCTCGAAGCCTGGTGAGGGCCGCGGGAGGCCGAACACGGCAGCAAAAGCGCCCGCCGCGATGCTTTCCTGACAGCGGGAGCTATGGTTTTCGGGTCGTTTCTGGACGTTCTGCGAAGCACGGCGTGCACGAGAGCGGGAAAGGGGGGAGAGAGGCGAGAAGGACCTGCCACCCATGAGTTCCCATCTCTGGATGAGAAGAGCTCGGGAGCCTCCCGGCCTCCGCCTCCAGCTGTGGCTTGCGGGTCGTGGCTCGGGCCTCAGTCCGGGGGCCACCCGAAGATGATTCCTCCTCCTCCTCCTCCTCCTCCTCTCCCGACGAACGCATTCGAAAGCCGCGAGCTCCAGGTGTGCCACGCCGCTCGAGGAACTGCCTGCCGCTCCGAGGGCCCAGGGCCCTCCCCCCTCCCCTGTCGGCGGCGCGCCGCTCTGCTCTGAGCATGGTCGTACATGACAGTCTCCCTGTCCGCCGCGGGGATCCAGCCAGGCATGCCAGTCTGCACGACCTGGAGGGGGAGGAGGGGGGGGGAGGAGGAGGAGGGAGGGAGGAGGAGGAGGAGGAGGAGGAGGGAGGGAGGAGGAGGAGGAGGAGGAGGAGGAGGAGGAGGAGGAGGAGGAGGAGGACGAGGAAGGGGCCGAGGAAGAGAGGGAAAGGTGGGGTGAGGGCGAGGAGGAGGAGGAGGGGGAGGAGGAGGAGGAAGAGGGAGGAGGAGGAGGAGCAGGAGGAGGAGGAGGAGGAGGAGGAAGAGAAAGGAGGAGGAGGAGGAAGAGGAAGGAGGAGGAGGAGGAGGAGGAGGAGGAGGAGGAGTTGAAGCTGCACACCGACAAACGAAGTCATCGCATGAAACATCACCATACCATAATCAAGTTAACCCTCGTTCGAGAGATCATCCTCCTCAAGCTTCCTCCTGCCAAGGACTCGCAGCTAAAGCTCCTCAGCTTGGGCGCGGAAGGAGAAGCCAAATAGCAAGGCCTCGGGCGAGGTCGACATCGACCCGCTCAACAGCAGAGACGAGTCCAAGCCCTGGACCTTCCAAGCCCAACTTGGAGGCCAAGAAGGTGCGCGACGCATCAGAGAGCGAACTCGCTGCTCCGACGCGGTGGCCCCTGTGGGACGGAAGCCTGCCAAGCGAAAAATCCAAGCCAAGGGCCCCTCGCGGCCAGGGGAGCGGGACCGGACCCCAGAGCATCCGACGCCGGAGAGCTCCTGCCCGAAGAACTCCCAGGATGGCCCGCGGACGCACGGGTGGTGCAAAAGTCCAGGAAGGATACCCACGGGAGCGCCAGAGAGGGGGGACACGGGGTCCTCGATGCAGGAGTGGCCTCTGGCACGCCAGGGCCTGAGGAGGGCCCATGCCTCTTCCCCAGCAAGTTCAGGAGGCGGACGGGGGAGGGGGAACGGCCCTCGCCTCAATGCCTACTTCCGAGTGCTCCCCTTCCACGGCGGACGACCCCGACTCCTCGACACTCACGACTGCCTGGGCGGCACTTCAAACACGCCGAGGAGGAGGAGGAGGAGGAGGAGGAGGAGGAGGAGGAGGAGGAGGAGGAGGAGAAGGAGGAGACAGGAGGAGGAGGAGGAGGAGCAGGAGGAGGAGCAGGAGGAGGAGGAGGAGGAGGAGGAGGAGAGGAGGAGGAGGAGGAGGAGGGAACATGGCTGAGGAGAGGGAAGAGGAGGAGCGAGAGAAGGCGGACACGAGACAGGGGATCTTGTGGACCGTCTGACCAAGCGCAGGGTCGTGCAGAAGAGGGGGGAGGGGAGGAGAAGGGGGGGGGGAGGGAGGGGTGACGAAAGCAACCCCCGCACGGGAGTGCCTCGACACGGGTGGGACCCGAGCCGAGCCACCACCGCAGCCTCACACAGCCAGCCGCGCCGCCCCCCCATCGAAGGCGGGGCTGGACCAGCCACAGAGGCAAGGGCCCCGTGGCCTGCGTGCAGCTCGTCGTCGTCGTCGTCGTCGTCGTCGTCGTCGTCGTCGTCGTCGTCGTCGTCGTCGTCGTCGTCGTCCCTCCGACCCTCTCCTTCCTCCTCCTCCTCCTCCTCCTCCCCTCCTTCCTCCTCCTCCTCCTCCTCCTCCTCCTCCCTCCTCCTCCTCCCTCCTCCTCCTCCCTCCTCCTCCTCTCCTCCTCCTCCTCCTCCTCCTCCTCCTCCTCCTCCCCCCTCCTCCTCCTCTCCTCCCCTCCTCCTCTCCCTCCTCCTCCTTCTCCTCCTCCTCCTCCTCCTCCTCCTCCTCCTCCTCTCCGCCGCCGTCGTCGTCGTCGTCGCCGCCGCCGCCGCGGGCCGCGGGCCGACGCCCGAGCGGGCGAGGCGCGGGCCCCCCTCGCCGCCGCCCTCGCCGTCGGGAGGGCCGCCTCGGCCGACGCGGCGCCCACGTTGAGGAGGCGAGGAGGAGGAGGAGGAGGAGGAGGAGGAGGAGGAGGAGGAGGAGGAGGAAGAAGGAGACAGGAGGAGGAGGAGGAGGAGGGGTACAGCTGGCAGGCCACCACCACGCACTTCGTACTGCGGTTTGCTTTGATGGGTCTCGGCGGTGGACAGACCTTCCTTCAGTAAACCACCCTTTAGTGAAAACGGCCTGGGACCGAGACCGACGGACCTGGACCCGCAAACATAACGGCCGCGACGCCCTCTCGCGAACCGAAAACGGGCAATTCACTAATCGACGTGTCAGGGTAGGAGGTCTATCAACCTCCGAGAGTCTCAAGGCCCAGCCGATCGAGACGATCAACAGGTCTGAGGCATCCACCGCGCGTCGAAGCGCTCTCCAGAAACCTCTGCAGGCAACGCAAGGTGGGTCGCGGGCTGGGTCGCGGGGGCTGGGACGACAAAAGGAAGCATCAAGACCGTACCACAGAACCCTTCTTCAGCCGCGCACCCAGGCATGGTGCAAGACCGTTCGGCCCCCTCACTCTGACCATCTCTCCGTCTCAATGCGATGCCCTCTTGCAACTGAGTTGCATGAACACTGCGCGCTGATGTGCCCCCGTCTACGGCAGGTCCGCGCCATGAAGACTTCGGCGTTGGTTCCTGACACCGCGTGGAGCGTTCATGGAAGCCTGCTGGATGGGGTCCGAGTAGATGGGGTCGGAAGATCGCGCCGCATCGCCAATGCATCGGCGATGCATCGCCGATGTCGGCGACGCATCGCCGACGTCGTCGCAGAGAAAACCGGCCTCCGCATCGGGACGCATCCCCGATGCATCGGCGCTGTGGCGCGATCCTCCTACCCCATCTATGACCCAAGAGGATCATGAGAAGGAGGAGGGAGAAGGACGAGGACGAGGACGAGGAGGAGGAGGAGGAAGAGGAGGAGGACGAGGAGGAGGAGGAGGAGGAGGAGGAGGAGGAGGAGGAGGAGGAGGGGGAGGAGGAGGAGAGGAGGAGGAGGAGGAGGAGGAGGAGGAGGAGGAGGAGGAGGAGGAGGAGGAGGAGGAGGAGGAGGAGGAGGACTCCGACCCCATCTGGGAGGCCTAGGGCTCAGCCTTGAGCAGCCGCGGCTCTCTGATCGCTCCAGATCCATCGACGTCGGCGAAAATCTGGGCAGCCCGCGGCGTTCGACCTTGAACGGCCCACGCCGGGGTCGCCGCGTGGAGCGTTCAGCCCTGAGCAACGGCGGCCCTCCCTAAAGGGGCCCTCTGGGGCCCCTTTAGGAAGGGCCCCTTTGGGCAACCAGCTGGCTCCACAAGCGGCCCTAAAGGGGCCTCTTTGGGGCCCCTCTCTTCGCCCCTCCACTTGGGTCGCCCCCCTGGGACAGCAGGAGCCCGACCACAAGAAACCCTCCACAAGAAACCCCCCGGCCCGGAGACCCCAGGACGTCCCGTGACTTCTGGTGCGGGAGCGGCACGCCTTTGCCGCAGCACACCCACCGAAACCCAGGACACCCAGGGCACCCTGGAGGCAAGCAGGGTGCCTCTGGGCATGGGTCTCCACGGTACCGCCCGCCCGAATCGCGCCACATCGCTCGACGCCGGCAGACAATCTGAGCCGCCTGTGGCGTTCCGCCTCGCACGCCCGCCGCCGGGGGTCGCCGACGCGCGTGGGCGAGGGCGCGGACCTGCCGCACTCTCTGGCTGCCAGGGGGGGCAGGAAGAGCGGCGACGCGCAGGCGCGACCCTGGGCAGGAGGGACCTTTCGGCGCGCGGGGGACAGGGGGCGCAGGGTGGCCAAGTCCAGGCCAAGACGAAGCCAGGACGAGGATACATGTGAGTGAGGAGGAATCGAAGATCTCTGAGATCCCGCGGACCTGGAGGATGTCTCGGGCGCCGCGGCCTTGTCAGAGCGTCCCAGAACGGATGTGTCCTCGTCCTGGCCCCGTCCGATAAGCGCGCAAGCAGCCACTATCGCATCGCGCTGATCGATCCGGGGTGCCCCGGTACCAATACCGCAACTCCCTGGACCTTTCCCGGGGTGCCTTCTGATCAGAACTTCCAAGAGAACCCAGCCCTAGCGACAAGGGCCCTCCAGGACGAGCAACGGCATAGGCATCTTCCCCCTGACGGGTACAGTACAGGCGGCCCGTATCATAAGGATGCGCAATAACGATGCAAGGGCCCTGGACGCGTGTTTCGAAGCTTTTCGAGCGGAGTGCGGCCAACAAACGTGGTCAAGGCTGGACCGAGGAGGCCAGGATGCAAGGGTACCCTTGGGAAGGTTGCCCATCCTTACTATGCGGGTTGACTGTACTTCGGCGCCTCCACACTCCCTTCCCCGCACGAAAGGGCCTTCTCAGCATCCCTGCAGGACGCGAGCAGCGCGGTCGAAATGACGCACAAGCTCATGAAGGCCAGGACGACGACCTATCCGTCTCGCCCGGTTCCCGGGGGACGAGAAGGAGGAGGCGGAGGAGGAGTAGGGGGCGAGTAGGAGAAGGTCCCGAGTAAGTCCAAATAGTAACGCCTTCCGATGGTCGATCCCCCCGTTATCAGTAGCACTCAAACTAATATATCAATTCCCCAGGGGGGAGAACGGTCGAGCGATGTCGTTAGCACCACGACGATTGAACAATTTAGATAACTCCGCAGGGGTGGTGGTGGTGGTGGTGGCAGCAGCAAGACGAGTAAGACAGCCCAAGAGAGGTCTCAAGACCGCCTCTTCGGAGGCAAGAGCCGCCGCCAACAATCCAAATCCCCGAGACACTCAAACCATGGCAAGGCAATGCTCATGCTTCCAACGTAATGCACCTCTAGGTCAAGCAATGCCGGTCATTGCAGAGCAGCGCACAACAGTGATCAACAACCTGCCTCAAGCTTTCCTGGTGCTTGCCTGCCCGCCTCCCCTCGGTGGTTTCTATTTGCGACCCCCGATGAGGAATGCGTGTTTTTCGCGACAAGGGATATCACCCCCATCCCCCCCAACCGCACCGACAGCGTTACTGAGCACCCGTATTCCGAAATCTGCCCGCCACCACCCTCCTGGGCAACAGAATTGTAACACTCTGAGCAGCCGTGGTAGGGGTTAACTGGGCTGTAGAACGGATAAGACAATCTAGCTTGTGTCCGCGATCACTAACAATAAGACATGCGTGTTTTCTATCTCCTTTCGGCGTAGACGACGACATAGAATATCGCCCTCCCCCCCGTACCGCCAACGATACCTAGCACCCGTATTGCGACATGTCACCCCTGCCTTCCGTAGTCTGGGCGACAGTGGTAGGAGTTAGTTTGTATATGAGATAAGACAAGGGTGCAGGGCACTTCCTTGGTGGACTGCTCTGGGGAGTCCCATGGTGGAGTCCTACTGGGATCCGATCCTACTGGGTTGACCCTTATCAGAATCCGATTGCAATCCGACTGGGATCTTACTGGCTTCATGGTGCAACCCTCCTGGGCTCTCATTGAATTCCGATTGGGGTCTTGCTAGAATCCTAATCGGATTTTGTTGTGATCTCGCACTGACATGTCCAGGGGCGAGATAGCACTTCCAGGGGCGGGAAGCGATATAACTTCTCCGAAAGGGAGGAGCGCTAATCTCATTTCAGGGGTATGTACCATCGACGTTGAAATACACACGAAGTCCCCTCCTCACAGGTCTCTAGAATTCTTCCTTGTCGCTACACTATGTTCCTCACAAGTCCCTGCGAACCTTCCTTTTCACCGCCTCACCCTGCGGGCGTGCCATTCGCGCGAGGGCCCCATGTTGAACAACAAGTTGCGCTGAGTCCTTCTAGCGCATGAGCAGGGACGCCAAGAAGCACGATCGCACAATCGAACAACACTCCCAACGCGATCCACGATCTCAAGAGAAGCTGCAGGCCCCCATTCATGCAACGGTTGCCCAGGTTTGCCCTTCTGGTTAAAGAGCGCCGCAGGAATGCCAAACGATAGCCATTGAACAAAAAAAACCAGCATCCACCCGTGCAGCTGGCGCACACGCCGTCCTCCAACTTACGACGTAAGCCTCAAGTGGTGCCCACGCTTGACGAGCAGCCGTTTTCCATCCGTCCTGGCAACGGCTGCAAGCGTTATGACGGATGTGCGCGGCGCTGGAGCGATGACCCCACTTTGAGAACCACCATCTTCGACTCCCTGCTGCTGCTGCATACTGTTCAGACGGATGTGCACGGCGCTACGGCGAGATGAACAAGGAGCCGCCTTGTAATTCCTGCAAGCGTTGAAAACGAATGTGCGCGGCGCCAAGGCGTCAACCCCCTTTTGACCCCCTTGTTTCATCCGTGTCGGGGTGAAAAAAACTTGTCCGACGAATGTGCGCGGCGCTGTAGCGACAAGTCAATTTTGAAAGCGGCCGCCCGCCATCCGTATAATCGCTGCGATTTTCAAATTTCTGCATCAAAGAGGGCTAACACATCCTACGCGAAACGCCCGGGCCAACCTACCGACACTCCTGGGGGCTCGACAGGGAGGGGCTATCCATGATGAGAAGGGATGGGATATCCCATCTCCGTTGGGTACTTACTCCCGCTTGCAACCAGGAGGCTGGAGGAAAGGGGGGAAGTAAAGAGGGGGCTTGCTGCAGGAGGGAGGATGTGAGATGACGACGGCTGTAACGATGATGCTGCTGATGATGATGTTGATGATGATGACGATGGTGGCGAAACCGATGATGATGGTGATGGTGATTTTTCCCAGCGGATCGATGGCGATGAACAGGGCGACAACCGATGAGTTCATGCGAATTGCGGCAGTAGTACACGCCTGCTGGGACAAACACTTCAAGCGCTGGGCACAATCAGCGCCTGACCGTCTCAAAGGACGGGCGCCAAGGATACAGCGGGCAAGAGCTCGCAGAGCAGGAAAGAAGGGGATACGAACAGGCGTGATCGGGCCAAACGCTAAGGTCGCCACTCAAGAGTCGGGAGGCCACCAAGAGGGCGGCGGCGGCAAGCGCGAGCGGCGGTGCGCTCGAACTTGCCGGGGCCTCGCGCGCGGGCGAGGACAAACAAAAAGAAACGAGCCGACGCGCGCAGCCACGACCTAGTCGCATCAATTGTGCACCATAGAGGTGGCGACCAGTGAACGCGCAAAGGCGGTGGCGTCGGAGCAGTTTGAGAGGGATTGGGAGGCCCAACCAACAACTTCGCCTTAGGCGAAGCCCAGCTCCCGCTCTGTTGTACCGTAGTAGCGGTAGTCCCAGTAGTGGTGGGCGAGCCATCTCAAGCAGCATTTTGGTATCGATGGCAAATAGTACACCTCGCGCTGAGGTGTAGTCAGATCTGGGCGGCCGGCCGCTTTGAGCCAAGCAGCCGCGGATGCACGCTCGTTCCCACTCACATGCAACGCCCAGCTCACTTTAGAGTCGGGGGGGGGAGGGAGACGAGCCGTGAATCCGCCACCTCTATACAGCAGATACAGCAGCGACCATCTACAGAAGGGCAGCAAAAGGGCGGGGCCGTAAGGCACGCAAGTTGCCTTGTCTGTACTATTCTGTACTATTCAGATACTCCTCAGGCGGCCACAGAACAGGATGTCTGGCCAGCCCGATAGGGAGCCTGACTCTTTAAATCAGGTTTGAAGGATTGTAGACCTCCCATGACATGTAGAACAATCTCTCTGTCGATGCTCCCCTCGGTGTGAACGTCCGCAGTCAGATCGAGGGTGTCGCACCACTGAATACTGTGCACGGTTTCACGCTCCATAATCTGTCGTATCCAACTGATGTGTCCTAAAAGTGTACACTCAGCCGGCTTCTTCAAGTAAACACAGACTCAGCATCTATGGTCAAAGTGACCGTGATGCTCAGGCCACCCAACTCAATTATGTCTTTCAACTGAGTGGGAGTGAGCGGCCCTGCGTGGAGCTCGTGCAGAGTCACGGTCGTGGGATAACAGTCCTCCAAATTATGGGCAGCTGCGTTTGTCTCTGCTGAATAGCTCGAGTGGACCTGCAAGCGGTGAGACTTGCAGTACGCATCGGTCAAGTGGACGACGGGCTTACCAGATGGCGTGTTTCCACACCGTAGTAGGTTTGCCCCGCGAATACCATAGCCTTTGACGTCATCATCACTCAGGCGTCGGTAACCTGAGTCGCTGTGCAAGTCGACCTCGCCCGTAGGGGTCATCGCCTGATGGGCGATATTCTGCGGACTCGCGTTCAGTCGTCGCACTTGTATATTGGGCGGTTCTTGGACACGCTGTAGAGATACAACATGCACCATCAACCACCTGGGTGATTAATGCATGCGCCAGCGCGCCTCTGAGGCTGACGAACATGTCTGCAACCATCTTGGATGCCTGGGCGTCAGCGTCGGCGCCGGTAAGTTTAGGATGTTGTATAGGACGGAGCTGCTTGATGTATTCGTCTTGGTCCAACGTAACATTGCCGACCTCATCCTTGGTGCGCCTCACAGCACGATTGGTGCATGTGTGCTTGTTGAGTTTACACTTACCAAAGGTTTCTACTACGCACTTGGCATATTTGGCAATGGTGTCCTCACTGCTGGCCATTTTGATATCAACGACATGTTTGGCCGTAAGCAGGTTGCTGCTCGCCTCGAACTCCATGTCGTAGGACGTGGGTCGGAGACCAAAACCTCTTGTGGTCCTTTTGAGCTTTAGTCAGAAAGCTCGGGGTGCGTCTTTGGTGCCAGTGCCTGGTTTAAGGCACTGCGAGCAATGCTTTGACTCGTCGTAGCGTTCGAATCCTGGGAGAGTCCGAAGCACCGTGTCCGATGCAGGCGGCGCAGAAAAAAAACACACCACGCGTTCCTTTTCACCAGTTGCCTCAGCAAGTTCCTAGTAGGTCAACCCTTTCAGGAAGGCCATGTTGATGTCGAGGGGAGCAATGATCCATTGCTTCTTGCACGCTGTCGTGCTCGCGAGTAGTCTCTGGCTTGACCGCCGCGCTGCTCCCGAAAAAGGTTTCCGCGTCGAAAGCTTCAAGGTCCACGGGGCCTCGACGCGCCAGGCGTAATCTGATGGCACGCCCCGCCTCGCCCTCCTCGTTCTTCACAAACTTCCATGTGTGCACGTGCCTCGGAGTCATGATGTTTGACGCTGTAGATATGTCTTTCATTATGAAACACTCGTTGCCAAACCATGTTTTGAGTTCGGTGTAGAGGGCCTTCGGTTCTTTCTCGGGGTTCGCCTGGATGTCAGCCTCCGCGAGGAGGCCGTCTTCCTTGACGACCACAGCTCGCTTTGCAGCGGCGGTAACGTATGCTCGCATAGTAGTCACACGGTCGGCATCTAATATAAACTGCTGTTGTTCGGACAGGACTACCTTTGACATTTCCGCCGCAAAGCAGAGTTCTACGCATTGCCAATTTTCGTCTGCGTCCAGTCCGTAACAACAGTCTTCGACCATGGGGCACAATGAGACATTATACGTCTCCTCGCTGTCGGAGTCGCGTGGGTGTCCCCACTTAGGCAGGTGTCCCCGCCGTTCTCCAGCTACAGTGATCAGCGCACTATGCTCTGGAAACATCTGCGCGGGCATCGCGGAAAGATCCCCCAGTGGAGTTGCCTCCAGCAGTTCCTTTTTTTCATCTTGTAGTTCTGCATGCCGCGCTTCCATGACGTGTGACTCGAGGTCAGCCTCCGATTCCTCACGGATCGTAGGAAGCCGTCCATCCTCATGTGGTGGCTCGGCTTCTGAGGCTTCTCTTGCAGTTCCATCCGGTGTCGGTGCACCCGCCAATTCCTCAAACCTTGTCATGTCCTGGTCAAAGCCAGCTCGAGGTTCGGGGGACTTCAGGCACTGGATAATTCGAGAATGTGCTGATCCAATTATATCGTGAATGTTCAGGGCGGCGCCTTCTGCTTCATAACAGTGAACTCCTGGATTCGCACCGTTGTCATAGTGGGCCGATGTGCAACTGTCAGCGTAACAAAATATAGCTCTTAGATACTCTTGCCTAACCTAACCGAAACTACGTTCTCAATGCGGAAGGAATGTCTGATGAGGCACTGTAAAGCTAGATGTACCGTAGGAGATAGACGGCTTGCACTTGTCACATGAAGCACCCCCTTCTTGGTCGGCACATGGCCACATGTTATGGCAGGTCCCCCCGCAGGTAAACTGGCCACGAACGTCAACGCTGTCCGTAGTACAGTGTTGTCGGAGCCAATGTTTCTGGCTATTGAAGCTTCAATATAGAGTGAATGTCGTGCATCGCCGCATTGTACCTGGACGTCGCGTTTTTCCCACGCGGAAGATGAATTGACCCCTCTTCGGGGTCGTTTCTTACAACTGGGAATGGGCCATCCCAGCCCCCCCAGTCGTCCTTCGTGGTTGTGGGGCGATGGTAATCAACTGCACCTCCTTCGTCGTAGCAGTGCTGACCGCTAACAGTTGTCTTAGTGCGTAATGCACGGTTGGTCTTGGCTACTGCTGTGGCCCGTGTGATAGATTCAATGCGTACCTTGCGTATCATCTGTTCACGAGAATGATCCGACGTCTCCGTCGGCTGTTCGTGATCCAGGAAAGGTAAGTCAGGGGGCATTGCTGGTCGCCGTCCAGACAGAGCGTTGCGTGGAGACACCTCGTTATAGAAGGCGAACGCGTTGGCGGCAAACAAAGCCTCATGCAGTAGTCGTGTGAACACAAGAGGTACGCCTAACCTGTTGAGTGCAGCCTCCACGACGTGACGTAGATGGCGCAATCTGCCACTTCTGGCTTCGATCGTCGTAGAGTGTTGCACGCGCGCACGTTTCCTTAATTCAGTGCCTTCTGCCTTAAGGACTGCTTTCGCAGTGTCGTTGTTGAGGGCGCCATCTCCGCCGGAGTAGAGTATCTTTACAGGTCCAAACTGCATCCAGCACGGATGGTATGTACCCAGGATACTGGTCATCGTCTTGTCTGGTATCTCCATTCCAGTAGCATATCGAATGCAACGATCGATGATATGAAATATATTGCGTTCTCGTTTGTAGAACATCAGGTCACAAGGTCACACTCCACTTCTTCGTTGAATTTGCCAGGCGGTGCAGTAGATGACATAACCGTATGCCCAGGCTTGCCCCGAGCCCTGCACCCCCGACGTGTGTCGCAGACACCTTTGATCAGGTTGAGTTTGACGTTGTCCAGGCGTATCTTAGTCTTGGTTAAGATGAGTCTCGTCTTAGGTTCTTTCGCACGGAGCCAACGCAAGTGTAGCTTCCGCAGCTCGCGCGTTACCGCGCTTGGGTCAAGGCTTCGTAAAACATTTTGTAGACGAATTTGTACGTCGAACCGTGACCAGTCTGGAAATCGTGGTCGCGCAGCAGGGTTGCCCGCTTGTGGCGGAGGAGGTGCAGCTCCCCCTTGCTGTCGGCCACGTCTGACTCTAACCTGCGGCAGTCGGAGGTGATCATCCGAACTCCCAGCTCCACTCGAGGCAGGTTGCCTTGCAGCAGGTTCAGCAGCATGTCTGCCTACTGTAATATCGTGGCTGCTGGCGCCCGCTGTGGGTCCTGCTCTAGAGCCGGGTCTTGGTGCTCGTACCCGCGTAAGTGGTGGCGCGGCTTGCGCCTCGGGTGGCGGTGCTGCTGGTTCAGCAGGAGCCGGCGGTACTTGTCCTGCTGCTGGTTCGGCAGGAGCCGGCGGTGCCTGTCCATGATTGTCAGGCAGCTTCCAAGGTTTGGCGAACCTGCATTTGCCAGGTGTCCGTGCATGTCCAAGCTTGTTCTGGCCGTAGTTCCTCTTGCAGCTCGGACATTCCCAACGGTAGTCTTCCTTGTCGCGCCACCTGCAACGCTTGGGATTTCTGTCATGTGAGGGAGGGCGCATGTCAGCATTATCCGCGTACGCAAGACATCCTTGCCCCCCCGGGGGCGGTCTCGCGATCGAAACGTCGGGCTGCCGAGGGGTAGTTGGATCGTCCAAATCATACCCCTCACGTTGGCAACAAGCACGGTGGAAGAATAAGAGTGGCCATGGAAGGGATCGCGGTTCACCTGGAAAAGTTCGCGCGCGATCTCAAATGCATCGACAAAGAGGGACTGCATCCCTCAAGTATAATGTGCAGCCATGGACAGTTCTCTGTTACACACCGGCGCATGTTGATGATGGCCAGCACACCGTCTTCGCTGAAAAAGGGGTCAGTAGAAAGAGGTGGTTGGCCATGATCTCGGTCGGTTTTCGTATCAATACCCCATGGGAATCGCGTAAGCCAGTAGTGCATTGGTCCATATTCATTTTGCAAGCGCCCTTGCATTTAGCCAATGGAGTCCATGGTGGTATCTGATCCACCCAGGTACCCACTGGTTGTTCTCGTAAATAAAATCGTCGAAGATCGTTCTGACGTAAAGCAACCTTACCACACAACTTGATGTGCGGCAGATCTTCTTTGTGGTGCTCATGCCAGGTATCGTACTTGACCTGGGAGTTGAAATATGAAGGTAGTCCAGTCGTTCTGCAGTTGTGTTGTAGTATGACAATATTGACGAAACGAACGTCTAGGTAGTGCATCACTGCATCCTGGACATCCTTGTTTCCAAGGTCAACAAGGGATCGTTTGTCTAGGTTTCCCCCTGAAGACAAACCTCGGCTGAATGCTAGCTGCGATCTATCTCCACTTCCTCCACAGAATTCCAACATGTCAACCGTCTTGTGTCGCCCATAGCATAAGGTTGGAATGATGGAGAATGCATCTGCGTAGGATTCAGCAGATAGCCCCGCAGGTAATGCGATGACAATTTCCTCATCATCGTCGCCTTCCGCGTCGGAGTCAAGGGGTCCGTCGGTGTAGCGCGCGCTACATCCGAGACCTTTAAAATCATCTCCGCAATCATCGTTGCCTTCTTCGACTATCTTGGGTAAATTGCGTGGCTTGGTGCCCGCTTCTTTGTCTGCTTTCTGTTCTTCTTTTTGTTTGATTCGGGCACCGGTCGGTAAAGCTGTCTATTGTTCAGTCTGTTGTTCAACATCAGATGAACTTAGCGTCGGAAATTCGGGAATCCGCCGACCTGTCGGCGCGTGTATGACGCGTCGTCCTCGGCGCGCCACCCTTAGCGAACATGACCTACATCTTAAATGAGCTACCGCGCCACCCTCAACGAAACTGAGCTCCATCGTAATTGATTGAAACGAAGGGAAACTTCTTCCCTTCGAACCCTTGCCCGCCGAGGGGGGGGGGGTCCCGGGGGGGAGTCGCCGCCCAGATACGCACCCGCCCCCCCCCCGAGCCGCGGGGACGTCGCCCACCTGCGCGGCCGCCGCCGCCGTTCGCCGCCCGCCGCCGCCGCCGCCAACGCCGTCAGCCGCCAACGCCGCCGCCGCCGTCCGTCGCCGCCGCCTGCCGCCGCCGCCGCCGCCGCCGCGGCTGCCGCCGCCGCCGTCGTCGTCGACGTCGTCCTCGTCGTTGTCGAAGCCGCCGGTGCCGCCGCCGCCGCCGCCCTCGTCGTCGTCGTCGTCGTCGTCGTCGGCGTCGTCGTCGTTATCGTCCTCCTCCACCTCCTCCTCCTCCTCGCGTCTTCCTCCTCCTCCTCGCGTATTCCTCCTCCTCCTCCTCCTCCTCCTCCTCCTCCTCCTCGTGCTTGAATACCTCCTCTGCCACCTTCACCGTGGGTGTCGTCTTCCAGGGTCGGCGGCACGGGCCGCAACGCCTTCGCAATAGAGGGGAGCACGCGGCCACGCTCAATCGAAGGGGGAGGGAGACGATCGTCATCGACGAACGCAACTCGCCTTGTGCGCGGACGTGGGTCCCCTTGTCCGATGAGTCGGTTCTGGCTGCTCCCAGTAAAACCGAATACGAATGTTGGTTACACCATTCGGCAACGGTGCATTTTAATTGTACCCGATAGGCTGGTCCTGGATCTTGATGTCTTGTATGATCTGGTTGTCGTCCAGGTTCATCGTCACCCGTCCTACGACATGGTCCCATTCAGGGCCATTCTTCGGATACTGAACATAAGTTCGAGTTCCTTTATCCACCCGTGTGTGGATGCTACGGTGTACAGCATTCGTGTGGTTTCTCTGTGTCTTGTGTGAATCAGATTGATCCATCAATTTCGCGGTCATGATAGCCATTGTTTTGTTACGCCACTCTGCCTTCTGAGCGCCTTGGCCATACCAGTCCAATTCATGCTTTCGAGACGGAGAACACATAGATTCTTTCGAGACCCCCAGGATGCTTTCGAGACGAAGAACACATATATTCCCCATGAATTTCCGAATGGCTCTGGAATGCTCTGTTCTTCGGTCGGCCTTCCGGGCGTCCGAGACCGCCCATGATGCCCGAACGTCGCCCAAAAATTATCCGAAAGGGCTTCCAGGCAATCCAAGAGAGCCCCAAGACGGCCCAACAGGGTCTCAAGATGGCCCGAAGGGAGCCCCATGACGGCCCTGGATAGCCCCAAGACGCCCCTCGAAGCTTTCCAAGTCGTGACCGGTCGTTCAGGAAGACCGCGGTTGGAAGCAGGGTGGCCGGAGGAAGCCCCCAGAGGCCACCAGAAGGCGCCCAGGAGACATCCAGAAGGCTCCAAGAAACCCTTAAAAACTTTCGTGAGGCTCCCAGAGGCTCTCCGTGGAGGAGCCTCCACAAAAACAGCTGAGGAGGATGGGCAATAATTCGCAGAGTAGGGCGAGGACGAGAAAGAGGGAGAGGCAACAAGAGGGACTGATAATGCAAAAAATCGTTGTATCGGCGATGTCAGGAAAGGCAACAAGTAGTCATCGCTAAAGCTTCGGCTTTACCTTACTGTCCGTCCACTTGCATGCCAAACTTTTAGAACCCAGGTGTACGGCGCGAAGCGTCATTGCAGTATGAGAGGGCCTTTTTCTTCTTCCTCTTTGCTTATTATTATTATGATTATTAGTATGATTATTATTAACATTATTAATATGATTATTACTACTATTATTATTATTATGATGATGATGATGATGATGGTGCTGATGCTGATGCTGATGCTGATGATGATGCTGATGATGATGATGATGATGATGATGATGATGATGATGATGATGATGATGATGATGATGATGATGATGATGATTCGCCTTCTTATTTTTCGTCTTCTTCTTCTTCTTCTTCTCACTTCCCCCCGCGCTCGCCGCCGACTGGAGGCCCTGGGAGCCTCCTTGGCAATCCGGGGAGCACCTTCGGCCAGGGGGCACTTCTGGCAGCGCCCGACGACACGGGCGCCGCGCGGGCGCGGCCGCGCGCGGCCTTCCGAGAGGGCCTTCCCCTTCTCGGTCCCCCCTTCGCTCGCCGCTCGGGACGCTGCTTCGGCAACTCGGGCCCCGAGCCGCCTGCGCGCACCTCCCGCGCCGGGGAGGCGCTCTGCGCCGGCGGCCTCCCCCCGCGCTCGCCCTCCGAGGCCGCCCTCTTCCTTTCCACTCGTCTGGTGAGGCGGAGGAGGAGGAGGAGGAGGAGGAGGAGGAGGAGGAGGAAAGAAGATGCCTCCCGGGCCCCCCCTCCTCCCTCCTCTCCTCTCCTCCTCCTCCTCTCCTCCTCCTCCTCCTCCTCTCCTCCTCCTCCTCCCTCCCCCTCCTCCTCCCCCTCCTCCTCCTGCGCTTCCCCCCGCGCTCCCCCTCCGAGGCCGCCCTCGTCCTTTCCGCTCGTCGGGTGGTGCCCCTGCCCGGCGCGGCCCGTCGGCTGTGCTCCCGGAAACGAGCGCTCGCCCTCGCCGCGGGCCACACAACAGAGTACGTTTCGGAACAACAGAAAAAAACGAACAAAAGTCTTCAGAGGAGGAGGGGGAGGGGGAGGGGGAGGAGGAGGAGGAGGAGGAGGAGGAGGAGGAGGAGGAGGAGGAGGGAGGAGGAGGAGGAGGAGGAGGAAAAACAGGAGGAAAAAAAAGGGGGAGGAGGAAAAAGTAGGGGGAAGAAGGAGGACGGAAGAAGGAGGAGGAGGAGGAAAAAAGAAAAGAGGGGAAGGAGGAGGAGGACGAGGAAAAGCAGAGGCCCGCGTGGAGTTCTTGGACCGACGCTGCACCCCCCTCCCCTGGCGCGCGAAACAGGCTTTTGCGCCGGCAGCTGGGCAGGGGTCGTCGGCGCCGGCGGAAGAAGCTGACTGGACGGGGGCACCGTTGTAGCGAATTGGCCAGCACGCGCGTGCGGCCGCGGGGAGAGACCGGCACGAACAGAAATCTCCAGGAGCACGCGCGGAGTCCTTGGACCGACGCTGCACGCCCCCCCCTGCCCCCCCCTCCCTGGCGCGCGGAGCGCGCCAAGGGCGGCGGCGGAGGCGCCGCCGTTGGGGGGGGGGCGGTCCAGCGCGGAGCCAAACAATCCGTTCGGAGCTCCAAAAGTTTATGTGTATGCAGTTGGTCTTCTTCGAGATTAGGAGGAGAAGGAAAAGGAGGAGGAGGAGGAGGAGAAGGAGGAGGAGGAGAAGGATGAGGAGGAGGAGGAGGAGGAGGAGGAGGAGGAGGAGGAGGAGGAGGAGGAGGAGGAGGAGGAGGACAATGCCACGAGGGGCAAGGGGGATGAAGAGGGGAGGAGGACGGAGGAAGAGGGATCAAAGGAGGGAAGAGGAGGAGGTGGAGGACGGAGGAGGAGGAGCAAGAAGAACAGATAACGCCATGATCATTAGTATAGCTCAGATGTCACCATCATCGTTGACCTATCTGCGGTCAAGACCTTTTGTTGTTGTGCGTGCCGCGCAGGCGGCCCCTGCGGCACAGCATGCCCTGCAAACCGACGGCGTGTCTCTCTGCCTCGTGAGACGGGGGGCTCAGGGAAAGCTCAGGATGCTGATGCCTGGAGACTGAGACGTGCTCAGCGTGTTGCACTGGAGTGCGCTGGGCGAGAACCGGCAGCGCGACACGCTGAGCAGGGCGAAGAGGGAGAGGGAGGAGATGGAGGAGATGGAGGAGCTATGGCGCTATGGCGTTATGGCGGAAGCGCGTTGCCCGAGTGCAAGCTCGGCCGCCTCGAACACATCACTCGCGAGGGAAAGACACTCCCGACTTCGGCGGGGGCCCTCGCGCAAGACGCCGCAATACCTCCAAGCCAGTACGGGTCGGAGGCTCGCACCTCACCCGCAGGC
This sequence comes from Prorocentrum cordatum, assembly GCA_963575745.1. NCBI lineage: Eukaryota > Dinophyceae > Prorocentrales > Prorocentraceae > Prorocentrum > Prorocentrum cordatum. The sequence goes on from CAUYUJ010000486.1 coordinate 26,983, forward strand.
CGCAACAGCGTTGCGCTGCGAAACACCCACAGGTCGAGCAATACAAAACCCCATTCAGCTCGGACAAGGAAAGGGTCTCGTGGCAATGGACGGCCAACGGATGAGCAGCAGCACCCACGACCGCAGGCCCGAGGTCCAAGACCTGATCTTCGCTCCTCGAGACAGCGAAGCGAGCAAAACGAATGCCACTGCACACACTGGGCCAGAAGGACAGCATAGGTCCTCGCACACTGAATTTGGATCGACAGGTACTGCACTTGCTCAGGGTACGGAGCACGACTGGGCAGTGGCCCTGCTCACGCACCCTATCCACACGTGCCGACGCGAAGCTGCGCGTCCGACGACGCACATGACCGAGACCTTCATCCCGTCCGATGCGAGTCGGCCCGCCACGAGGGCAAGTCAAGTCAAGTCCGGTCGAGGGGCCTATGGAGGCACCTCGCTCCGCAAGCGGAGCCGGAGGGCGTGAGACACTACGGCAACAAAACGCGCATGCAAGAGAAACGTAGTGGACAGGGCAGCAATAAATTAGACATAGTAGTATACATCAGTCGCTCTTCATGAAATCTAGAAAATGCTTTTCCACCCGCTGCCAAGGGAAAGGCTCCTGGCTGCGAAAACAGGGCAAGCCTGAAAAACCGCACGCGGAATGGCGACCAGGCGACGAAGGATGGCCACGTGGCGGCCATCCCGAAGACAAGCCCGAGCAGCCACGTGCTCGGGGGCCTCCGCCCTCCGTGCGGCCTCCGACGCGCGTGCGTCGGCGCATGTATTGATCCGTCCATTGCGCTGCTCCATCTAAAATCCCTGTCGTTTCTAGAGCATTCACTCCTAGGAGTATGCCTAAGAAAAAGAGAATACTCGAAACATCAGTCTTCGTTAGAATATACGGAATACGTAAGTGTTGACGCTGCTCATGCCTATGGTGCATAATATCCGTCACAAGGGTGGGGCGGCTTTTGGTCCAACGTAGGTCAACTTCCCCTCCCCGTCGATCCAGGACCCTCCAGAGGGTCACCCATAGATCAGCCACTTCACTGGTGACCATGGCCGACCTCGGCCTTCGAAACCTTCGACAGACAGGAAGGACATCGCTGAAAATCAGAACTCTTCCAGAGGTAAACCTAAGCACGAAAATCAGCGACAGGAGCTCCACACGAGGAGACGACTGATCAGGGCCAGGCAGGGTGCCAGCAACACCACCATCGACATCATCTAGAGTGGTGGACAGGCGGACGCAAGCCCATCCGCACCTCCTTAGTCTGAAATCCTTAACATACTTCCCCCCCGATCCGTCGGTCCGTCGATCCCCCAAACTCCTCCTTCCCTGACTTCCCGATCCTCGAACGATCCCCAGGTCCAAGGGCGCAGGGAGATGCCCTGTAATGCGATCTAGCAACCATCGTAAGCAACACGCTCAGCGAGGTGGGGCGGAGTCGCCAACCGTCGAGTCAGGATTGTACTCGTTCATGCAGCACTGCCAAAAACGATGGAACGGGGTCTCCTTCTGCTCTCCGCAGCGAACACACATTCCTAGGGCAGCAGTTTCATAGCCAGCTTCATGCAGCCTAAGATCAGTCTAGAAGCTTCCTGAAACAGTGTTCATCAGGATAGCCTGCCCCTCATGATCCAAAGCACGCCCCATCCTCCTATACTCCTTATGGAAACACGTAAAATCAACACATCCCTCAACTCCGTCCCCCATGTAGTGCTGAGCTGCATGTCGCCAGAGGATAGCATCGCACGTGAGCTGGATGGAGCGACGAAGGTGCACGCGAAACTCAGGCTGGGACAGCTGGATCAATACGCCCCGCTCGTCTCGCCAGCGTGCAGGAGAGAAAGAGAGAGAGAGAGAGAGAGAGAGGAACCCATCCTAAGCCGAGCAGAACAGCAACCGTTGCGGCGACAGGGCCACGGACCCGACGCCATATATGCCTAGCTGGAATGTGATTGGACTCCTGAACCCTACTCCCCCAAAGCGTAGAAACCTTCATCTGGAACGCATGCCCCAGAGCAACCCAGGTAGAGGCAAATCCTTCGAGGTGCTCACGTCGAAGCCGATAGATGAGGTCACTGCGAAACCCCCGCATGGTGCCGAGGATAGTAGTAGAGCATGCACCAGCATGCCAGGCACCCGAACAAACAGCGGTCTGCCCTCGCACACTCTGGACCTGGTTCACAGAGAGCCCCACCACTGATGCCCCCAAGTACCCACGGCTAAAACTCCAGGCGTATACGATTTAGAAGCCCTTTTGACAATCTTCGTAAGTTACCGAACCTTACGAGCTTTCATGGACGCCATGCGTCGTCGCTTATCCATGATGACCACCGACCGTCGCTTACCCGCGGTGGTAGATGTGCCCAGGTCCGTAGTGGTGTCAGCAATCTTCAACGTGAAACCAGCAGTCCTGAGGTCAGTCAGGATCGAAAGGGTAAGCGGCTGGCTGTTACCACCTATGGCAGATTTGTCATAGAGAACCAGCTGCACTGACTGCAGAGAATGGCCGAGGTGCGCTGCAGCATCGACAATCTTCTTACGCACTTCTTCCGCACTACCCTGGGCAACCTGGGGAAGCTCATCGATGTACGACCTAGTAGCGACCCCAGGAGAGCACCGATGATGCAAATCATGGAGGACCTGGTACAGGTACACCTTGACCCAAGACATAGGCTGTATACACCCTGGGAGGACCCTAATGCCCGAGGCAATACTACCCGAACAGAAGCCAGAGGATTCAAGCATTCTCGGAGCAACATGGATCAGGAGGCCCAGGTAGAGGAGGTGAGGAAACATCCAGATCACAGGCGAAAGACACGAGCAACGCAGGAACCACCGTGTCAAAAAACTTGGTGAGATCCCAGTGCACAGCCACGCTCTTGAGGCCCTCGAACATAGCCACCTCGTGGCAGATCTCCCTCCTAAGCGCCGCCCGGAGGGCAGAGCTCCCGCGGACAGCATCGTCCCAGAAGTCCATGTGCCCCCTGGACCACTGATGCAGAAACACCCCACGGATTTTGCAGTACACCCGATGAAAGGGTCGCACATTTGCAGACAGGGCGCTCTTTTGGGCAAAAGGGCGATGATCCCCAAGAAAACCTGGGCGGGCCACATCATGGCCTTCTCACGCGCATTGAAAAAAGCTCAGCCAGGGCAGGCGGAGGAGATGGAGGAGGAGGAGGAGGAGGAGGAGGAGGAGGAGGAGGAGGAGGATATGTGCTGGGTCAGCAGCAGCAGGGGGAGCAGGGCGAGAGGTAGCAGGGGGGGTGGGGGCAGCCAGCGGGGGGCGGGCAGGCTGCTCGCGGGGAGGTGGCCCTGAGGCCGTGCCCCTTGCCGCCGATGCCCGACCAGCAGGGCTGTGAGAAGCGTCCGCTGGCCCCGCCACTGGCGATGGCACCGACGGCTCCTACTGCTGCTGACGACTTAGTACCCTCCTCCTCCTCCTCCTCCTCCTCCTCCTGCCTTTCCTCCTCCTCCTCCTCCTCCTCCTCCTCCTCCTCCTCCTCCTCCCCCTCCTCCTCCCGCTCCTATCCTATCCTCCTCCTCCTCCTCCTCCTCCTCCTTCTCCTCCTCCTCCTTCCTGCGGACGCGGGCCCAGACATGCTCGCGACGTGAAACACCACGACGGGAATTTGTTGGCCATCTTCGACCTCTGGGAGCCCTCGCCGGCCCTGGGGACCGGCAAACAACGACTCCGATGGGTGTATTGGTTTCGCGGCATGCAACTTGACGACAAGATGGGGGGGGAAATTCACAACAAGAAACGCGAAAATGGGAAGCGATTCGTTTTCGCCTCCTACTTTCGCCTCCCACTTTCGCCTCCCGCTTTCGCCTCCCACTTTCGCCTCCCGCTTATGCCTCCCATTTTCGCCTCCCGCTTTCGCCTCCCGCTTTCGCCTCCCGCTTTCGCTTCCCATTTTCGCCGCCCGAGCGAAAGCGGGAGGCGAAATTGAAAGCGGGAGGCTAAATCGCAAGCGGGAGGCTAAAAAGAGAGGCGAAAGCGATAGCGGGAGGCGAAAGCGGGTGGCGAAAGCGAAAGCGGGAGGCGAAAGTGGGAGGCGAAAGCGAAAGCGGGAGGCGAAAGTGGGAGGCGAAAGCTCCCACTGTCGCCTCTACTGCTTATCGTGAGTGTGTTCCAGTCTTGTCGTGTCTGGGTCCTCCCTTGTCGTGTGCTTGGGTCCTCCCTCGGCGTGTTTGGGTCCTCCCCTTGCCCTGGGGGGAGGGTCGGGACCTCTGGGGGGCCCGTGCTGCAAAATGCGTTGCCTTGCACGTCTGGGGGCCTATCTGCCGCCCAGTGCACGCGGATCGGGAAGCCGGCAGACACCCCCGCCGCCCCTCAAACGAGGCGGCCGCCCCTGGAGGTGAACAAACTTGTAGAAGCAGGATCCGCGCTTATTTCCTGGCAGGAGGAGGAGGTGGAGGAGGAGCAAGAGGAGGAGGAGGAGGAGGAGGAGGAGGAGGAGAAGGAGGAGGAGGAGGAGGATAATGTCAAGAAGGGGAAGGGAGAGGAAGACGGGAGGAGGGAGGAGGAAGAGGGATCAAAGGAGGGAGGAGGGAGGGGGGAAGGGAGGAGGAGGGCAAGGATAGGAGGAGGGAGGAGGAGGGGCGACGAGGAAAGGGGAACAACGGCCACTCCTTCGGGGGGGTCTGCTGGCTGGGGGCCTACAGGCTGGACGCACCAGGGAGCGCCGCGGATGATCGCGAGCACCAGTTCCCAGGCAGCTCCGCCTCGTGGCCTCGTCCTCCGCCTCCGGCGTCGCCGCTGCATCGTCGTTCTCTGTCTCCTCCCTCGCCTCCTGCTCCTCACTATGCCCCTCCCCCTCCTCCTCCCCCTCCTCCTCCTCCTCCTCCGCCTCCTCCTCCTTCTACTACGTTAAGCAAGCCTGAGATGAAAACCTGTGGCGTTCTTGGAAAGCGGCAGGCCTGTGCCCTGCAACAATGTTGAATTCGCCGGCCCAACGGGCCAGAGGCGTGCTAAGATCTCCGGTAACTGGTTAACAATATTTCTAGTTCGCGCGCGCGGGGCGGCCCCTGGGGGTCCCCCAGCGAAAAATGTCCCGACCGCAGCCCGAGTAGGTCTACTCAGAGATGGTTTTGAGGGCCTTTTTTTCGACACCCCTCACGAGGATCGTGGCCTCCGAGGGGGTGCACTCGACTACCCCGCCCCAAGAGGCCCCCCAAGAGGCCAAGGGGGCCCGAAGACGCCGCCAAGGAGCCCCAAGAGACCCCCAAGAGGCCCCCAAGAGGCCCCTAGGAGGCCCCAAAGAGGCCCCCAAGAGGCTTCAAAGAGGCCCCATAGAGCGCTCGAGGGCCGGCGGAATGAGCGAAGCGATTAAATAAGGGAATACGCCGCCTCGCGACTGTGGAATAATAGAAAAGTATAGAACGCAGAATATGCTGCAGGCACATGTGGATCAAGGAACCTCCTCCACTTCCTCCATTTCATCATCATCCCAACCCAACCATCCGATCCCACACGTGACCAGGGCCCTCACCGAGGCCAGTTCTCAGTTTCGACCCTCACCGAGGGTAGCTGGGAGTCCAGCGTTTGCGGCCTAAACTTGCGAGAATGCTCTCGGGGTTCCGGACTGGCAGCAGCCCTCGTGGACCATCCAGGCCGGGAACAAGTTCGCCGTTGGGCCGACGAAGTGAGACAGCTGGTACTGCAGAGCCTTGGAGACAGGAGGAGCATGGGGAGAAGGAGGAGGAGGAGGAAAACGTGGAGAAGAAGGTCCAGGTGCAGGGGCCAAGGACGAGAACTATGCCAGGAGGACGAAGAGGACGTGGGCGAGGAAGAGCAGCAGAAGCAGGAAAAGAAACATGAGAACGAGGATTAGGAGCTCACTCGGCAATGGGCACGGTAGTGAAATGGGCCGACCAGACCTCGAGAACGATGATGATACTGACGACGATGATGATGCTGATGGTGATGATGATGACGATGACGATGACGATGACGATGACGATGATGATGATGATGATGATGATGATGAGGATGATGAGGATGATGATGATGAGGATGATGAGGATGATGATGATGATGATTATGATGATGATGATGATGATGCTGATGATGATGATGCTGATGCTGATGACGACGAGGAAAAGGAGGAGGGAGGACGAAGAGAAGGACTAGGAGGACGTGGAGGAAAGAGTCTAGATGCAAGAGCAAAGAACTCGGAGGACGAGGATGACGGGACTCCCGCGCGAGAACACCTAGGGGCAACGCTTGTTGTACAAATGCGTGGCGACCGCGACAAAGCAGTTTCAAGTGAGCCCCGCTAGGCCCACCCGCCCGTGGTATACCCCGCATCGGATCCACCGTGGGGTGCCCAAGTGCCATGCCTGCAACATCGGAATGACCATTGGACTCTGAAGCCCCACGCGCCTACCCCACCGAAGCGGCCATTCTACCCGAGAGGACCCGACACTCACTGCGCGAACGGGCCCGTGAGACACCCACTGGCGGGTCCCCCTGGTGATGCACAAGCGCCATGTCTGCTACATCGAGATGATCGTGGGGCTCTGAAGCCAACGCGTCTACCCTGCCAGAACCGCCGTTCCACCCGAGAGGTCCCGACAATCTGGGCGCAAAGTGCCCTCTGGGGGTCTGCCTTGGGCGGCACACGCGCCATGCCTGCTACATCGCGGAGGCCATGAGGCTGCGAGGCGAGACGCGTCTACCCTGCCCAAACGGCCACTGCCCGAGCGGTCCCAACGATCGGGGCGCGACATGCCCCCATGGGGGGTGCCCCCTTGAGCGGCCCATGTGCCATGCCTGCTAGATCGCGAGGAGCATCTGGGCGATACCTCCCTGGCGAGTCCCTCCTGGGATGGTCAAGTGTGGCGCTAGCCACCTCGCGATGAGCATGGGGTTGTGAAAGACAGGCGCCTACCCCGCCAAAGCGGCCAGCGCACCCGAGATCGCTACCATCCGCGCCAGAGGGGCCGTGTCTGCATGGTCGGGTCCTTGGCTTGGAAGTCCACGCGCTAGTGTCTGAAGCCGCACAGAGGCCCCGTATTCAGGGCAATCCTAGGGCATCCTTGGGCAATTATTGAGAGTCCTTTTTGCCTCCAGGGCCATCTTGGAGCCACACTTCGTCAACAAATTGGAACTCCAGCTGATCATGAAATAAATCAGTTCCTGCGGTGTTTGACCGATCTGGTCCCTCGGAGTTCCTCTGAGGGCAGTCCGGCGGCCTCTTGGGACCGTCTTGGGGCCCTTCGCAGCGCTGGGAGCCTCCTGGTGAAACCCAGGTGCCTCTTGGGACCTTCTTGGAGCCCTCTTGGGCGCTCGTGAGCTCCTCTGGAAGCCGCAGTCAGCTCTCATGGAGCTCTCGCGGGGCAGTCCTGGGCCATCTTGGGGCCCTCTTGGGGATCTTTTGGGGCTCCGACGCCATCTTGGAGACACAAGTCGTCAACAAGTGAGAACTCCCGAACATTATTTTCCTGACGAGAGACCCAGCCATATGCAGATGTAAGTACCGCGTTGTGGCCATCGCTTTCGGTGGAGCTCCCTATGGGGCCACGAAGCGTGTGAGAGGTGTGCCGAAATTAGCAACCGCATGCAAACTGCGCCACTGGGGCACTCGGTGGAGCTCCCTATGGGGCAACGAAACATGCGAGGGATGTGCCGAAATGGGTGGGAACCCGCATGCGAACTGCGCCACGGAAAGCACTCGGTGGAGCTCCCTATGGGGCCACGAACCGTGTGTGGAGTGTGCCGGAACGGGCGTGACGCCCACATGCAAACTGCGCCACGGAAGCACTCGGTGTACCCAAATTATGGGGCCACGAAAGGAGGGGTGCGCCGAAACAGGCGTGGCGCCTGCATACGAACTGCGCCACGGGCGCCTTAGGCGGAGCTCCCACTGGGGCTACGACACGTGTAAGGGGAGTGCCGAAACGGGAGTGACGCCCACATGCGAAGAATTGCGCCACATTGGCACTCGGTGGAGCTCCCTGTGGGGCCGCGTGTGAGGGATGTGCCAAAGCGGGCGTGACGCCCACATGCACACTGCGCCACAGAGGCACTCGGTGGAGCCCCCCATGGGGCCACGAAACGTGTGAGGGGTATGCCGAAACGGAAGTGGAGACGTGATGATGATGCTGCTGCTGCTGATGACGATGATGATGATGTTAATGATGATGATGCTGATGATGATGATGATGATGATGATGATGATGATGATGACGATGATGAGCATTATGATGGGAATTCTGATGAATATGGAGACGAAGATGAAGATGAAGATGCTGATGATGCTGATGATGATGATGATGATGTTGATCATGATCATGATGCCGATGATGATGATGATGATGATGATGATGATGATGATGATGTTGATGATGATGAAAAGGAGGAGGAGGAGGACGAGGACGAGGAGGAGGATGAGGATGCTAATGATGCTAATGATGATGCTGCTGATGATGGTGATGATGATGATGATGATGATGATGATGATGATGATGATGCTGATGATGACGATGGAGGAGGGAGGAGGGGGACGAGGAGCAGGAGGAGGAGGAGGAGGAGGAAAGACGCGGGGCGCTGTTCAAAACGAGGACCCAACACCACAGGATGGTTGGGAATGAAAGCTCTAGGGCTTACTTGGGACTGGAAGCTTTAGGGGTCAAACGGCGGCAACCGGAGCCAGCCGAGCTGGCTCGGGCCAGGAGCATCCCACGAGCGGCGAACACATCCGTATCCGCGCCCTCGCGGTCTGGACTCTGGAGCGCGATCCCGCGGATGCGCGGTCGCACGGATGCGCTCCGCGCGGAGCACCCGCGAACAGCAACGCCCCGCATCCGTGGGGTCGCGGCCCAGGCGCCCGACCCGCGAGGCCGCAGCTACGGATACGCCTCACGAGTGGGCCCTCATTCTCAGACGCACGTGCTGTGTCCGAGGAGCGCGGGCGCGCGCGTGTACAGCGCGCTGCGGGTCGTCGCCGCCTGCGCCCTTCGTGGGCCCGCCTTCTGGCGCACGGGCTTCCCAAGTGTCCGGTGTCCCGACTTGTTCGAGACACGGGCCCCCGACCTCGCGACCACCTCCCCGGGACCGGTTCTTCATCCCGACCCGTGCTCTGACGGCCCCGAGGACCGGCAAGGGCCCCGAGAGGCCGAAGACGGCCCCAAACTGCCAGATGCCGGGGGAGGAGGAGGAGGAGGAGGAGGAGGAGTAGGGGGTCGTACTCGTATACCTGTTCCGCCCACGAGCATCGCACCTCGCACAGCAGGCGGGCGGGGCCGCCCGAGCAGGGCGGCGCCTGAGGAGGGCGGGAGGCCTCCCGGGGCTTATCGGCCCCCGGGAGGGAGCTCCGGGGAGGCCCCAGGAGGGGGGGGGCCCTGCCCGGGACCCCTGGGTGCCTCCTCCGGGCGCTGCTTAAGTCTGGGCGTTGCTCGAGCCCCCCCCCCCCCACCACCACCCTGTTTCCCTCGGCGGTGGATGAAACTGGTCCCTCCTCTTCCTCCTGCTCCTCCTGCTCCTCCTGCCTCCTCCTCCTCCTCCTCCTCCTCCTCCTCCTCCTCCTCCTCCTCCCCTCCTCCTCCTCCTCCTCCTCCTCTTCCTCTACTATGTATACTGTTGAGGCGCTGCAGGCCTCCATTTGGGCCCTAAAGGACATCTTTTCTGCAGCCCTCACCCGACCACCCCCCCACCCCTCTTATCGCCCCCCGATTACGCGACGCCCAAGTCTTCTGTTGTGCTACGGCCCCGAATCCTTAAGTCGTCGTCGTCGTCGTCGTCGTCGTCGTCGTCGTCGTCGTCGTCGTCGTCGTCGTCGTGGTCGTCGTCGTGGTCGTCGTCGTGGTCGTCGTCGTCGTCGTAGTGGTCGTCGGCGCCGTCGTGGTGGCGGTCGTCGTCGTGGTCGTCCTCGTCGTCGTCGTCGTCATCGTCGTGATCGTCGTGATGATCGTGGTCGTCGTCGTCGTCGTTGTCGTGGTCGTGGTCGTTATCTCTTGTCGTCGTCGTCCTCGTCGTCATCGTCGTCGTCATCGTCGTGATCGTCGTGATGGTCGTGGTCGTCGTCGTCGTCGTCGTTGACATGGTCGTGGTTGTTATCTCTTGTCGTCGTCATCCTTCTCGTCGTCGCCGTCGTGGTCGTCGTCGTCGTTCTCGTCGTCGTGGTCGTCGTCGTCGTCCTCGTGGTCGTCGTCGCCGCCGTCGTCATCGTCGTCGTCGTGATCGTCGTGATCGTCGTGGTCGTCGTCGTCGTCGTCGTGGTCGTGGTCGTTATCTCTTATCGTCGTCGTCGTCGTGGTCGTCGTCGTCGTCGTGGTCGTGGTCGTGGTCGTGGTCGTGGTCGTCCTCGTCGTCGTCGGGAGGGAGGGGGCCCTGATGGTACCCAGGTGCCTATTCATTCCCAGCCCTCAAGTGGAATTGGGTCCTCGTTTTGAATTCGCAGCGCCGCGCGTCTCTCCTCCTCCCCTCCTCCCTTCCTTCCTTCCTTCCTTCCTTCCTTCCTTCCTTCCTTCCTTCCTTCCTTCCTTCCTCCTTTCCTGTTCCTCGTCGAAGTCATCATCTTGATATCAATCACCACCCTCATTATTATCATTACATGTTCGTCGCACCCCTCACACGGTTCGCACCCCCCTAAGGGGCTCCACCGAAGGCCCCAGCGACGGCTCTAGCTGCACAGGAGGCCTCCTCCTCCTCTTATCTTCTTGATTTTCGAATTTCCGCAGACCCCTCACACGCTTCGTGGCCCCATAGGGGGCCTCCACCGAGGGCCCCAGTGGCATGGTTCACATGGGTACCGGCCCCATTTCGGCAGACCACTCACACGTTTCGTGGCCCCTATAGGAAGCTCCACCGAGGGCCCCAGTGGCAGGGTTCACATAGGTACCCGCCCCATTTCGGCAGACCCCTCACACGCTTCGTGGCCCTCAACGGGGCTCCACCGAGGGCCCCAATGGCAAGGTCCACGTGGGCACCCGCCCCATTTCGGCAGACCCCTCACACGCTTATCGGGGGCCCCAGTGGCAGGGGTCACGTGGGTAACCCGCTCCATTTCGGCTGACCCCTCACACGCTTCGTGGCCCATAGGGGGCTCAACTGAGGGCCCCACATGGGTACCCTCCCCATTTCGGCAGACCCCTCACACGCTTCGTGGCCCCATAGCCAGTGGCAGGGTTCACTTGGGCACCCGCCCCATTTCGGCAGACCCCTCACACGCTTATCGGGGGCCCCATAGTGAGCCCCACCGAGGACCTCAGTGGCAAGGTCTCACACGTTTCGTGGCCCATAGGGAGCTTCCCCGAGGGCCCCAGTGGCGGGACTCCCATGGGCAAAAGTCTCATGCCCCAAGGGGGGCTCCACCGAGGGCGCCTGTGGCCGGGTTCACGTGGACACCCGCCCCATCTCGGCAGACCCCTCACACGTCTCGTGGCCCCATGGGGAGCTCCACCGAAGGGCACTGCGGAAACTCTTGCCGAGCTCTGTGCATTGAGAGGTCATGTTGGTCGTTTCCGTGACCGTAGAATGGGTTGGGCTCTTCGCCAGGGTATGTGTTTCATAGCCCGCTTCGGACCTGAAGATGCAACCGCCTTTCCTTTGGCGGCGGGTGCTTGTCCGATACATGGGCACTGAACCACCCTTTCCAAAATACGCCGATCTGGCGTGTGAGTTTAAGAAGTCTAAGCTGAAGCTCTGCTTCAGCATGAGCTTTAGCTCTGCTTGGGAGGGGGAGGGGGGGGGGGGGACCTCATTAAACTGTCGAATTCAGTGCTCGGCACCTCCCCACCCCTGCCAGCCCCCCCCCCCCCCCCTCGATTTTCGCCCCCCCCCCCCCCCCCCCCCCCTTCGAGTTTTGCTCTGCAAGGATGAGGGCAGGAGAGGGGGGGGGTGGCGCTCTGCAGCAGGGGGGTGGCTGCAAAGGGGGGGGGGGGGGGGGGGGCCTTTCAGGGGAGCGGGAGCTGCAGGAAAGGCGGGAGGGGAGGTCCGCTTTACAGATGGCGCTCTGCAAGGGGAGGGGGGGGGGACAGGAAGAGGAGGGGGCGGGGGGGACAGGAGAGTGGGGGGTGGAGAGAGGGGGGGGGGACAGGAGAGGGGGGGGGGCAGGAGAGGAGGGGGGGGGGATAGGAGAGAGGGGGGGGACAGGAGAGAGGGCGGGGACAGAGAGAGGAGGGGGGGCGGGATCATCACCATCTCCATCACCATCACAATTATTATTGTTACATCACCACCACCACCACCACCACCATCATCATCATCATCATCATCATCATCATCATCATCATCAGCAGCATCAGCATCAGCATCAGCAGCATCAGCATCAGCATCAGCATCATGGAGCGCCCCGGATCGGCGGCACTGGCCGGAGGCCACTACAATCATGAGAAAGCGGGACTGGGAGAAAGACGCTTGATCGCCCTTACCCTGGTGTGCTGCGCCCCGGGACCTCCCAGGCTGGGTTGACATATTGAGACTCTCACCATTCCGCTCCCGATGATGGTTCAAAGGTGATAAAAGAAAGCAGCAAAAGGGGCCCAACAATGATCGAAGACAGCCCCAAGAGCTGCCAAGAGCCCACCATGTGCGCCCAAAGAAGGCCCCAGGAAGCGAGCTTCGGGGACGAAGAGGGACAGGCATAATTAAGAACCCCTCCTTCTGAAGGAGAGGGAGGTGGAGGTGGAAAAACGAAAGGGGGATGAGGAGGAGGAGGAGGATGAGGAGAAGGAGGAGGAGGATGAGGGACAGGCACGATTCAGAACCCCTCCTCCTTTGATCGATGTCCTCACAGATGGCCGGAGGAGGGCCCGCCAACAGGGCCACCGAGAGGACCCAGAGATACCCTCACTGGCCCCAGGATGTCTGCAGGGAGCCCCCGAGGGCAGCCAATCTGAGCCCCGAAAAACCCCACAGATAGGCCCAACGGCGAAGACTTATACACCAACAAGGCTCCAAACCAGCTCGACGAAGCTTCAAAATCCAAGAGTGGAAGACCCGCGAAGGCCTTTATGGACGACTCATCTCGTCGCGATGGTCGTCGTCAACATCGTGTCCGTCGTCGTCGCTGCCGCCATATTCCTTCCTCCTCCTCCTCTGCCTCCTCCTCTTCCTCCAGCTTCTCCTCCTCCTCATACTCCTGCTTCTCCTCCTCCTCCTCCTCCTCCTCCTCCTCCTCCTCATCAGCAGCAGCAGCAGCAGTATCCTCCTCCTCCTCCTCCTCCTCCTCCTCCTCCCTCCTCCCTCCTCCCTCCTCCTCCCTCCTCCTCGTCCTCCTCGTCCTCCTCCTACTCCTCCTCTTCCTCCCCCTCCTCCTCCTCGTCCTCCTCCTCCTCCTCCTCCTCCTCCTCCTCCTCTTCCTCCTCCTCCTCCCCCTCCTTCTCTTCTCTCCTCCTCCTCCTCCTCCTCCTCCTCCTCCTCCTTCTCCTTCCCCCCCCCCCCGCCACCACCACCACCACCACCACACCACCACCACCACATCATCATCATCATCATCATCATCATCATCATCATCATCATCATCATCATCATCATCATCATCATCATCAGCATCATCATCATCATCATCTCATCATCATCATCATCATCATCATCATCATCATCATCATCATCATCATCATCATCATCATCATCATTAGCATCATCATCATCATCATCATCATCATCATCATCATCATCGTCCTCATCATCATCATCATCATCATGATCATCATCATCATCATGATCATCATCATCATCATCATCATCATCATCATCATCATCATCATCGTCATCATCAGCAGCATCATCATCATCATCCCCCTTTCATTTCTCCACCTCCACCTCCCTCTCCTTCAAAAGTGCCGCTGCTGCATACATAGTGTATATCTATGTGTGTATCTATGTATATATGTAGAGATAGATGGGCTCCCCTCCATCTTAGCTCCACTGCGTGCTGCTGAACTGCCCTGATCGAGGCAACTCGCCTGGGCATCGTTTCGTCTTGGGTTGGTGGGCATGCGCGAGGCGTCAAGAGTCGATCGCAAAACCCCAGGACATGGGGAACACCAGCCTTGCTTCCCCCCCCCCCTCCTCCTCGATGCTCAATGCTCGAGGCTCGAGCCTGCGCCCGTCCTCTCTTGCATGCCTGCCCGCTTGGCCCGCGTGGGACCCGCGGCCGCCGCGCCCCAAGGCGCAGCTAGGGGCGGCTCCCCCAGCGCCACGGTCGCGAGAGTGACCAAGAGCGCCTCCCCTCCCAGTCTCGAGCGTGGCTCCTCCGTCCCCTCCTCCTCCTCCTCCTCCTCCTCCTCCTCCTCCCCACCGCCTCCTTGTCCTCCTCCTCCTCATTCTCCCTCCCACTTCCCCCCTCTTCTCCCCACCAGTTGTTGCTGCTGCTGCTCATCGTCGTCGTCCTCCTCGTTTCCACAGTGGCTGTCGTTGTCACCGTCGTCATCCTCCTCAGCCTCTTTTCCTCTTGTCTGCCCTTGCCGTCGTCGTCGTCGTCCTCCTCCTCCTACTCCTTCTCATCTCCCTCCTCCGGTTCTTACTCCACCTGCCCCTCCGCGTCCACATCGTGCCCCTGCTTCCCTGCCATACCCTCCTGCTGCTCCTCCTGCTGTTCCTCCCGAACATCCTCCGTAATAGTCTAATCCTCTTTCCTCTCACCTTCTTCTCCTTCTCGTCATCTGTATGTGTCGCATAGTTCCCCCTCCTCCTCCCTTCATCCGTCTCCTCAGCACTATCGTATTCATATTCGCATTCGTAGTGTTATTAACATGAGTATTATCATGAGTAGTAGCAGTATGATCATTATTCTTTGACTCGCATATCAGTGAGAGTATTAACAATGTTACCAATGTTATGAATGGTGTTAGTATTCGTAGTCGTAGTCGTCGTAGTAGGTAGTGGTGGTGGTAGTAGTCGTAGTAGTAGTAGTAGTAGTAGTAGTAGTAAGAGTAGTAGTAGTAGTAGTAGTAGTAGTAGTAGTAGTAATAGTAGTAGTCGTAGTAGTAGTAGTAGTAGTAGTAGTAGTAGTAGTAGTAGTAGTAGTAGAAGCAGTAGTAGTAGTCGTCGTAGTCGTGGTAAGAATGGTAGTAATGGTAGTAGTAGTAGTAGTAGTAGTAGTAGTAGTAGTAGTAGTAATAGTAGTAGTAGTAGTAGTAGTAGTAGTAGTAGTAGTAATAATAGTAGTAGTCGTAAGTAGTAGTATAGTAGTTAGTAGTAGTAGTAGTAGTAGTAGTAGTAGTAGTAGTAGTGGTAGTAGTAGTAGTAGTAGTAGTAGTAGTAGTAGTAGTAGTAGTAGTAGTAGTAGTAGTGATAGTAGCAGCAGTAGTAGTAGTATAGTAGTAGTAGTAGTAGTAGTAGTAATAGTAATCGGAGGTGAGGGGGTGAGATCGAAGTGGAACGGAGAGCCCCCCTACCGGGAAATCGATTTCGGTTTCGTGTTCGTGCGTGCCGTGCGTGCGGGCGAGGCGAAGCTGCGTGGGCGGGCGAGAGAAAGTCTCCTGTGGCTGAGGCGCGGCCGGACCAAATGATTCTCCACCGGGCGGCCGGTGGCGCGCGGTGTCCCGCCGGTGTCCCGCCGGTGTCCCGCCGGTGTCCCGCGGTGTCCCGCGATGATGATGATGATGATGATGATGATGAGATGATGATGATGATGATGATGATGATGATGATGATGATGATGATGCTGATGATGATGATGCTGCTGCTGATGATGATGATGACGTCGATGATGATGATGGTGATGCTGCTGATGATGATGATGAGGACGATGATGATGATGATGATGATATGATGATGGTGTCCCAATGATGATGATGATGATGTTGATGATGATGATGATGTCGACGATGATGATAACGATGATGATGATGCTGATGGTGTCCTGATGATGAGGATGATGATGATCATGATGATTATGTTGATGATCATGATGATGACGATGATGGTGTCCCGACGGTGATGAGTATGATGATGTTGATGTTGATGATGCTGATTATGATTGTGTCCCGATGATGATGATGTTAATGTTGACGAGGTTGATGATGATTATGGCGTCCCGATGATGATGATTATTCTGATGGTGATTGTGATGATGTTGATGATGATGGCGTCCCGATGGTGATGATGATGATGATGTTGATGCTGATGTTGTTAATGATGATAATGGTGCCCCGATGATGACGACGATGATGATGATGATGCTGATGATGATGTTGATGATGCTGATGATGATGTCGATGATGATGATGAGATGATGATGATGATGGTGTTCCGATGATGATGATGATGCTAACGATGGTGATCATGATGGTGTCCCGATGATGATGCTGCTGATGATGATGATGACGATGACTGTGTCCCGATGCTGCTGATGATGATGATGATGTTGATGATGATGATTGTGATGATGGTGATGATGATGATGGTGGTGTCCCGATGATGTTGATGACCGTGATGATGATGATGATGATGATGATGATGATGATGATGATGTTGGTGTTGATGATGAGGACGGTGTCCCGATTATGATGATGTTGGTGATGATGATGTTGATGTTGATGTTGTTGTTGATGATGATGACGTTGATTGTGAGAGCGGTTGTGATATCGATAGTGAAATCGGTCGTGAGACCGAATGTGATTTCGATTGTGAGATCGATTGTGAGATCGATAGTCCAATCAAGTGTGAGATAGATCGAGTGAGATCGATTGTGAGATCGATCGAGGGAGATCGATCGAGCGAGACCGATACTGAGATCGATAGTGAGATCGATAGTGAGACCGATCGAGTGAGACGTTGGTTCCTCCCCCCCCCGAACCTCCTTATCACCACCCGAAGGGTGGTCGTATAGGTAGTATCAGTAATACTAGTAGTCGCCGTCGTCGTCGTAGTAGTAGTAGTAGTAGAAGTAGCAGTCGTCGTAGTAATATTAGTAGTAGGAGCGATAGAGTCTTAGTGATCTTAGTAGTAGTCGCAGTAGTAGTAGTAGTAGTAGTAGTAGTAGTAGTAGTCGTAGTAGTAGTAGTAGTAGTAGTCGTAGTAGCCGTAGTAGTAGTAGTAGTAGTAGTAGTAGTAGTAGTAGTAGTAGTAGTCGTAGTAGTAGTAGTATTAGTAGTAGTAGTAGGAGTAGAAGTAGCAGCAGCAGTAGTAGAAATAGTAGTAGCCGCAATCGTAGTACTAGTAATAGTAGTAGTAGTAGTAGTAGTAGTAGTAGCAGCAGCCGTAGTGGTAGTAGTAGTAGTAGCAGCAGCAGCAGAAGTAGTAGTAGTAGTAGTAGCAGTAGTAGTAGTAGTCGTAGTAGTAGTAGTAGTAGTAGTAGTAGTAGTAGTAGTAGTGATGCTCGCACTCGTGTTACTAATCGTATTAATTTTGGTTCTGGAATTCGTACCGATAGTATTACGATTACGATTCGTACTAATAAAAATATTACCTGGCATATGCTGAGTAGTACCAGTATTGTTGTTAGAAATATGTTTGTTTATCGTGCTGGTATTATTGTTTGCATCGACATTATCATTGCCAGTATTGTTAATATGATTACCGTGTTTCTTAATCATCGTATCTAGTACTCGTATTACTACGAGTTTGGGCTCTTCTTATGGTTGTTAAGTTTGTGCTCTTCTTCTTGTTCTTAGGACACCAACTCTTCCTCTTTCCCCCTCCCTGACGTGATGCTCGTGTTCCTTCCTATCTTCCCCCTCCTCCTACTCCTCCTTCTCCTCCTCCTCCTCATCCTGCCTCCCTCCCTCCTCTTCCTCCTCTTCCACGTTCTCCGCCTCCCCCGCCCTCCCCGTATCTCATGTTGCTCCTCCTCCTCCTCCTCCTGTTCCTCCTCCTTGTCCTTATCCGCTTCATCCCCTTCTGCTCCTCCTGCTACTCCACCTCCCTCGCCCTTCTTCCATCCCTTCTCACTCGTCCCTCCTCGTCCCTGGCTCGTTCATCCTCCGCCTCATGGCAACCATGATGATGATGATGATGATGATGATGATGATGATGATGATGATGAAGAAGATGATGATGATGATGATGATGAGGAGGAGGAGGATGAGGATGAGGATGAGGATGAGGAGGAGAGGAACGGCGGAGGAGAGGAACGGCGGAGGAGAGGAACGGAGGAGGAGGAGGAGGAGGAGGAGGAGGAGGAGGAGGAGGAGGAGGAGGAACGGGTCAGGGACGAGGACGGACTGGCCATGCCAGCCATGGCATGGCTGCTGGTCTCCATTCTCCTCCCTCCACCCGCCTGCCTCTCCCTTCTCTCCCTCCTCCATTTCCTTTCTCGACCTCCCCCATCATTCTTCCTTCCATCTCCCCCCCCCACCGCATCCCTCCCTCCCCTTCCCTCCAACCCCAGCCCTTTTTCCACCGTCTCCTGCGTCGACAACGCCCAACTGCGCCCTGGGGTCGCATGTTCTCGCTGGGTAACTGCCTCCTCTTCCTCTTTTACTAGCTGCTCCCGTCCGCTTGAACCAGCTGCTCCCGTCCGCACAAGCAGATCGGCCACACAAGCCACCTCACCCTTCGGCTTTCGCCCCCCTGTGGATCAAACTATCCCAATACGTACACAGTATACGTATGCATTGCATGTATAAATCTCTCTCTATGTATACATATATGCACACGGGTTGTACTGCTTGCCACCTCTCCGAGTGGCAAGGGGAGCGCGGTTACCCAGCAACTACTCCGTATGGGCTCTCGCCTTGCGTTCCCCCTCCTTTCCCTGACCGTCTTGTGCCGAGCTGCCGGCCTGAGCAGGGTACTCCAGATTTCGTAATAAAAGGGAGGGGGTCTGGACCCTCCAAGACAAGCCATTTCAGACCTCCCCCGTGGGAGAACCCTCCAAAACATCGTCCCCAGACCCCCCAGGCCCTCCAAGATAGCCTGGAAGAGACCCCCCCCCCGAAATGAGACCCCCCTCCCTTTATTACGAAATCTGGAGTACTGCTGCTCTTCCTCCTCTCCCGCCTCATGCCCCCACCTCCTCGCCCTCCGTCCTCCGCTGCTCGCCGCAAGTCCCGTCACCTCGCCACCCTGGAGGCTTCCAAGGGTGCAAGCGGTGGTGGAGCGGCGGCTCTGCGGTCGGGAACTCTTGCCAAGCGTGTCGCAGCGGCGGCGGCCCTGGCGACGCACTAGGCCCTGCGAGCGGATGGCGTGTGGCCCCACTCCGCGGGGCGGGAGGTTGGGCAGAGCTCGGGACGCTGATGCTCGGGGAGCCAGCCGTGGATCCGCCACCGTGCCGCTGGGCACGGATTGGGCGTGTCCTCAGGTCCTTTGCCCCATTCTCTAAACTTCAATCCTCGCTCCTGAGGAGTCTTTAAGAGGCCCGGAGCCCAAATTGCAAAATCTCCCAGGGCTTGACGCGTCTTCTCAGGCCTTCTCGCTTGACCTGTTCGGAACCAAGAGGGTACCAAGATGGACCAAGAGGGCCCCAAGAAACCCCCGAAACGGTCCAAGAGGGCCCCGAGTCGCCGAACCATCGCTAAAAGACGCTCAGGACAACCCCCAGACGGCCAAAGATGTCTCCAAGACGCCCCAAGAAGCCTCCAAGAGGCTTCCCAACAGGCCCCAAGAGGCCCAAATTACTGATGTTCCTAAGGTTTCTGCTGGTTGTTGGCGTTCTCGCCTTTTCGGCTTCCCGACGCTCCCAGACGGCCCTGGAGGCCCCCAAGATCGCACCTCCAAGAGGGCCCCCAAACGTCCCAAGAGGACCCAAGACGACCCAAGATGCGCCCAAGACGGCCCAAGCGGCCCAAATGACAGCCCCAAGAGGGGGCCCAGAAGATGCACCAGAATGGACATTTCGAGCCCTCGGCCCCGAGGGCTCCCCAAGAGGCCCCAAGAGGCTTAAGAGGCCCCCAGAAGGACCCCAAGAGGCTCCCAAGAGATCTCACAATTGCTCCCAAGAGGCTCCTGAGAGTGCTCCGAGGAGACCCCAAGAAGCACCCCTGAGATCTCTGACCCACAACCCACGCACGGTAGCAGGATGGGCCGAAGGCACCAGATCGCGTGTCGCGCCGAAAGGTGGTGGGCCCAATCCGGCGGAGAGACTAAACCAAAGCTCCCGACCGTCCCAGCGATGACCTCAATTTTTCAGCCTGTTGAGTGATCATCCCTGGCACCCAGGGTTGGGTATCGCTTACTGGAGGGGCGAAAAAATGACGGGGGGAAGGAAAGGTGCACTTCTTGGGCCCTAAAGGCCTCCTTTTTGGGCCCTGCAGGGCCCTTTCAGGGGGCCAAAGAGCCCCTCCTTCTCTGCAGCCCTCGCTGCCCCCACATTCCTCTCCCCCCCATGACGCGACGCCCAACAAGGAGGGGGGGACCCTTGTCCGGGCCACCTGACGAAGCCCAAGATGAGACCTCGCCCATCCCGGGCGCAGCCGTGCGCGCGGCATGTCGGCTGATCTTTGCCCCAAGCCCCTCACGAGGCGCATTGGGCGCAGTGCCGTGAAAAAGTAAACGATGCGCCCCCAAGCGATGGTAAGGTTTGTTTCAGTTCAAGGTTTCCAGGGCTAGCAACGAGCCCCTTCCGAGACGAATGGCAGCCCAAAGAGGCGTGCCCGTCCCCCCCCCCTGGAGAGCTGCACGTCATGGGAAGCCGCCGCGTAGCAGCTACATGGGACCCCGACTTCGGGTCTGCAGTATTTTCATCTCCCAACTTACAGTTTTGCTGGGCATGCGCCCCAAACAATGCGAACAAGTCGGACGGAAATGTCCGCCTAGTAAGCATAGGGCGGATACTCATGTGCTAGAGCACGGCGGCATCAGCGACGGCAAATCCGCAATCGGCATCAAACGAGTTTGAGCGGCAGGGCGGGAATCTCTGCCCGACCTGCGAAGTCGACCAGCAACGTACAGTGGATCTGAAGTCGAGGTGCACTGGGCAACACAAACAACTCCACCGTCGGCCTCCCCGACTTCCTGCGCTCCCCCTCCCGCCCGCTATCTCCTGCTCCTCCCCTCCTCCTCACCTCAGGTCGGGCGTGTCCTCCTGCAGTCGGATGTGTGACGAAAAACGAGAAGATTCCAAACATGTGCAAACATAGCCAAGCATACTAGACAAATCGGCCCCCTGACGATTTTTCTGCTATTTATGAATTTCCCCCCGTAATGCGGGATGACGATTAATACAAAAAATGGGGGAGAACGATTAAACAAATAGTTTTCTCCTATTTCTGCACAATTTTCTGACTGGAGGAGAACGGTTAAAAAAGATAATTTTCCAGCCCGCGGCCGGTTTTTTCTAATCGTCATCCCGGGCGCCGCCGCGTGAACACGACCCCCGGTCATTTATTAATCGTCATCCTCCATTAGAGGGACACGCGCGACTTAATCCTCAGCCTCTGACTCCTCTGCGACCGCCTGCCGGGAAGTGGGCCCTCGGCCCCTCTTGCCGGACAGGGGAGGGGAGGAGGCGAAGCAGCGACAGCGCCCGTCTGCCCACGCCAGCACCTCCTCCATGCCCAGGGGGGGGAGGATGAAGGAGGAGGGGAGTGAGAAGGATGGTGGGAGGTGGGGAGAAAGGTGGACGACAACGGAAGAGGGGGAGGAGGAGGAGAAGGAGGAGAAGGAGGAGGAGGAGGAGAGGAGGACGACAATGGTGATTTATGCCAGCAGGATGATGATGATGAGCGGCGTCAGCGCACGGCTACCCTCGCCCGCGCAGCCCCGCCAAGTTGTCCAGCAGGCCCGTGTAGGGCCTAAACCTGAAAACCAAGTAGCCCGAGCCCACGCAGATCGCCGCGACGCTCAGGTGGACGAGCCCCCACCTGCACCCCCCTCCCTGCAACTTCAAAACTCCTCTTCCTCCTCCTCCTCCTCCTCCTCCTCCTCATCCTTTGTCCCTCCTCCTTCCTTCATCCTTCCTCCTTCCCTCATCACTCCCTCTTCCCCCCTCGTTATCGCCCTCGTCGTCGTCGTCGCCGCCCCTCCTCCTCCTCCTCCCTCAACTCCTCCTCCTCCTCCTCCTCCTCCTCCTGACTCTCGCTCTCTCTCTCTCTCTCTCTTTCTTTCTTTATTTGTTTTTCTCTTCTTCTTGTTTTTTTTGTTCTCTCTCTCTCTCTCGTTTCGAGAAAAGAAATCGCACATCGCCTCGCCTTCCGTTCTCTTCCTCTTCCCCCTCCGCTCCTCGCCTCCGTGAGTGGCCCCGTCCTCGCCGCCGCGCTGCCAGAGGCCGCGTGCGGGTCGGCTGGGCCGGGGGCCTCGCCCGCCAGAACCCGCCGCTCGTGACATCCCGGAGCCCGAGGCTTCCGGGGGAGCGGCTCGCACGAGCGCCGCACGCACTCGACTTTGATGGGGGCCCTGGGACACACGAAGAAATGGACACAAATGACCGGATCCCCCCATATTTTTCCATATGTTCTGGGTTTTCCTCTTCCCCCCCACTTCCCATATTTTCCCATATTTTCCGGGGAATCGACGATTCATTGTGTCTGTGTGTTTCTTCCCCTCCTGAGACTTAGGCGAGTGGCTTTCCAAACCGTGGCTCTCACCTCAGCGCCGCGGCGCACTCGCCTCAAAGAGTGCCAACGCATGCACTGAAGCGAGTGACCTCCAACATACGGTGGAGGCCCGTCCACAAGAAACCTTCCACAAGAAGCCCAACCCCGAGACCCCAGGACGTCCATTGATTTTTGGCGTGGGAGCGTCACGCTTGCCAAAGCAAAGCCATCGAAACCCAAGAAATCCAGGGCACCCTGGAGGCAAGCAGGGTGTCTCTTGGCATGGGCTCTCACTGTATGGCTCTCGCCTCGGCGCCGAGCACAATCGCATCCAGCGAGGCCAGTTCCTGTTCACCATGGGGCTACTCCTCATCCTCCTCCTCCTCCTCTTCCTCGCGCTTGATATGCTCTCCCAGGTTGCACGCGCAAATCGACGAGTGGAGAGCGGCCCCACTTCACAGTCGTAAGGATCCTTCGAAACCTCTGGCCAGAAGCTGAGGCGGGTGCAGCACATCTGCACATGCGGAGGACGGCACGCGTTCAGCGCTGCACTTTCGATGGAGACTCCCGTGGGCTTTGTAAGGTACCTCTTGGCGCACGTGGCAAGAAGTGTGGAGAGATCGCAGGCGGGGCCCTGGCAAACATGTGCAGCGAAGGGGAATGCCTACGATAGGAGGAAGAGGACTTGGAGCGGGAGGGTGTGCTACAGCATCCTTGATGCATCCTGTGCTGTTACTGATCCTCCCATGCATCCCCTTCCTCCCCCCCCTCATCCCTTGCTCCTTCGCGTTCTCCTCCTCCTCCTCCTCCTCCTCCTCCTCCTCCTCCTCCTCCCGCTCCTCATTCCTCCTTGCTCCCTCCTCCTGCACCTCCTCCCTCCTCCCTCCCCTCCTCCGACCTCCCTCTCCACCCCTCCTCCCCGTCGCCCCCCGCCCCGACGTGTCGGTAGGGCGGGCTGGGTTTCGCCTGAGACTTTCTCGCCAGTTATGATCTTGAAACTTGAAACTTGCAACGGCGTCGAGGATGGAGGGCGGGTGGTTTTGCGCCTACCCTGCTGTTCTCCGCCAACCACCCCTCCTCGTGCAGCCTACTCCTCCTCTTCCTCCTCCTCCTCCTCATCCTCCTACTTCTCCTCCTCCTCCTCCTCCTCCTCCTCCTCCTCTTGTATCCCTTATGCTTATACATAACTCTTTTCTGTCGCACTCCCAGACGTGTCGGTAGGGCGGGACGGGCATTTCGCCTGAGACTGCCTCACCAGCTATGACCCTGAAGCACAGAATGCGCATCAGTTTCACAACGCCGCGCACATTTGCTTTGGAATGTTGCATCAGGTTCCAAGATCGAGGACAAACGGTTTTCAACATGTGTCTCTTGGTTTAGCGCCGCGCACATTCGTCTTAAAAGCTTCCAACACATTCATGGATGGAGGGAGCTCCGTTTTCAAAATGTGGCTCTCGCCGTAGCGCCGCACACATTGGTCTCAAAACTTGCTTCAGCTTGGACCAGATTCATGGGTTCGCATGGTTGAAGTATCATGCATCCGGTTTGGGTGCGGTTTAGAATTGTCCAGACGCAACGGTCACAGTGATTCGCGGTGTTGAAGTCCCAGGAATAATTCTCTGGCACGATTTAGGATGGTGAAGACGCAGCGGTCACGTTGATCCGCGGCGCTGAATTGCCGGGCCAAGAGTAGTGCTTTGGCACAATTGAGGTTTCTCACACGACAAGATTCCAATGGGACCTTTTCCCGCTGTTGAACCCAATTTTTCGAAGGACCTGTGAAGAACTTTGGAGAGGGTTTGCTGCAACATCGTTGATGTGCCTTGGGTTTACACTGGTCCTTCTCCTCCTCCTCTTCTTTCCTCCTCTTCCGCCTCCTCCTCCACCTCCCTCTCTTCCCCCTCCTCCTTCTTTTCCTCCTCCCCCTCCTCCTCATCCCTCCAGGTCGTCGTCCTCATCCCTCCATGTCGTTCTCCTCCTCCTCCTCCTCCTCCTCCTCGTCCTCTTTCTCATTATCGTCCTCTCTCGCTCTCGCTCTCTATCTCTCTCCTTCTCTATGTGTATATACATATGGATATCGCAACGCTCCTGAGCGTTCCCTTCCGCAGCGCCGCTCGCGAGGCGGCTGCGCGCGGCCGCCAGCCAGGCGCGGCGGCGGCGGGCCCGCGCCGGGGCCCGACGCTTCTCGAGCGGGGGAAGAGGGGAGAGAGGCCGTACACTGATACAGGCCTCGAAACAATTCGGGGGCGCGCAAGCATGGATTAGCGATCCATGGATTAGGTGCGCGGTCGTCAAGTCCATGGATCGGGGGAGGTGCCCTCCCCAAAATGTGGCCGGTGCTGCCTCGCTCGGCGGACGAGTTGCATCTCGACCGTGGTCTCCCCCGCGCGTGCCAGCTTTGCGTTTGGGGGGGGGCGGGGAGGGGGTCCACTAATTGTTTCCCCCTACCGGACCATACCCTGGACATCAAGGAGGAAGGGAGGAGGAGGAGGAGGAGGAAGAGGAGGAGGAGGTGGAGGAGGAGGAGGAGCAGGAGCAGGAGGAGGAGAAGAAGCAGGAGCAGGAGCAAGAACAGGAGGAGCAGGAGGAGCAGGAGGAGGAGGAGGAGGAGGAGGAGGAGGAGGAGGAGGAGGAGGAGTGGCCGTGCGCCGATACCGTACCCTGAGCATCCGGGAGGAAGGGGGGGCAGAGGGAAGCTGCAGCGGCCTCGCCCACGTGGCGTCGCAACTGGGCGGTGGCCGCGAGCGCGCCGCTGGCCCTGACACTGCAGAGTACCTCGACCTGCTCAGAGTGCTCGTTGGGTGATGCAAGGGCCCTGGACGCCCATTTCGAGACTTTTCGAGCGGGGCGCGGCCAACGAAAGTGGCCAAGGCTGGACCGAGGAGGCAATGATGCAAGGGTACCCTTGGGAAGGGGAACATATCGAAATAAAAAGACACACCCTTCGAGACTGGCCTGGCAGTCGCGCAGCCGGGCAGCAGCGGCGGGACCGAGAAAGGACATGGATGGTGTACCCTGCTCCTGCTCCTCCTCCCCCCTCCCCCTCCATCCTCCTCCTCCTCCACCTCCGTCCTCCTCCTCCTCCTCCTCCTCCTCTCCTCCTCCTCTCCTCCTCCTCCTCACTCCTCTCTCTTCCCACCCGCCCCTCCCCCTCCTCCTCCTCCTCCTCCTCCTCCTCCTCGTTCTCTCCTCGTTGATCCTCACCGCTACCACCCCTCCTCCCCCTCCCTACCCTTCCACCTTCCACCACCTCCCTCCCCCCCCCATCCTCCTCCACCTCCTCCTCCTCCCCTCCTCCTCCTCCTCCTGACCTCCTCCACCTCCTCCTCCCCACCTCCCACCAACCTCCTCCTCATCCTCCCCCTCACACCCACCTCCTCCGCGTCCTCCTCCTCCTCCTCCTCCTCCTCCTCCTCCTCGCCCGTCCTCCTCCATGGCCCTCCTCCGCTGCCACCGCCTCTGGCCCTCCTCCCCCTCGTCGTCCTCCTCCTTGGCCTCCTCCGCTGCCACCGCTGCCTCCTCCTCCCGCTCCTCCTCCTCCAACTCCCCGGCCCTCCTTTTCCTCCAGCGCCCAACTGGGGCATCCCCCTCCCTGGACCGCATCCGGGGGCTCACTCTGGGCTCATGCCTCGAAGCATCCGCGACCTTCCTCCCAGAGAAGAGATCTCGCCTGAGACGGGTCATGCTTCTTGATGCCCAGACATAACACACGCTCAACAGTTGCTCTGGATGGGTATCTATAAAAGGGGGGTGTTTTTCCGACTGAGCTTGCCCATTCCCCCCCCCGTCCTTCCTCTTCCTCCTCCTCCTCCTCATCATCATCATCATCGTTTTCTTGTTCCTCCAGCCCCCCCCCCGTACCCGTTCCGACAGCACGTGCCCACCCCCCCCAGCGTATCCAGGGGAGAGGGTGATCAGTGTCCCGTCCAAAATAAGCGAGGATGACAGGATGAGGACGTCTCCTTTTCGGTGCGGGACCCTCGCTGGATACCGTCCCGAACTGCATGATCAAAAAGGGTGGCGCTGCCAAGCGTCAGAAACGCTTGAGAGCGGTTCTTGTTCGAAGCTGGACTCCCGCCTGAATGGCAGTTCCTTGGGGCGTAAAGAAAAAAAAATAAAAATCAACAAAAAATAAAAAAACAAAAAATCAAAATAAAGAAAAGTCAGCACAAACAAAGACTATTAAATAGGATGCACTAGCTCCCCCATACTGAACCACATGAGGAACTCGGCGGCGAGCGAAGGGGTGGAAATGAGAAGGAGAAGGCCTTCTCAGAGGGTCTGGAAGCCACCCGGCTTTCAGAAAAAAACCTGTCTGAGACTCCACCGAAGACGGAAACAGCTCTCCTCAGAAGGCGCGAGGGCTTCTGAGAAGTCCCGCCGCCTTCCGAGAAGGCCTTCTCCTTCTCACTTCCCCCCCCCTCGCTCGCCGCCGTCCCTTCCTCATCACCGACCCCGACGCTCCCCTTCCCCCTCATCCTCATTCACCCACTATCCCCTCCTCGCTCCTACTACTCAACCTTCTAATCCTCCCCGTCCTCTCCCTCGTCGTCCTTGGCGTTGCCTCCTCCCTCCTACTCGTTCTCCCTCTCCTCGCTCCTCGTCCTTCTCCTGCCACGTCCCCCCCCTGCCATGGCGAGCTCCCTGTGACTTCCAGCAAGGCCAGGTACAGGCCGAGGAGAACCTTGGCGGCCATGTCCATCGGCCTCCCTGGAGGAGAAGGAGGGAGAGGAGGCGGAAACGGACGAGGAGAAGGAGGAGGAGGAGGAGGAGGATTGGGCGACAAGGCGAAGCAAGGATGCATCGGCGATGCTGCAATGCACTCTCCCACCGTCTCCTCATCATAAGCCGATGGTTCTCTTCACAACGCAGAGCCCTCTTCTTCCTCTTCCTCCTCCTCCTCCTTCAGTTCCTCCTCCTCCTCCAGCTCCTCCTCCTCTTCCTCCTCCTCCCTTACGAAAGACGAACCCAGGCAGGTGCTACGGGCTTTAGTCGCCACGTCGGAGGAGGTATTCATCATTACCACTTTTCAGCGAGCATGCTGCAGTCGCGTGCCTGGTGCTCACCACCAATGGTTCACCACAAACCTGGAACACATATCAAGTGAGACACCCACGCGAAAAAAACAACTCCATCTGTGTGTATGTTGCGCAATGTACAGTTTGCCATCAGACAATCGAGGACGTGGGCACATGTAGCCCCGTTTGAAACGGAGCCGCCCTCATGTTCCCAGCTATAAGGCGTGCGCCGGGGAAGGAACACCAACTCACATGGATACCGTGGTTTTGAAACACAGCCGCCGCCTGCATTTGTGTAGCTACTGCCGCCATGAAGCTTCAACAAGCCTGAACCGAGAATCCACAATAACAGAGTCTACCCGAGTGAACGCGCTTTGCTGTTCAAGCATGGATCGTAGTCACAAACTTGGACCACACTCAACCGAGAGCGGAATTTTGAAAATGGTCCGCCCTCCTTCCTTGTAGCTGCTGGTGAACTTGGTGAACTAGGCGAACAACACATGTTGAAAGCGGCCCGCAACCACATCTTTTCAATTGTCGCATATGTAATGTGCGTAGCGCTACAACGGACATCGCATTTTGAAAACGATTCTTCCTCTGTCCGTGTAACTGCTGGGGTTTTTCTTGAGCGAAGGCGCGCTGAACCACGGCGAGAGCCGATTGTAACAAAAACGGCCCCTTGGAATATTATGGCAACTGTTCAAACGAACGCGGGAGATACCAAACTCCAGGGCTATAAAAGTTGTGGGGAACTCTCCGGTGAAATGCCCGTCCCGCCCTACCGACACGTCTGGAAAGGCGACGAGGAAGTGATATGTGAAGGATCCAGGGGCATGGGCAGAAGAAGGAGGCTGACCTGAATGAGGAAAGGAGGCGGTGGAAGAGAAGGGATAAGGAGAATGTAGAAGAGGAAGGGAGCGAGAAAGAGAGAGAGAGAGAGAGGAGAGCAATCAACATTTTGATGTATCGATATACCTATACAAACACCCTTCGGGTGATAGTGAGGCTGGTGCGGGGGGAGAACGAACCAACTGATGACCACTGCGATTGTGGTGATGATGAAGATGCTGGTGATGCGCCCTCGAGTTGGCGACGACGCGTGGTGACGATGCTGCGTCGCGATGTGGGACGCCAATCGGGACACCGACGGCACACCAGGACACAGACGGGACACCGACGGGACATCATTCGCTCAATATCACAGTCGATCCCGTGGCCAGTGATGCTGACATTGAAAACCGTTTGGCGTATCGGGTTCTCTGCGATCCTCCCCCCAAGACTCACTATGGAAACCACCAGGACACCATCGAGACACCATCGAAGCTCCACCAGGACACCATCAGGACACCCATCGGGACACCAATCGGGACACCATCGGCACAACACTCGGGGCACCTTTCCGGGACATCACCAGGGCACCACCAAGACACCATCGAAACACCACTAGAACACCATCAGGACACCAATCGGAACACCAATCGGGGCACCGATCAGGACATCATCAAGTCACCCTCGATCTCACTATTGATCACATTATCGATCTCAATCGATCGATCCAACCATCGTTCTCGCTCGATCGATCTCACGTTCGATCTCATTCTAGATCTCACTAGTGATCCACTATAGATCTCACTGTCGATCTTATTATCGATCTGACCATCGGTCTCACTATCGATCTCACCACGGCACACCACGGGACACCGACAGGACTCTGACGGGACACCGAAAGAACACCGACGGGACACCGACGGGACACCACGGAATACCATCGGCACAGCATCGGGACACCAATCGATCTCACGGTCCATTCCCCTACCGATCTCATTCTCTCGATGTCATTATCGACCTCACTCGATCGATCTCAATATCGATCTCACTATCGCTCTCACTACCGATCACTATCGTCCTCACAATCGATCTCACAATCGATCTCACCACGGGACACCACGGGACACCGACGCGACACCGACGGAACACCCGGGGGACACCGACGGGACACCACGGGATACCATCGGGGCAACAATCCATCTCACTTTCGATCCCACTATCGATCTCACCATCGGTCGTACTACCGATTGCACTCGCTTGATCTCACCATCGGCCTCACCATCGGACAAGGACAGGATTCCGCGGCGGGACATGAGGTTGGGGGGGCGGTCAACGGCTCTTGACCCGCTCTAACCACAGCGGAGTCATTCCTCTCGACCGCCCACGAAGCTTCGCATCGCCCGCACGCGCGACACGAACCCAACACCGAAACCGATTTCCCAATGGGGGGCTATCCGTTCAACTTCGATGTCACCACCCAACCTCATACGTATAGACACATACATACACAGACATCCATACATACATACATGCATGCATGCATACATACCGGCATACACAAAAGCATCATACATGCATGCATGCATCCATACAGACATACATGCACGCATACATGTACAAATGTATACACACATGCCTACACATATACATATAGACAGACATACATCAATACATCCATCCATACATACATACATATGTACCTGGCTATATATACATGCATATATACGCATACATATATACATAACAACATGTCTAATATATTAACATTCGTATGATGATGCTGATGATGATGATGCTGCTGCTGATGATGATGATGATGATGATGATGCTGATGATGATGATGATATTATTATGATTATTATTATTATTATTATCATACCGACCCCCCCCCTCGCGAAATCGATCCCCCAGAATCCTGGGCATGCCCTGTTCTTCGGTCTTCTGGGCGTCCGAGACCGCCTGGGAGGTTCCCAAATCGCTCCAAAGCCATCCGAAAGGGCTTTAAGGCAGCCCAAGAGAGCCCCAAGACGGCACAACAGGGCCAAACAGAGCCCATGACGGCCCCAAATGGCCCCAAAACACCCTCCGACGCATTCCAATTCGTGACCCAGTCGTTCAGGGAGATCGCGGTTGGGGGCAGGGTGGCCCAAGGAAGCCCCTAAAGCCCCCCAGAAGACGCCCAGGAGGCCTCCAAAAGGCCTTAAGAAGGCCTGAAACAACTTGTGCGATGCCCCCAAAGGCTCTCCAAGGAGGATTCTCCACAAAAAAGAGCTGAGGAGGATAGGGAAGAATTCGCAGGATAGGGCAAACATGAGGAAAAAGAAAGGTGGAGGAAGGATCACGAATAACATTATTATAACAACGCTGCCAGAAACAAAGGCAACAAAGAATTATCGGTAAATTGTCTGTTTGGCTTTCCTGCCATTCCGCCGGCATGCCAAACTTCAAGGACCATGATGCATGACGCGAAGCGCCAATGCAGTCCAACATTGTATGTATGTGCGTATATGTATATATTGTCAACACTCGATGTACGATTTACTTTTCATTGGACCACGATTTGACTCCTTACAGTTCTCTGTATGTGTACGTGTGCCGTCCGAATAGTTTAAATCGCGAATTGGATGTATTTCCTCGTCCGGTTTTCTGGCGGTGCCGTCTTTCCACCCGTTCCGGCCGGCACGCCCGACGACGAAGACACACCGAATAAGAAGATAAAGAAAAAGAAACCAAAGAAGAATATGCAAAAAGAGAAACCGAAAAAGAAGAGAACGAAACATAAACCGAACAGAAAGGTAAATAAAGAGAAACCGAAAAACGAGATAAAGAAATATAAACCGGATAATAAGATACAGAATAAACACCGAATGGGAAGATACATAAGAAGAAACTGAATAACCATAGAAAAAGAAGAAGCCGAATAATAATATACATGAATATAAACCGGTATGGCAGATAAATAAAGAGAACCCGAAGAAGGAACAAATAAAGGTACATCGAATTATAAGGTAAAGAAAGAGAGAGAGAGAGAGAGAGAAACCGAATGATAAGAGAAAGAAGAATATGCATAATAATATACATATGAAGAAGCAGAAGAAGAGTACAAATAAAGGAAAGCCGAACAAGAAGAGAAAGACTAATCTACCGAACAACAAATTAAATGATAAGAAAGCGAACGCAAGTATACATAATAATAGACCGACCAGATGGCCAGCCGACGTGTGGACGGGACATTGTACTTGCATGCTTTGTAAATCGCCTCAGTGTGCATGTTTGGTGCGCGTTTACCCTTCAGTCTTTAATTCCATATCAGTCATGTACTGCTCGGTTGTTTGACCGAATCCTTTGCTGTTTGCTTTAGAACGCGAGGTTACAGAATTCACGATTCCGAAAATATGAATCACTTACCCATGAATATTTATTATTGCTTGACCATATGAGTTCCGGTGTCGTTCATGCCGAGATTCTGGGGAGCGCATCTGTTCGTTATTTTCGAGATCATGTATTCCGGGATTTGGGGGAGCGCTTATGTTCGTTATTTTCGAGTAGGTTTATCCCGAGATTTTCGAGAGCGTTTGGCGCGTTTATTTTCGAAAGCGCTTATCTTCGTCGTTTTCGAGGTCGCTTGCCCCGAGATTATTTCCAGGATGCTTATTTGTGCTATGTTTGAAAGAGAGAACTTCTTCTAGAGTTTACGAGTGCGTTCTTTTCATGATTGTTATGAGAGAGTGTGTTTTGATGAGGAAGAATTTGTTCCACAAGAGAGGGTTTTCTGATGGGGGAGAGCTTGTTGATAAGAGTCACGAGATAAAGTTCTCCCACGGAAAAAAAACTCTCTCCAGAGAGGGAGAGGGAGAGAGAGAGAGAGAGAGAGAACTATACATAGAGTTGATATATCACTGTCGTGCGAGGGAAAGAGAGAGAGAGAGAGAGAGAGAAGAAAAAAAACAAAGAGAGAGAGAGAGAGAGAGAGTTTTCTCACATTGATGAGGGAGATTATTCGCGTGAGAAAGTTGTTTTTTTTTATGAGATTGTTCAAGAGAGTCTTCAGAAATAGTTTTGCAAGAGACAACTTTTCTCACCAGGAAGATTTCCGATGAGAGAGGGCATCTGTGTCTTGCGAGAGGGATGTTCGTCATCGGAGAGAGAGAGAGAGAGAGAGAGAGAGAGAGAGAGAGAGAGAGAGAGAGACAGAGAGAGAGAGTGCATTTCCCCTCGTGGGAGGGATTTTATCAAGAGACAACTCTTCTTCATGAGGGGCATCTATCTCAGGTAGGAAAGTTTGTTTCACGATAGTTTTGAGAAGAATATCGACATTGAGAGACAATGCCTTTCATGTGACATAGTTTTCCCATGAGAGATTGTTTGCGACGGGGAAAAGATTTCTGTCATTGGGGGGCTCTATCGCGAGACAGATTCCATCGTGAGAGAGATCGTTTTTTTGTTTTTTTTCTGCAGCGGGGCATTTTTTTCATGGGGGGGGACTTTCATCGTGGAACGGAATTTCTTCATGGGTGTCACGAGGGGGAACTTTGCAATGAGAGAAGGCTTTTTCCTTGCGAGGAATAAGTTTTTTTTTCGCCGGGGATGTTTTTGCCATTGGAGAGAATGCGCTGCGAGAGAGAACCCGTGGATGAGATAGAGGTTTCGAAGACCGCTCCCTCTCGCGAGAGACAGTTTGTTCATGGTGGATTTGTTTCGCGTGGGGGGCGGCTCTCACGTGGGAGATTTTTCCCAATGGGATTTTTTCATCGCGGAAATCTGTTTGATGAGAGTTTGTTTCGTTATCAGGAAGTGCTTTCTCATGAGAGGCGGTTTGTTCATTGGGCGATTCCTGGTCAACATGTGAACGATCATATCGTGATTTATCTATATATGTGTGTATATGATCATGTGATATTTTGCAATAGTTGAATCGCGATCTAATATTTTAGGTGACGTGATTGTCATCCCCGAGAGGTGAATACTTAAATCGCGATTTAATTCTAAATCAGATCGGCAATTCAGTAATCACTTAAAATGTAGATTCCCCAATCAGTGCTTGCATTGAAGAGGCCCCAGCGGAAGTTGAAGGATTCGGCGAAATTTCCCCGCCGATTTTGGTGGCAAGCTGGGTTCCCAAGTTCCCGGTTCCGGGTTCCCCGGTTCCCGGTTCCGAGTTCCGGGCCGATTTCGGAGGGCGACGAAGTTCCGGGGTTCCCGGGTCCTGGTCGATCTTCTTACCGATCGGTCTCGCTATCCATATCATCATCGACTTCTCGATCGATCTCATCATCGATCTCGCAATCGATCTCACTATCAATCTTACAAGCGATCTCACAAGAGATCGCATGAACGATCTCGCGATCGATCTCACTATCGATCTCATTGAACCGATTTCACTCTCGGTCTCAATCATCCCCACTATCGATTCCACTATCGATCTCATTATCGATCTCAAGATCCAAAGTATCAGTTTCCAAATCATCCACTGATTGGGTTTTCTCAAGTGTAATATATATATATATATATACACATTCATATATGTTCACCAGCGGGGCTCCAAACACTAGCAACATCTGTTGTTCAGTATGTGCGAGTGGCCAAATATGTAGTGCCACCAACGTGGTGCAATGTTTGTTGTGCGTTATAAGTTGTACAATATTTGTGCTGCCAATATACGTGGTGCAGTATATAGGTTGCAACGTTTGTGGTGCAATCTCAAAAAATGCAACATGCGTTGTGCAACTTATGTGGTGCAACCGATGTTGCGCATTCTATGCGGTGCAACTCGCACTGCCGAGTTTGAAGTTGACAACCCACTTCCTGCGCAATTATCCCACCCACCCGCTCGCAACTTGGCTTGCAAAAGCCATGTGGCGGCAGCTGTTGCCATGGCTGCTTGGCGTTGGCTGGCGCATCGCTGTGCCCGCGCTAGCGCGCGCAAGATCATGCCCAGAGCGGCCGCGAGCTAGTTTGGCGCGACCGATGCGGCCGCGGTGGCTCTGACCGCTGGGCACTTCCCAAGACGTCTCGCAGGCCGCGCTGATGCGCGGGCATTTCAGCGCGAGTCGGAAACTCGGGCGGGCGCGGTATCATGGCGACGCCGACGACGGCGCACACGAAGGAGATAGCAGCGAAAATTGCAACGACGATGACGATGACGACGGCAAGGCCAACGACGGCGCCGATGCTGATCACGCCGTTCGCGATGATGGTGTCCATGCATCGTAGATGGGGTTTCTGAAAAGATTTCGACGCGCGCGCGCGGCCGATGGGCGCGAGCAGAGTGTCATTTGACGGGGATCATGCCCGCCCCCAGCACGCACGCACGGATGTTCCAATGATTTCGACATGCGCGCGCGAGAGCCCCATTTATTTGGTCGCCGTTGATGAGAGCGTCGGGAAACTATTGTTTTTTTTTCTCTCGGATCGCAAGAGCGCGCGCAAACTTTTTTGAAACAAAGAATTGCAAAACCAGGCTGTTAGATGTCATGGATATTCGGCTTTGACAGTCTTCTGCGAACCATGGATGTAGAAGATTTCGGCGCGCGCGCGGCGACGCGCGCGCGGGGACTTCGCCCCGTTCTTCGCACAGGGGTTCTGGACAAGTAATGTTTTGAGATAAACGAATGCGCGCGCAATGTTTTCCTGCAGAGGATGGAGGGGCGGGGGGGAGGGGGTCGAATCCAACTTGGCTGGGACGGTGTGAACTCGCACTCGAAGTCGACGGGGCAGAATCGCACGCGCATAGCGCAGGAGGGGCCGATGATCCCGGCCCCAGGGGTGGTGGTATATCCAGATTCGTTCATAGAAAACAGAAGTCTACGCGGCGCAATCTGCGCGGTGCAAGCGATTTCTGTCCGCGGTGAGTTGTCAACTCCACAGCTCGCGCAACCGCCCCGCCCGCCCACCCGCGACTTTGATCGCCGCATGCGGCGGCGATTGCCATGACTGCTTGGCATAGGCAGGTGCATCTCCGCGGCAGCGCTAACCCGCGCGCGCTCGCGCGCGAAGCGGCCAGCTAGTTTGGCGCGACCGACGCGGCCTCGGTGGCAATGGGTGCTGGACACTTCCCAGCGGTCACTTCAGTGCGAGTCGGCGACTTAGGCGGGCGCGGTATCTTGTCCACGTCGACGGCGGCGGATGCGACGGTGCGATGTTGGTGACGATGACGACAGCGACGACGGCACGGCCAGCGACGGCGACGATGCTGAACACGCCGACGACGATGACGGTATCCTCGAGTCGGAGATCAAGGTGTAAGGTCTTGGAATGAGATCGATATATACACGCGCGGCCGACGCGCGCGAGTGGCTCGCACGGCGTCAGTTGACGCGGGCCGCGCCCCCCCCCCCCCCCCCCCCCGCCCAAGCACGCGCGCAAGAGGCCCTTGGACTGATTCCGACATGCGGCGCGAGAGGCCCGTCTGGCAGCATTGAATGGGCACGTGGAGAAAACCATGGCTCTCTTAAGGCATCGCCAGTCCGCGAAAACTTGCATTTGTTTTGACAACTGGCGTTGCAACGCAGAGTCTTTGTAAATGCTTCCGTGGCGCCCGATATTGAAAACCCGACACCAAAAGGTTCGCGAAGGATCTCGGCATGCGCGCGCGCATTTCGCCCCCTTAGTTGCAAGAGGTTCTTGCGACAGCACGCGCGCAGAAGGCGTTCGAGCGATTGGGACACGCGCGCGTGCGAAGCACATGTGGTAGCATGTGGTGCACACGTTGGAAAACCATGGATGTCTAAAAAAGTTCCAAGAGCGCGACCGCAGGTTTATCTTTCGATTGACAAATCTTATTACGACACCATGTGATTGTGTAAATTTTCGGGGCGATCGATTTCGAACTCTCTGCGACGCCCGAGGCGTTTGCAGGAGTTTGGCGCGCGCGCGCGACGACGCGCGCGTGCACTTCACCCCTTTTTATATGCGCGGGGTTCTTGAAATTTGACGATTGTTGATGGGGTGCGCGCCCTATAGAAAATGCTGCAGAGGATGAAAGGGGGGTTGCCAGCCTGCCTGGGACGATGCGAGTTTATACTTCAGATGGTCGATGGGGCCAGATCATATGTAAAGTGCAATGCGCGAAAGGACTCCGTTGAGTCTGGGGGGGGGGGGGGGCGGGGCTGTTCATTTTAGAAAGAGGACCTACGTGGTGCACATTACCTGTGTAACTCGCAATTGTCATGTCCACTGCTCGCGCGATCATCCAACCCACCCGCCCGCAACTTGTTCTCCAAAACAGGCGGCGATTGCCATGACTGCTTGGCGCAGGCTGATGCATCTCTGCGACCGCGCCAGCCCGCGCATGCTCGCGCGCGCACCGGCCAACTAGTTTGGAGCGACCGACACGGCCGCGGTGGCGCTGACTGCTTGGCACTTCCCAGCGGGCACTTCAAGGCGAGTCGGCCACTTGGGCGGGCGCGGTATCACAGCCACGTCGACAACGGTAGAAACGATGATGATGGCAGCGACGCTGGTGACGATGATGACACCGGCGACGGCACGGCCAGTGACGGCGCCGAGGCTGATCGCGCCGACGACGATGACGGCGTCCTCGCGTCGGTGATGCAGGATTTGGAAGGAGTTCGACATGGGCGCGCGGGCGACGCGCAAGAATGGACCACATGGCGTCAGTTGACGCGGATCGTGCACCCCAGCACGCGCGCAATGGCGTCCGAATGATTTCGACACGCGACGCGAAAGGCCCGTTCGGTGGAAATGCGGGCGGGTGGACATGGTGAAACACCTGTGGCTTTCTTGAGAATTCGCAAGAGCACGAGCGCAGCTTTGGTTCAAACCTGATGTTGCGAAACCATGTGTTTGTAGTTGTTTCGGGGCATTCGATTTTGAAAACCTTCCGAAACCTAAGAGGCTTTGAAGGATTTCGGCATGCGCGTGCGATGGCACGTATACACACACATATATATATATATATATATATATATATATATATATGCATATACATATATATGCACAAGACTGCAGTGGCGCTTCGCGCCATGCACCTTGATCCTTGAAGTTTGGCATGCTGGCGGAATGGCAGGAAGGCCAAGCCGATAATTTAGCGATAATTCCTTGTTGCCTTTTTCCGGCATCGCCGCTATAATAATGTTATTCGTTATCCTTCCTCCATGTTTTTTCCTTACTTTCGCCATACCCTGCGCATTCTCCCCATCCTCCTCAGCTTTTTGTTTGCGGAGGCTCCTCCTTGGAGAGCCCCTTGGGGCCTCGCACAAATTGTTTCAGGCTTTCTTAAGGCCTTCTGGAGGCCTCCTGGGCGTATTCTGGGGGCCTCTTGGGGCTTCCTCGGGCCACCCTGCCTCCAACCGCGGTCTCCCTGAACGACCGGGTCACGATTTGGAATGCTTCGGAAGGTGTCTTTGGGCCATCTTGGGCCGCCATGGGGCTGTCTGAGGGCCATCTTGGAGCCGTGTTGTGCCGTTTTGGGGCTCTCTTGGACTGCCTGGAAACCCTTTCGGATGGTTGTGGGGCGATTTTGGAGCCTCCCAGGCGGCTTCGGACCCCCAGAAGACCGCCGTTGCAAAGCGTCGGGAAACCGAAAAGAGGAGAACCCCCAAATTCACCAAAAACCAATTGAAAATCAATGATTTTTGCCTCTGGGGGCCTTCTTGGGAGTGCTTTTGGAATCTTGGAGGCCTCTTTGGGGCCGTCCTGGAGGCCTCTTGGGCCATCTTGAGGTCACGTCGGTCACTCTTGGAGCGCTCTTGTGCTGTCTCGGGGGTCTCTGGGACGTCCCCGATGACCCCCCTGATCGCCCTAGGTGTGCTGGGAAGGCTTGGCAAAACGCCCTGCAAGGCCCGGAGGGTCCCAAAAACCCAAATCCCGGGAGTCCGTTTTTTTTGTTGGGGAGGTCCCCCCGCCCGGGCTTGTAAACATAGAAGAAGAGGAACATCTATATATATATAAATATATATATATATATATATATTATATATAATGCGTAGAGGATGATAGGGGGGCGTTACCAGCCTGCCTGACATCATATGAGTTCATATTCTGGACGATGGGGCAGAATCATATGTGAATTGCAATACCAAGCGGGGGCGGTTAAATCCAAGGGGGGGCGGGTAGATCCTAGTACTCTTTTCGAAAGGAGAATATCTGCAGTGCAGTCTGCGTAGTGCAATCGATGCCGAGACGACCGGCGGCGACGAGGAGGCGACGGGGCGGCGACGGCGACAACATAGCCGCCAGACCGCCACGCAGGCCCAGACGACGGGCGGCGACGGGTTGGCGACGGCGACAATATAGCCGTAAGACCGCCACACAATCCTAAATAATGGGGAGCGACGGGGCGGCGACGGCGACAACATAGCCGCCGGACCGCCTCACAGGCCCTGTTCCTCAGAAAAGAAATAAGGCAGCCTAAATGCAAGCGTTATCTGGGGAATAGACAGAAATGGGGATGGCCAAAGTGGAGGAAGATTACGGAGGATGGTGATGGGAGGAAGGGAGAAGGATCAGGAGAGGGAGCAGGGATATACGAATGAAGGTGATGCTGCTGCTTGTGATGATGCTGACGAGGAATCCCAAAACTCTGGGCCGAGGTGGTTTGGAGCGTTTCCTCTTCCATTCTCTCCCTGTTTCCCCTTCGGGGAGGGGGTCATCCCTGCTCCTCATGAACAATCACGCCCTGCCCCATGCGACCGGCAACAAACCAAGGACAATGCCATCCTCACCATCCCTGTCAAACTGTCCGGGCGAAGGACCCGGCCATACGCAGGTGTGAATACCGCGAGGCAGGTGAGGCGCAGGAGGAGGGGCTCCCTGTGGGGCCTCGGAATGTATGAGGGGTGCGCCAAATTCCAATAGAGGGGACGAATGAGAACGCAAACCCTGGGACCTTCGGTGGAGCTCCCTCTGGGAGCAAGGAACGCGTAAAGGGGTGTGCCGCTGTGGGTGGAGAACCGCACGCGGCACCACGCTTCTGGGGACTTCGGTGGAGCTCCCTGTGGAGCCACGAAACGTGTGGCGGGTGTGCCGGAATGGCTGGGGAGCCGTATGCGGCACCATTGCTTTTGGGGCCTTCGGTCGAGCTCCCTGTGGGGCCACGAAACGTGTGAGGGGGTGTGCCAGAATAAATGGAGAACCGCATTCGATACTACGATTTCGGGGCTTTCTGTGAAGCTCCTTGGAGCTCATCGTGGGTCCACGAAACGTGTGAGCGGTGTGCCGCAATGGGTCGGGAAACACGTGCGGTACCACGCTGTTCGGGTCTTCGGTGGAGCTCCCTGCGGGGCCACGAAAAACAAGTGAGAGGTGTGCCGAAGCAGAGACGCGGGGAAGATGGGGAGGGACCTGACAATGATACGGATGGCGAGAATGTTGGTGATGATGACACTGCTGATGATGATGGTGATGATGGTGACGACTTTGTTAATGATGATGATGATGATGATGATGATGATGATGATGATGATGATGATGATGATGATGATGATGATGATGTTGGTGAGAATGGCGAGGAGGATGCTGATTATGACACGGCTATGGTGCCATCATGACGGCGACATGCGGAGGACAGAAGCAATAATGAGAGAAGGGAGTAGGGGGATGATGAACGAAGAAGGAGCCGCAGGGCGCTGCTGATTCAAAACGAGGACCCAACGCCACAGTATGGCCAGGGAAACATTACAACTACACTTTGCGGCAACACTTTTGGGCTATGCGCTGGCGCCCCGCGATCTCTCTGAATTGCTTTGTGGAATGGGTGGGGTGGGGGGGGGCCCTCACATCGCCTGGTGCGTGCGGGCACACCATCCCTGTCAACAACTTTCACGCACAAAGTACAAGTGCACATGCCATGCACAATGATGGCCAACCCGCAAGTTCGCACTATTTCTTTCATCGGGATGGTGGTGGTGGGGGGACATGTTTCCCGATGCGTGCTGCCACGTGCACTGGCAACCCTGGCGCGGGTGGAGCACATGGCACGCTTGGACGTGGCACATCTAGGCTGCCCCATTGCCTGTCCATCCTCTGTCGACCCCCGAATATGCGGAGACTTGGGTGCTACTTCCGTGTTGGGGAAAGCGGGTGGGAGTGAGCGAGGCGGCTTGCGGCTTGCGTTTGGCTTGACCCCTCCCGCTACTCCGTCCCTCTGGGTCTGGGGGGGGGGGTCTGAGAAGGCCTCCGCGAGAAAACACGAATCTTGGATGTCCCGTTGGTGCTGATGGCTCCAAGACGGGCCGAAAAGCTCCCACGAGAGTCCCCCGAGACGGCCCCAATATGCCCACAAAGGGCCCCACGATGCCCCTGAGAAGCCTCGAACAAGCGAAACGGCCCCCCAGAAGCCCGCAGGGGGCCTCTCCAAGGCCAGCAGCAGGCCTCCTTAGACGCCCCAAGGGGCTCCTAGAAGGCCGTCAAGAGGCACCCCAAAATATCCAAAAAGGTATCCAAGGGGCCTGTGGCCCACTGAGCCTACTCGAGATATCCCGATGATGCCACTCTTCACCGATGAGGGCAACTCCCCTGGGCATCGTTCCTGGATGGGCAGGTGGGGATACACATACACGAAGCATTAATCTTAGGATGGCGATGATGAGTACCAATGATACGAACATGAGTATGAGTATGAGTAAAAGTAGGAGTGCTCTTGTGTGGGTATGAGTTTGAGTCTGAGTATGAGTATGAGTATGAGAATGGGTATGGGTATGGATGTGGTTATGGGTACGGGTATGAATATGAAAATGAATACAAATACAGGTGCGATAAGTATGAACAATGATGATGATGATGCTGATGATGATGATGATGACGATGGTGATGATGATGACGATGATGCTGCTGATGCTGATTGTGATGATGATGATGATGATGATGAAGAAGACGACGTTGCTGATGCTGCTGCTGATGATGACGATGCGGAGGATGCTGCTGCTGCTGCTGCTGCTGCTGCTGCTGATGATGATGATGATGATGATGATGATGATGACGATTATGATGACGATTCTGATGTGGTGGTGGTGATGATGACGACTCTGACGTCGTGACTTTTACACAACATGCCCCCTCCCCTCGGATGTCTGGACCCCTTCTGGGCGCTGTTCGAGAAACACCAGCGCAATACGAAGGGACGAGCGGGATGGGGTAGGATGTTGGATATGTCACGAGCACACCTGGCTTGCCCCTCTCATCTCGCATCACTCCTTTTTTATATGCTTTTGGTTGTTTCTCTGTCCCTCTGTCTCTCTTTGTTCTGTCGTTTCCTCCATGCCCACCGGCCTGCCTGAAGGCTGGACGGTCCCCACCAGCAAGCACCTGCGATCCTGGGCCGTGCACCTAGCGCCCTCCCCTGGCCCCCACCAATACACCGGATACCTGTAGCACCAGTCGAACAGCGGCCTGAAGCGCCCGGCGGTCTTCGGCCTGGGGGAGGCGAAGGGACGTCTCCTTCAGGACAGCCGCCGCCAATGCGGCCGCTGCTCCCCCTTCTCCGACTGCCACCAGTCTTGCTGCCGCCGCTCCTCCTCCTCCTCCTCCTCCTCCTCCTCCTCCTCCTCCACCTCCTTCCTCCTCCTCCTCCTCCTGCTCCTCCTCCTCCTCCTCCTCCTCCTCCCCTCCTCCTCCTCCCTCCTCCTCCTCCTCCTCCTCGGTCCTCTCCCCTCCTCCTCCTCCTCCTCCTCCTCCTCCCACCTACCTCCTAGCCTCCTCCTCCCTCCTCCTCCTCCCTCCCTCCTCCTCCTCCTCCTCCTCCTCCTCCTCCTCCTCCTCCCTCCTCCTACCCTCCATCCCCACTCCTACCTCCTCCTCCTCCTCCTCCTCCTCCTCCGCTCCCGTCCTCCTCCTCCCTCCTCCTCCTCCTCCTCCTCCTCCTCCTCGCTCTCCTCCTCCTCCTCCCTCCTCCTCCTCCTCCTCCTCCTCCTCCTCCTCCTCCTCCTCCTCCTCCTCCTCCTCATCCTCCTCCTCCTCCCTCCTTTTTGCTCCACGCTCCTCCTTCTCCTCCTTGCCCTCCTCCCTCCCCCTCCTCCTCCTCCCTCCTCCTCCTCCTCCCTCTCCTCCCTCCTCCTCCTCCTCCCTCCTCCTCCTCCTCCTCCTCCTCCTCCCCGCCTCCTCCTCCTCCTCCTCCTCCTACCTCCTCTCTCCCCTCCTCCTCCTCCACACTCCTCCTATCCTCCTCCTCCTCTCCTTCCTCCTCCCTCCTCCCTCCTATTTTGGGCTCCCTCCTTCCTCCTCCTCCCTCCCTCCAGCCACCTCCTCCCTACCTCCCCCTCCCTCCTTCCTCTCCTCCCTCCCCGTCTCCTCCTCGCTCCTTCCTACCGACCTCCTCCTCCTCCTTCTATTCTTCTCTTCTTTCCTTCTCCCCTCCTCCTCCTCCTCCTCCTCCTCCTCCTCCTCCTCCTCCTCCTCCTCCTCCTCCTCCTCCTCCTCGTCTCCCCATCACTTCTCCTTCTCCTCCTCACCATGGCCACTCTCCCGCCCGTGCCCGCCACGCGTCGGCTTCTCCAGCGCGAGCCCGCCTCCTCCTCCTCCTCCTCCTCCTCCTCCTCCTCCTCCTCCTCCTCCTCCTCCTCCTCCTCCTCCTCGTCTCCCCATCACTTCTCCTTCTCCTCCTCACCATGGCCACTCTCCCGCCCGTGCCCGCCACGCGTCGGCTTCTCCAGCGCGAGCCCGCAGCTCCTTTCGCCCCCTCCGCTCTCTGCGCCCTCCCGCGGCTCGCCCCCTGCCCCCCCCCTTGGCCTTCTTCGCGCAGGAGGCATCGACACACCACCGCCGTGCCAGGCCAGGACCACCCTGGGCCCTGGCGCGCTGTCTCCGCCCTCCTGGCCGAGGCCAGGCGGGTCTACACACCACCCTGGGGCCCAGGATTGCGCTGGCCGGGCACGGCGGTGGTGTGCCGATGTCCTTGGCGGATTCTTACCTCAGGCCCCCGACGCCTGGGTAACCCAACCTCGCGCACCGCGACCCGCGTT
Source organism: Prorocentrum cordatum (assembly GCA_963575745.1). Lineage (NCBI taxonomy): Eukaryota > Dinophyceae > Prorocentrales > Prorocentraceae > Prorocentrum > Prorocentrum cordatum. The sequence continues at coordinate 70,113 of CAUYUJ010000486.1, forward strand.
GCTCGACGCGCGGTTACCTGCGCGCCCTCGCGCCCTCGGGAGGGCAGAGCCGCTCTGGCCCGGACCGCGGGCAGCGACGCGCGATTCTCTCCGCGCTCCCGCGGGTGACCTGGCGTTCCCACCTTCGCAACCCACGCCTCCTCTAGTCAGGCCGCTGAAAGAAGGAACGCTGAAGAAGGAACGGGGCCCCTTCTGGGCCCCCAAACCTCCTGCGTTCACGAGGAGGGCCAAGGCAACAGCCCTGGAAAGACCCAAGGAACATCCGGCCCCTTCTGAGCCCAAACTGTGCCGTATCTCAGCGTCTTGGCTGTGCCCTGCGTCCCTGCGTCCTCCCGCCCCGCCCAACACCCTTCACGCCGCCGCAGACTCTACCTTCCACCCCATTTACGCTGGAGACTCCTCCCCGTGCTGCTCGGCAGTCCACTGCGCATCACCCCAGCGGGATCCAACGCACTGGGGCCAGAGCGTCTCCACCTGGGCAGGAGAGGGGGGGACGAAACGCGAGGAAAGGGAAGAGCGACACGCGAGGCGAGGACGGAATGCGGGGAGAGGGGAGGACGAACCGCGAGGAGAGGGGGGAGACGAAACGCGAGGAGAGGGTGGGAGAAGAAGGGACACGATGCGGCTGGGACCGCCCCACTTCCTGTTGCCCGCGCCCTCGCCCTCCTATTCCTCTCCTCCTCGACCTCCTCCTCCTCCTTCTCCTCCTCATCATCCTGTCCTCCTCCTTTTCTGCTCCTGGGGAGGCCACAAGGGTACTGATACCGCTCCTCCCCAGACCCCTCGTTCTGACAAAGATCTCGAGGCGAATCCAGCCGTGGCGACGAGGGAAAGGCAGCCGTGTCGGCAGATGTTTCTCCTCCGATCTCATGTTCCTGCTCCTGCTCCTCCTCGCCCCTGCTCCTCTTCGCCCCGGCCCTCCCACGGGCGGGGGGCGCTGCCCACACAGCTGCCCTGGGCACACCCGCAGCTCTATCATCTCCAGCTCCCTCTCCAACTCCGGCAGCAACCCCATGGGCACGGCGGCCTGCAGCCAGGGCAAGCCTGGCGGAGGGCTGGGAGGAGGGGACGGAGGGAGGGAGGATGAAGAGATAGCAAGACGAGGAGGGAAGAGGGAGGAGGAGGAGGAGGAGGAGGAGGAGGAGGAGGAGGAGGAGGAGGAGGAGGAGGAGGAGGAGGAGGAGGAGATAGGAGGAGGAGGAGGCGGAGGAGGAGGAGGAGGAGGAGGAGGAGGAGGAGGAGGAGGAGGAGACGAGCGTGTGTAGCAGTCAGTAGGGTGGCCCTTGTGGCCAGGGCAAGAGCGGCGATGGAGCACAAACATGCTTCATGCCGACGCGTGCGTCACTTAAGGTGCCCACGGAGTCCGTAACAGCGAAATGGCGGCGGCCGCAGGCGTGCCCCCCCCTCCTCCCTCCTCTCCTCCTCCTCCTCCTCCTCTCCTCCTCCCTCCTCCTCCTCCTCCTCCTCCTCCTCCTCTCCTCCTCCTCCTCCTCCTCCTCCTCCTCCTCCTCCTCCTCCTCCCTCCTCCTCCTCCTCCTCCTCCTCCTCCTCCTCCTCCTCCCCTCCTCTCCTCCTCCTCCTCCTCCTCCTCCTCCTCTCTCCTCTCCTCCTCCTCCTCCTCCTCCTCTCCTCCTCCTCCTCCTCCTCCTCCCCGCCTCCTCCTCCTCCTCCTCCTCCTCCTCCTCCTCCTCCTCCTCCATTTCCATTTCCTCTTCCACCTCCTCCACCTCCTCGTCCTCGTCCTCGTCCCGCCCCTGCGGCGCCGTGGTCGAGGACCTCGGGCACTGGCTTTGGGCGCGCCCGCGATGGCAGGCGACGCGCCGCGCGGCTTTCGCGCGACGAGCGGCTTCACCCCGGCCGCCGCGCGCGACCGCGTGCCCGCCGGTCGGGACCGCGAAGGCCGCGGTGGCGCCTCTGGGCCCCCGCCCGCAGGCCCTGGCGAGCGACGCCCAGCGGGGCCCGCTCGGAGTTGAAACGCGAGGGGCTCCCGCTCGAGACTTCACAGCGAGGCACTCACGGACGCGGCTCCCGAGCGAGGCCTCCTCAATCTGACTGCGTGCGTGAAGGTGTGCGATGATGAGGGGCGATGATGATGATGATGATGATGATGATGATGATGATGATGATGATGATGCTGCTGCTGCTGCTGATGATGGTTATGATGATGGTGATTGGGATGATTATGGTTATGATGATGCTGCTGATGATGATGACGATGCTGATGACGAATCTCATGATTTGTGTCATTCCCCTTTATGTGTTATGATGATGATGCTGATGATGATGATGATGATTAGTAGTAGTAGTAGCAGTAGTAGCAGTAGTAGCAGTAGCAGTAGTAGCAGTAGTAGCAGTAGTAGCAGTAGTAGCAGTAGTAGCAGTAGTAACAGTAGTAGTAGTAGTAGTAGTAGTAGTAGTAGTAGTAGTAGTAGTAGTAGTAGTAGTAGCAGTAGTAGCAGTAGTAGCAGTAGTAGCAGTAGTAGTAGTAGTAGTAGTAGTAGTAGTAGCAGTAGTAGTAGCAGTAGTAGCAGTAGCAGTAGTAGTAGTAGTAGTAGTAGTAGTAGTAGTAGTAGTAGTAGTAGTAGTAGTAGTAGTAGCAGTAGCAGCAGCATTCGCATCCGTATCCGTAGTCGTAGTCCCATGAGTCATGCTATTATCCCCATGCCGCTGCTGATGCCGATGCTCAGGGCAGCTAGGCCTCCGAGATCCTGGCGCTCCCACTGCTTCACAATGACCGTTCTCGCCCAGGGTCGGGCCCCGGGGCCCTCACACACTGGCCACCGCTCGGACGCCCACTCCCCTGTGTGCTTTTTGTCGGCTTTGTGCGTGGCTTCTTCGCAGGACGATCCAGGATGCTCCTTAAGAATCCCCGCCGAGACAAAGTGCACACGTCCGAGCTCCGAGCGATGCCAAGCATATCGATATGGCTCGAACGATCACGCGCAGATGTGGGGTCCAAGGCTCCAGGCGAGATGTTTTGCAACGCGGGCGATTTGTTGTGCAACGCCAGACATCAGGGTCGTGCGTTGCTCGCAGCGTGGACACCCGAAAGCCTGGACCCCTTCCCCAGGACCGGCTTCTCATCCCGAGCACGGCGAGGGGACCGGATCGGGAACCATCGGATAAGGAATCCAGGGTCTGGAAGCAAATGGAACTCCAGTCGTGGATTGGCCAGGGATGCCGCCGCCGCCCTCCTCACCCAAGGCGTCCTCCAGGGTCCGAGGCCTCCTGCGCACATTCCTGACCGACGCCCCGCCGAACTTCCTTGACGGTCCCGTGGCCTGGTGGGGGCCCCCGGAGGCAGAAAATGACAAAACAACTGCCGTGCTGATTTTTGCACGACGAATGATGTGCGGTTGTCAGGCCTTAGTCGGGCGTTGGCAAAACTGGGTTTAGTGGGACCTGGTTTAGTGATGTGTGCTGGGGGACGCCCCCCCCGCCCCATTCCACTAGCCGGAACTGCCGTCACCCGACAGACACCAGCTGCGGCAGACCTGGTTGAGTGATTCTGGCCGGTTTAGAGGCTGGACGGGGCCCTACCACTAACCGGGTCCCCTTATCTGGGGTCCTGACTATACCCGACATAACTCGGGTTGCTGGCGGCCGTTCGGGACGATCTGGTCACCCCTGGGACGCTCTCGGCGAGACGCAGCTGCTGGAGAGCATCTCCAGGTGCAAAGAGCCCGAGGGCCAGCAAACATCTCCAACGCCTGCCACCGCCCTCCCACTTGATCTCTCACGGCGAGGTAACAGGTGGGGGAAGGGGGCCGGCGGGTGCCATTGGCAACGGCTTCCCAAGAGGTGGTGGATCCTGGGCTTCGCGGCCTGCGGGTGCACGGTGGGGGCCCTCGGAGGCCGAGAATGGCCAGAACCCGACCGCCGCGAGATTCTCGCGATGAAGAGGACGGACGGGAAGACAACGGGGGCCATGACCCAAGACTGAACGCGGAAGCGTCGTGTCGATCTTAGTCACCGTCGACCTTGGCCAGCGCCAGTTCGTAGGTCGTCCTCGCGACTGGGCGACGACCGACATCGACCATGACCCAAATCGGGATCGACAAAATGCCACGGCCAGGAGGTGGGAGGTGGAGGAGGAGGAGGAGGGAGGAGGAGGGAGGAGAAGGGAGGAGGAGGGGAGGGAGGAGGGGAGGAGGGAGGAGGAGGAGGGGGAGAAAGAGGAGCGAACGAACCCCTGGGAGAGGCGCGTCGATCTATAATGGGCGCGCACCGCCGTGCGCGCTCGGGCCAAGCCTCAGGGCGAGCCGCGAGGCCTGCATGTAGTTCTTGTGGTTGATGTAGGAGTTGTCGACGTTGTTGTCGATCTTGATCGAGTGGTAAAATCTGTAGACCACTGCAAGACGCACGAGCACGTGGTCAATCTTGTCGTCGTCGGCCCCGAGCGGGTCGAAGTTGATGTCATGCAGGCCTAGCCTGGCGAGTACACATTTGTGGAGTCGTCCGCGTGGCAGTGCAGCATGGTGCCACAGGCGCTTGCAGACCAAGTAGTGGCTGAAGGCGTCGGGGTGAAACTTTGGGTTGCAACCAAGAACCCAACCACGAAGGCCAGGTTGAACATGCATACGGTATGACGTGGCCCACCCGCCCGAAAGCGTCTTCATCACAGGCCAGAAGCGCGAAGGCGGCAACTCGGCGATCTTCGGGCGGATGCGGTTCCACGCGGGCTTCATGTTGTAGGGTAACTGGATGAGGGAGGTCAAATCGTTGTCGTCCGCGTACGCGTTGGTGAGGTCGTCGGTGATCAATGGAGTGGAGTCCGAGTCATTGTTCTGGAAACCGGCGTCGTGGATCCAGCGGCGCCGAGCGTGGTGTTCATTAGCTGCACGTTCGAACCTCTGCTGTAATTCGGCGGTGCGGGGAGGATTGAACGCGGCGGAGGTCTGAAGTCTGGAAGCCGATGTTGATTGCCAAGCCTGCGTACAGATACGTTCAGCACGCCTGCGGAGCTGAGCGTCAGTTTGGCCACGGAAGAGGACGCGAAGACCGTCACGACGAAGTAGACGAATAATAAAGGTTTCGCACCATTCATGCCAATCGTCGACGTCCCATTCATGTAGTGGTTGAGCGAGGTAAATCGAAGGAAGCCAATCGGAGGCCCAGTGCTGCAGGCATTCCGCGACGGTCTCGAGCTCGTTGGCGGCGTTGCGCATGTCGTGGTCGTCATCATCAGGCGTGCTGGGTACTTGTAGATGAAGTGGTGGAAATCGTTGGAGGCGTAGTGAATCGGAGTTGGCAGCATGCGGCGCGGACGGGAGGGTGGGGAACCAGGCCCGAAGGCGGGCGGCGATGGTGGCGTCGAAGGAGTCTTCGTAGAGCACGCGCTGCAACGTGATCATGTAAGTAGTCTGCGGTGACCTCTTTGGAGGATCATCGTCAGCACGGCGAAGTTTGTCCAAGACCCGATGAGCAGCCGCACGGGCGAGTTCATGAGCGTGGCGTAGCTGATGGTGAGCCAGATGATCGTGACGGCGGCTGCGCTTGATGATCTTGAAGATGGTGCCCTTGTGGGTGGAGTAGTTGTCGCCAAACTTGGCCGCCCGCAGGTGTTGCGCGATCGAAGTAGCAGAGGCCCAGCATGGCGCAGTCCAAAGTCCCTGGGCAACTCGGACGAGAGGGATCTGATCGAGTGCAGCGAGATGGTGAAGTTCGAGAAGCTGGGGCCAGGCATTGATGGTGGAAGTAGCAGAACGCCACAGCGTGGCAGCCAGCAGGACTTCGACACCAGTGGGGATGGCGCAGCCCGCCCAGTTCGTCATGCCGAGGATGTCGAGCTTGGTGAATGCTGAAGGAGCAGATCTGATAACTTTGTGGAGAGCATGAATTTCTTTGGAAAGAACGAGTTCTGGAGCAGGAAATAGTTGTCCTACGTAGGTGAGGCAAGTGATCGCGGAGGAGTTGTACAGCGAAACGTTCAGCTGGATGGCAGCGGAGGCGTCGCCCAAAATCTGGGTACGATGGTACCACTTGGCCGCGGGGGCGGCCCATTGAGCTCGATCATCCGCACAGGGACCGATGTAGACTCCGAGGTGCTTTGCCTTGCCGTCGATCTTGAACTGGGACCAGGCGGGGTTGATCGTTCTAAGCGTGTCGCGCATGGCGCCGTCAACCTCTTCGTAGCCGTTGGTCCAAACAGGGACGAGCACGCACTTCCGAGGTTGGAGCATCAAACCTGCGAAGGATTGGGCCGCTTCGGTGTGCGGAAGGATGCCTTGCATGTCGCGCAAGTGTGCTAAGACGCAACCAATATCATCAGCACAAGCACTGGCCATGCCACGGCCAATCTGACGAAAGTGGCGTTGAATTCCATGTAGGATGGGGTCGAACACCAGGGCCCAGATGGTGCCACTGAGCGGGCAGCCCTGGGCTACTCCGCTGGACGCAACGAGAAGTGGTCGACGTGTGCCTCCCAGCTCGAGGAAGGCGATGGGCGAGGCGTAGAAGGACTGGAGGAGGCGACGGACGCGTCCATCAATCCCCCATCTGCGAATCACTTCCCATAGCCAGGCGTGAAGCAAGCTTGGGAAGGCGGCCGCGATGTCCATGCTGAGGAAGCACGGCATGTGCTCGGTGGCGTTGTCCATGGTGCTGTAGATGCGGCTGTACGTGTCAGCTTCGACTATGTCGTTGAGGAACTGGCGGCCAGGTACGAAGCCTCGTTGGATACTCGACACTTGCTTGACTATCGGATGTAGCTTGCGGTTGATGGCGGAGGCGGCAATCTTTACGTCGGTGTTCTTCATCGCGAGAGGGCGGAGTTGGTCTGGCGACCGAAAGCATTCTGCATGACCAGCAGGCGCGTCACCTTTTGGTAGCATGGCTAGTAGAGCGTGGTTCCAATCGTGCGGGATGATGTTGTTGGCGGAGATGTTAGCCACGAGTTCTTCCAAGATCTCGAAGCTGTTGGGAGTGGAAGTCCAAGCTTTGCAAGGAAGGCCATCTGGACCTGCGGCGGAGTCATGTGCTCGTTTTGCTGCTTCTTGAAGCTCTTCGGCGTTGGGGAGTTCCAGCGCAACAGGGTCACGCTGGGGGAAGACGGTATCCAGGTAGGCGTTCATGTTGGCAATGTTTACTGGCTTGTCTGCGAAGATCGGGCCCCAGTGCACAAGTATGGCGTCGTGCATGTCCGATGGCGTCTTGGCGATGATGGAAGAGTCGCCTTGCGAGATTCGGATGCCAGCGAGCACCAGACGCTTGGAGAATGGTTTCCAAAGCTCCCCCAGTCTGCGTGTGGCACTGGCGCGTTTCCGCCACCTGTCTCCTTGTTGACGCTGTAGACGTTGGTAAGCGTCCCGGGCACGTGCGGCGGCGAGGGCGCGACGTTCTTCAGCGACTGCAGCGTGAACTTCAGCAGCGGCATCGGCAAAGGCGTTGGCGTTGCTCAGGCAAACCTTACTTGAGGTGATGTCGGAGGAGTTGTCAATGATGATCTGAAGGTGCTTGGAGCCCAGGTGGGTGGTGTCGATGAGGAGGCGCGCCAGCTTGATGTCCTGGAACCAGACCGCGCGGGAGATGCTTCTCATGGTCATCGAGTTGACCTCCTTGGAAATCGATAGGTGGTCGCGTGCCAGGACTTCAGGCGGTAGTCGCGCAAGAGCATCTCGTGTGGCCTTCGCGGCGTTCGTCATGTTGGCTTTCAGCGCGCGCCATTTGATGATGGGCGTGAACGTGTCGTATTCGGTGTCGGCGGTGAGCTTGTCGATGAAGAACTTGTAGAAATCGGAGTTGAAGAGGAAGGCGGGGATGCCTCGCTCAGAATTGGGCCGTTGGACTCGGGGGCGAAAACGGACATGAAGGAGTTTATGGTCACTGGCGGGAGTCCCTTTTCGTTCGAGAGGTGGGTCATCGGCCACCATGATCGTCTCAATGTGGGTAAGATTATGTGCTTGAAAGGAGGTGAAGAAGCGGTCAATGCTTGACTCGGTGTTGTTCGCGTAGCAACGGCGGGTGGTGGACGGAGTGCAAATCTCGACCAGCGGTCGGAAGAGCTGCTTCCAGAATGCGGGCTGGAACTGGTATCGTTCGTGAGCAGGCACTTCGACAGGACGTAGTAGACTGCGAGCAGGTAGTTCAGAGATGTTGAAATCGCCGAGCATGAAGAACATAACGTGTTCAGGGTCGCTGATTGCTTCGCATAGTGCCACTTGCCACGTGGCCTTGATCCGTCTTCGGTCGCCAGCAGTGAGATCATGGTTATGAATGTTGAGGTAGATATGGAGGTACTTCAGGCTGGGGTCGCGGATACGCAGTCCGGCGACACGACCAGGGATGACCGCGGAGAAGTTGATCATCGGCATGGCGTCGTCCTGGTCGTCGTAGGGGAGGAACTTTGGGATGAGGGAGGCGACGCCGCCCGCCGCATTGGAGTCGGGGATGCCACTGTGGTAGACGTCGTATTTGGCGCCCGTGGAGTTGATGAGGCTGTGAATCATCTGCGATGTGCCGTGGGTCTCCTGAATGGCAATGAGGGAGTGCTTGGCGAGGTAGGGCTTGAGGATGGAGAGTTTGGCGTCTCGCTTGACGATGTTCGAATGCACCAGTGCCTGGGCATTCCAGCTGACCACTGAGCATTCAGTCAACGATGAAGTGGTAGTCGCGCTCCAAGGGGTCCATTTGCTGTTGAATCCACGACGCTGATGTGGTTGCATCCGCAAAGGCAGCGGCAAGGGCGTCGGCACATGAAGTACGCATCGCGGATGTAAGGCCAACACCTTCAGCAGCGTCAGACCATTGAATCTTGGTTGCCATCTCAGGGCGGGAGCCCACCTGGATGCGGACGATGGGCACATTGTCGATGGAGAGGTAGCCGTCGGTGCGGTGGATCTTGGGGTTGAGGTCCTGCTTGGCATTGTTGATGATCCTTGCCAGCTTCTTGAGCTGGATCTCCTGCCTGACGAGCTTGGGGCTCTTGTCCGCGCTGACGTAGCATGGAGCGCCGCCGATTGAGAAAGTACGCCATTCTCGACCCATGCGAAGGTGATGATGGAGCGCTTGGGCACGTGGTACTGCGACGGCATCTGCTCCGAGTACAGTGATGGAGACCCGCTTGGCAGGAGCGGAGTTGTTGTAGCGAACCATAGACACGTCGATGTTGGCCGCCGAGTACCATTCGGTGATGGCAGACTTGAGAGAAGCTTGTGTGATGTCCACAGTGGATGCAATCCAGAAGGTGCCGATGTGTGGGGCCCTGTCCCACGAACCAATGTTGCTGACGTCGAGCGAAGGAACTTGGGCTTCAGCCTGTGCAATGGCAGTTTTGATCTTGTCCACCGCGTCGTTGAGGTTCTTGGACTCCACTTCGGAAGCGGAGACGCGTTGCTTGAGGGAGACGATGTCGTTCTCGACGTGGTCTTGGCGCTCGGTGAGCTTGGCCGTGATGTTGGTGGTGTGCGTGATGAAGCTGGCTTGAGACGAGGCGGCGACTTTCTCTGCGGTGGCCTTGAACTGTTCGGCTGCATCAGCGACTTGAATGGCCAGGTGCTTCTCGATCTCGGAGCGGAATAGTTCAAGTCTTTCCTTTTGTGCAGCGTCTTGCCATGGATCTTTGTTGTTCCGAGGACTCCGTTCGCGTCGATCACGCACGGTGGCAAGGTCGCGCGTCTCGGGCATGTTGAGAGCACACCGCAGATCGCAGAGTCTGACTTCTCGAACTTCAATATGGAAGTGGCCGCGGCACCACAGGCAGACAATCCCGCGTGGATATGTAAAAGGAGCAGAAAAGAACACTCCTGAGCTGGCCCTGGAACAAGGGTATGCCATGAAAACCTCTTGGCGCTATGCCAAGCAACATTGGGACCTTGAGCCAAAATGGCTACGGAGGGGGAGAAAGAGGAGGAGGAGGAGGAGGAGGAGGAGGAGGAGGCCACGACATCGTGGCCATGGCTCCCGTTCTATTCCTTCGAGAGGAGGGAGGGCGAAGCCGTTTTCACAATGTGGCTCTCGCCGGAGCGCCGCGCGCTGCAAGCGCCTGCAGCGTTTTCACACATGGAATGCGGCTCGTTTTCCAGATGTGGCTCTCGCCTTAGCGCGGCGCGCATCCGACTTCATCTCTTGCATCAGTGTCAAGGGTTCGTACGGATGAGGACAGGGCGCAAGTGCCACGTTGATGCGCGGTGTGGACATTCAATGGATGGTGCTCTGGCAAGATAAAGGACTTTCAGGACTCAGCAGTCAGCGGCGCGGAAGTCCCAGGACTGCTGTTTTGGCACGATTGCAGGTTCTCAGACGGTTGCCTTTCAGTGGGACAGTTCCCGCAATGAAAGCAGTTTCTTGTAGGGACCTGTGAAGAGGGAGCGTGGGGGAGGGTGTGTTGCATCACCGTTGATGCGTCTTGGCTTTACACTGGTTCTCCTTCTTGTTCCTCCTCATCCCCACCTTTCTCTCCTCCTCCTCCTCCTCCTGCTTGTCAACCCCTCGTCATCCTCTTCGCTCGACAGGCCTGCGACGCCGGCCATGAGAACTTTGGAGAAGCAGCCGCCCATGTAGACGAATTTGGTCGTGACCCTCCGCGTTCGGCGGGTGTGGTGTGTGGGGGGGTGGGGGGTGGGGGATGAGCAGGAGGAGGGTACTGAGGGGAATCAGGAGGGAGAGGAGGAGGAGAGGGAGGAGGGGGGGCAGAGCAGACACAAGCAAAATGCATCAGAGATGCTGCAGCACACCTCCTCCTCCGCCTCCTCCTCGTCCTCCTCCTCCTCCTTCCCCTCCTCCTCCTCCTCCTCCTCCTCCCTCCTCCTCCTCCTCCTTCTCCTCCTCCTCCTCCTCCTCCTCCTCCTCCTCCTCTTCCCTGCTGTCCCAAGTCCCTCCCTTGCAACTCCATGCGGGCATTCCTTTCGCTACGGTGAAGCTCCCCCCTTGACAGAGACGAACGCCACCGTGGCCCGCGATTCCTGCGAGAGCCTCGTTTTGAAGAGGAGTTTGGCCTCCGCCTGTCTAGGTGTAAGTTACACCACCTGTTGGGGCAAATTCGGTCGAGTTGTGCTAGCGAGGACGCGAGAGGACATACGACTCTTCAGATGGCAGCGTGGTCTTTGAATCAGGACAGATTTGTCCAAGGAGTGCAGCATACATGTGATGCAGTAGACACGACACAACAGTACCCGTCGTTTGGGAGGGTCGGCTTGACTGTACGTGTAAGGAAGTGGGCAACAAAAGCTCCGTATTGAAACTAAGCCACCCTGTATCTGAAAAGCTGTTGTACGATTGTACACGCGTGGCCATAAAAAAAACAACACATGGATGTCAAAAAGGAAACTCCATGTTGAACAGTAAAACCATCCATCCGTGAAGGGGACACTTTGGCAACGAATGTGGCCGTCCGAAGGCGAGACCTATATTTGGGACAACCTCCGCCCCCCAACCGTGTAGCCGCTGGGATGTGCGCAGAATTGAAGCGACAGCCACAGGCTTGAAACGCGCCCTACATCTGTGAAGCTGCTGGAAATGGTAAAAGACAAAACGCCACAGTGTCGATAATCACCTCGAATAACATGTCGAAATCACAATGTCGATGATCACAATAGGGAATCGGCGCAAAAGCGAAAACCACATGTCGAAAATCTCCTCACCTCCCCCCGTGCAGCGGTCGGCAACTACGCACGGACGAGCGCGCACGATGTCCAAGCGATAGCAGCATGTTGTTGGCGACCACGCCCTGCTCGCCGTGAAGTCTCGTCTTGTGGGCCGAGATGGAAGTACGAATCTTGGAGATCTCAGATGGACGTGCGACTCTTGTATGCCGACAACGATGCGGATGAGGAGCGTGCGCATTGCGAGGAGGAGGGAAGAAGAGGAATTGCAGGAAGAGGAGGAGGAGGAGGAGGAGGAGGAGGAGGAGGAGGAGGAGGAGAGGAGGAGGGAGGAGGAAGAGGAGGAGCAGCAGGAGGAGGACTAAGAGGAGGAAGAAGAGGAGGAGGGAAGAAAAGGAAGAGGAGAGGCGAGACCGAGCGCGAGCCGGTGTTGCAAGCCTTGGCTCTCCCCTGCTCAGCTCTGCGGACCGCCTGGCCCGAGGTATGGGAACACCTCGTCGCGTCAAACCAAAAAGCAAGATTTATAGTCGAGGACGTTTCGAGTGAGAGTCCCATTTCGAACAGGAGCCGCCCTCCACCGGCATCTGTGGGTGTTGAAAGTGTCCTGGTCGTGGGCTTTCAGGAGGGTTCGACCCAGACCCCCATCTTTGAAAGAGAGCCGCCCTCCATGCGTATGAACTTGTTGGAAATTTGTATGGGGAAGGCACGCGGCCATAAGGCAAGAACCATATTTGTAAGACACCTCACACCTCAACCCGTGTAAGCGTTTGGGGACCACTTAGCACGAATGTACGCGCCACTACAACGATAACTGGACGCCCTCCATCCATGTAACGGTTTGGAATATTTGAGGCGAGTGTGCGCGGCACCAAGATGACACTCTAGTGAGACGATGTCACATGCGAAACGGCCTACTCGCCCCACCGACACGCCTGGTGGTGCGACGCTGAGCATTTACTTCTAAGGACAATGTAGAAAAGGTGAGTGAGGATGAGGGTCAGGATGGACAGCAAGAAGCTAGTAGGGAGGATGGGGAGCAGCACCACTACCAGCTAGTGGGGAGGATGGAGAGGATGGGAAGCTAGTAGGGAGAATGGGGGGAGGAGCACGAGCAACAACATCAACGTCAACACAATGTACCAGGACCTGCCATCAGCAACGCTACCAGCAGCAACACGATCCGCAGCGACACCAGCAGTAAGAGCACTACCAGCAACTACCAGGCGACGCAGCAGCACGACCAGCTGCTGCGCGATGTTGGACCATCGGCGCTGCCAGCGGTAACATCACCAACGGCAGCCACGTTCAAGTTGCTCCTTGGCTTCTGTCAAGGGCACACGGGTCCTTGGCAACAAGCCTGCCAGTCAGCGGCTTTGCAGCTCCTGGCCAATCGCTTCGAAACGTACGCAGATGACCACATACCTGATGATGATGGGAGGGGGGGAGAAAAAGGGCCACGATGAGGACACGGAGGACTATAGAGGAGCAGGAGGGAGATGTGGAGCAGGATGAGGATCAGAATGGTAAAACTCAGATGAGTGAGAGAACATGTTGATATGGAGGGCAAGCAGAGCTAGGCAGGACAAGGAGGAAGATGAGGATACAGAGGGCGAGGGAGCGGACCTCCTCATTTTTACGTTCGACCAACCTGAGCGTGAAGCTGTGGCGTTTGTCCTCATCCTCTTCCTCCTCCTCCTCATCTTCCACCTCCTCCTCCTCATCCTCCTCCTCACCTCCTCCGCCAACTCTTCCACTGTGCACAGCTCCTTTCTGCTGGCGCATGACGCGATGGGGCCATTCGAGGGGTGCCTGGTCCGCTGTGACACCCGTCGGCGGATGGAGGGGGCACCAGCACTGTGGGAAGGGACGGGCGGCATGGGGCAGGACGACGACGACGACGACGACGACGACGACGGCGGCGGCGACGGCGACGACGACGAGGCGCGAGCGCACCTGGCTTCTCCTCCCTTCGGCTGCACGCAGGGAGCGGCCCCGGGCGGGGGTGCCCTTTGGTGCGCGGCCTGCCGCCCGCTGCGTGCGAGGCGGCAGCGGCGGCCGGCGCGCTCGGGTCGGCCCCCAGGGCGCCCCCCGGAGGGCCGCTCTGGCGGAGGGCCGCTCTCGCGTGGGGCCTCAGCTGGCCCGAGGTACGCAGCACGCCACACGTAGCGTATCGATACGGAGCTCAACAAGTACCGTCGGGGCGTTGACCTCAGGAACCCTAAAGAAGGAACGAGGCCCCTGCTTCCCATAAATGAGCCTTCCATTTCCCACGGAAGCCTTAGGAAAACCCAAGGCAACCTGTAAAACAATCAAGGAACACCGAGCCCCTCCCCAGCGAAAAAGATTCCTTCTTCAGCGCCCCGACTGTAGGCTGCAGACGTGGGCATGACGCGGCACGCTCGCCAAAGCGCGCGCCAGTGCGCCGAGCCAACTCGCAACGTATTGACACGGACTGTTTGAGCGCGGTGCGTGCAGCGTTTCAAGACGGCCGCATCGAGGCAGCTCAGCGTGTAGCTGATCCCTCCCTCCCTCCCTAGAAGAACAAACAACTGCATAAACAGAAACTTGTGGCGCTCCGCACGGATTTCTTGGATTTGCGCTGGACCCCCCCTCACTGGCGCGCGGAGCGCGCCAGGGGCGGCGCCGCAGGCGCCGCCTGGGGCTGGGGGGGGGGCAGCGCGGATCCAAGAAACCCGCGCGAAGCGCCAAAAGCTTCTGTTTGTGGCGTCTTCTCTTCTTCGACCCCCTGCCCCCCCTCCCCTGGCCGGATCGGGTGGGCGAACATCGCCGGGACGAAGTGCGGCGACAGCTGCGCCTCGCCCCCCCCCCCCCGCGTCAGAAGGGTGCAGGGCGGCGCCGGGTCTCTCGGCCACGGGCGCGCGCGCGGGGGGGGGTCATGCCGAGGACGAGGAGGGGTCCTGCCTGCGCTTCACAAGGGGTCTCGGGTCGCCTGCGCCCGTCATCGCAGGAGGAGGAGGAGGAGGAGGAGGAGGAGGAAGAGTAGGAGGAGGAGGAGGAGGAGGAGGAGGAGGAGGAGGAGGAGGAGGAGGAGGAGGAGGAGGGGAGGCGAGGGAGGGCTACATGATGAGAATTTTCCAGGCGAGGGAGGGCTACGTCAGGAGGATTTTCCAGCCGTCAGGGACCAGGAACCAGGAGGCGAGGAGGAGGATGGGATGGGGGAGGGAGGAGGCGGAGATCGGCGCGGAGACGGAACCGCCGCCCCCTTGCGTCGCGAAGGAGTCACGACGGGAAACTTTTCGTGGCTATCGGCATCCTGGGGCCCTCGCCAGAGGGCCGCCAAGTGGCGGCGCGCACCAGCGGGTAGGGGGAGTGGGGGACGGCTTCTTAGAAGAAGGCTGCTTCCTAGAAAGCGCCGGCCTTACCTCTGTAGGCAAGGCCCGCGCTTTCCAAGCAGCAGAAGCACTTCTGAGAAGCCTTCCCCCTCCCCCTAACCCCCTCTGCGCGTGGCTGAGTCAAGAAACGGCTCAGGATCAGAAGCCGATCCCGGGGAACGGGGTCCAGACCTCCAGGAGCCCACGTTGCGAGAACCTCGGAGCCTTTCAAAAGCAAACTTGGGATTCATCAATTATGCAGTGGATCTCCTGCTGGAATCCTCCCGCCATTCTGTCTGCTGTCGCTCGCTCGCACCCCACCTCGTAACAAAAGTCACGACGGCTGGTTTCTGTAATGTTTCTCGGCCTTCGCTCAAGAAACGACCTGGGATGAAAAGCTGGTCCCAGGGAAATGGTCAAACTCTCCTGGGGTCCACGTTGTGAACAAAGCAGGACGTCGAAGTTCTGGGGTGGCACGAAGACTCGACATATTGGCCACCTACACTGCAGCCGAGAGCTGGGAGCACGAGAAGGGGGGACAGGGGGGAAAAGAGCGCGTGTGTGCTATGTGCGGGAACTGCGCCAGTGGCTCTGATGAGTGCTGGGTCGTCCTCACAGTGGGACTCACGTTGCATGTGCACACTTGGTGCCTCCATTCCTTTGCAATCATGGTGGTGGTAACCTGTCTCTTCTTGATGCTTGCCGTAAATGTTTGCAAGCCGAGAACCGTGCCTGCGGTGCCGTGGGACGGTGAATAACTGGACGGGTCAACCAGCAACGCTTGCCCCACCAACTGCGCATCTGCCCTGCTTTGCTGATGAGGAGAGTGCATACTCTGCAGGGGTCAGGAGGAGCAGGAGGAGGAGGAGCAGGAGGAGGAGGAGGAGGAGGAGGGGGAGGAGGAGGAGGAGGAGGAGGAGGAGGAGGAGGAGGAGGAGGAGGGGGAGGAGGTACGAGCGCCGCCGCGCCCCCTGCACGTATAGCCGGCGCGGGCTCTCGGCTCCGCTGGCTCCCCCGAGCTCCGAAATCGTCTTCTCTGCACAGCGTGGGCCCCCGGAAATCTGCACGCCTTCCCCTCCTCCTCCTCCTCCTCCTCCTCCTCCTCCTCCTCCTCCTCCTCCTCCTCCTCCTCTCCTCCTCCTCCTCCCTGGGCCCGCTGCTCATCCCGGGCTGTTCCTTGACGGTCCTGGGGCCCAGTGAGGGCCCCTGGAGGCCGAAACCTGCCTACAGCCGTCCACCGGGTTATTTACGACGAGGGGGAGGTGGGGGATGAGTAGGAGGAAGAGGAGGAGGAGGAGGAGGAGGAGGAGGAGGAGGAGGAGGAGGAGGAGGAGGAGCGTAGCAATAGCAGATAGTGATGCTGATGGTGGTGGTGGTGATGATGATGATGATGATGATGATGATGATGATGATGATGATGATGATGATGAGGATGATGACGATGAGGAGGTGGAGGAGGAGGAGAAGCAAGAGGAGGAGGAGGAGGCCGAGGAGTTAGGGTCTCCGGCGATCGTCTGGGACGTTTCGGGCACCGCTGCAACGCTCTCGGCGAAGCGCAGCTTCTGGGAAGCATCCGGAGGCTGGAAAATCTCAAGGCACCCACGAAAACAAGAGAAAAGGAGGACGGGAGGAAGAGGAGGAGGAGGAGGAGGAGGAGGAGGAGGAGGAGGAAGAGGCTGGGGCGATCTGGAAAGGCCGCGGCGCTCGATACATCCTCCAGAGCCGCCCAATCTCAACGATCTCCCTTTTGCCCTGGCCATGGCTTCGCCTTAGAAGATGATGAGAAGTAATGAACGGAGCTCGCGGAGGCGGAGGGGGAGGGCAGATGAGGAGGAGGCGAAGGAGGATGTGAGGAGATGAAAGGAGAAGGAGGATGATGATGATGAGGAGGAGGAGAACGAGGAGAAATAGGAGGAGAAGGAGGAGGAGGGAGGGAGGGATGAGGATGAGGAGGAGGAGGAGGAGAAGAAGGAGAAGGAGGAGGAGGAACAGCAGGAGAAGCGGGAGGAGGAGGAGGAGGAAGAGGAGGAGGAGGCGGCGGCGAGCAGGGAGGAGGAGGAGGAGGAGGAGGAGGAGGAGGAGGAGGAGGAAGAGAAGAAGGAGGAGGACCTGTGTAAACCCACGACGCACCAAGGATGTTGCAATAAACCCTCCCTCGGAATTTCTTCCTCTCATAAGTCCCAACAGCCGTTCATTTTGATTGCGGGAGTTACCCAGTTGGAAAACATGAGCCAGAAAATCCAAACATCGTGCCACAACACAAATCTTGGGACTTCAACGTCTGGGATGAACGTGGCTGTTGCGTCCTGACAATCCTAAAACGTGCCGTAACACCATACCTGGGACTTCGGCACCGCGAATCAACGTGACTGCTGCGTCCTGACAATCCGAAGTCGTGGCAGAACAACGCTCAGAAATTTCAACCATACGAAACCTTCAAATGACTGCAACATCTTAACACGATTGTGCGCGGTACTGAAGCGAGAGCCACATTTCGAAATCGGGCCGTCTTCAATCCTTGAAGCTGCTGCGAACTGTCCAGACGAATGTGCGCGGCGCTAATGTGACAGCCCCGTTATGAACACGGGCCGCCTTCCATCCTTGAAGCTGCTGCAAGTTTCGAAAACGAATGTGCGTGGTGCCCGAACGATAACCGCATGTTGTGAGCAGGGACCGACCGTCCCGGCATTCCTATAGGCCTACCACGAAATTTTCTTAGAAACCCGCATGTTCTAAAAACAAAACAATGTTCTGGTAACATAAGCCCCACGTTGAAAAAACAACACGGACTTAACCAGAAATGCTCTGAGAACCTTCCGCGCAGACCACCAAAGGTTCTTAGAATATTCTATATTGGGCCTATGGGCGAGCCGGGGCGCTTCGCCGCTGCTTGAATTTTGAAGACCGCCCGCCCTGCATCCATGACGCTGTTGCTGATGTTTAACTCCCGTGTCATACACGGGGGGGGAACTCTCAAGCGAAACGCCCAGCCCGCCCGACTGGCACGCCAAGGGCTGCGAGAGAGAGAGGAGCTACTCATGAGGAGAAGGCACGGGGGAGGAGGGGGGGGGAGAGGACGAGGAGGAGGAGGAGGAGGAGGAGGAGGAGGAGGAAGAGGAGGAGGAGGAGGAGATTTTCTCCACCGCTGGCGCACACGCCAAGTCCATGTGTCAGGCCCGTCCTGTCAGCGAGCACTGGGCACCGTGCAATCTAACATGCAAAAGACGGGGGAGGAGCAGCAGCAGGGGCAGGGCAAAGAGAAGCGGCGGCGGGCACTCTGCTCCGAGTGTACAGGATCCCTGGCGGGCGCGCGCCCCCCCCCCCCAAGGCACACCGTCCAGAATGGGATCACGCACTCGAGCATCCTTCCCACGCCGCACTCACTCCTCGGCTGACCGAGGGCCCAACCCACAGCGCAGCAGGCAGAAGCAGACAAAAGGGGCACGCCCAAAAAACGAGACCCCAACACACCGAACAAGGGAATACAAGACAGCTGGCCTCCAACGTGCCTCGGACTTCGTCGGGAACCTGATGGCGAGAGGGGAACGCTCTCTCGCGCGGAGCGGCTGCGGGGGTGCCTCGAACTTCGTCGGGAACCTGAGGGCAACGGCAGGGCGCGGCGGAGGGGGAGGACCTCCTCCGCGCCAGACGCAACGGGTGTCTGGATGCGCCACGGCTGGGCGTCGCGGGAAGGCCTGCCTACCCTACAGGAGCGACGAGCAGTCGACGCACGAACGAACCAGACCGTTCCGCCCGTCCGAGAACCAGTGGAAGTTCAAGGACAGCAAGAGAGGCTTGGCAGGCAATAGAGGCGGGGCGGCCGCGGGGCGGGCGGCGGGAGAGAGGCAGGGGGGCGGCGGCGCGGCAAGAGAGGCACTCTCTAGCTGCACCTCACCATCTTCACCTGCAGGCGGAGAGGGTCACAAAGAGCACTGAGCAGCGCCCGCAACCCTGGCGACAACACGGGGCCCTGAATTAACCAAGAAACGTCACAGAGCGCTGAGAAAGCACAACATCAGGAAAAACCTCGGAAAACCAGCCAGCCAACCCGAGAGACCCACCAGGGTCACATCAAACTCTGACAGCATCATGCATGGACCAATACCTAGGGGGCCACAGGGAAAAGGGGGGACAAAAAGGGGGGACACGGCAACTCAGGAGAGGAGGGGCGCGGCAGGAGGAGCAGGAGGAGCAGAGGGGAGGGGCGGCAGCAGCAGCAGTCAGACGCAGCGCACGCAGCGCCTCATTAAGCTTGGGGTGCCGACGAGACAACTGCCGAAGCCTGGCTTCTATAAGAAACTCACCCCGCTGGACCGAGCCAGTCCTGCGAGCATTATGCGCGGCCAGAAAGCAATCAATTCGGGCGCGCCCCACTAGGTCACGTGACCGCCCCCACTGTGGCCCCAAACAACAAAGAGTGAGGAGCCAATCCTCACCCGTTAGAGCCGCGGTCCAAGACCTCAGAAGTCCACCACGGGGGAATATGTCAATCAACCCTGCCTTCAACTTGGGGCACACGCGATAATGCATCAGATCGTCGTCAGCCGCTTCCAGAGGACACCCAAACGCACAGCCCTCCACCGTGGTATGCAGCCGACTGGAGGTACAGACCCCACGGCAGAGCACTCTAAGGACCCCCGTGACGAGGTGCATCGCGCTGTCCTTCTCAACTTTACGCATCCTCTGGGCAAGCACCTGAAAGTCAGCTACCGTAAGACGGTCGGGACACACCCACTTGGACACCCTCTGAACCATGGTGCGGAGGGGAACAGTGGGGTCACGGAGCCCTCTGAGCTTGCGCATAGCTTTCTTCTGAAGGGATTTCTTGGGGATGGGTTCCAGAGTCGGGGCCGCGAAGTTGCCTACTTCAGTCACCGTAGTCCTGATCCAGGAAGACTTCCACCAGGGCCAGAACAGTCGAGTGGGAATGAAGTTATCGTCATCCAGGGAGACCGTCAACGACTCCATCTCATACTGGATAGCATCAATACTGGAGCAAGACAACATCACCCGAAACTTGATAGCTTCCGAAAAACAATCGATATCCAAGCATTCTAGTGAGGCTCCCAACGCTCGCATGCCCGTCAGCATCTCCCTCGAGAAGGCATGGCGGGGACCAGCAGTAATCACCTGTAAGGCCTCATTATACGCTTTCCGAAGAGCCTTGGTCACTGGGCAGAGTTGTAACTGGTACGCCAGAATCGACATGCAGTGCGAGTGGAAAAGGCGAATGGTCTGTGGAAGCCCAAGCCCAAGCCCACGAAGCCTCCGAACCGTCATCCAGAACTTGGGGTGGTGTTGCTCCATACTTTGTCCGGAGCCCCAGGCCCGAGCCAGAATCCCAAGTATAGAACCACGCGAACAAACCCAATGCGGTAGTACTCACTCCCCTTGGATCGAAGGTGGGCAACTAATCTATCAGGATCAAGCGAGCCAATCACCAGTGCCTTACATTTGGGAATGTTCAGTCCGAGTCCCACAGCATGTTCCAACTTACGAAGGAGCGAGAGCGTCGGCTGGAGGTCAGTCAGGATGTTGGGAAGGCAGAAGGAGAGATCATCAGCGTAGGCTCTAATCCGAGGGACATGGTCAGTGAGCTTGGCCCTAATCCAACGCAATACTGGGTCTAACGCATAAGCGAAGAGGAGCATCGAGGCAGGATCACCTTGCCGCACCCCACGCTCCACCGAAAAAGCAATACCAGTAGTCCCAGGGAAGTGGATTACAGCCACATTGTCACGGTACAACTCGCGATAGAAACCACAAGCTTCACCAGGAACACCCATAGCCTCCAAGACCGCCAAGATCCAGGAGACGATCAGAGAGGGGAACGTAGCCTTAAAGCCCGTGAAAAGAATACCCGAGCGATCCCCACCAGTAAGCATCTGACGAAGACCCCACCATTCAATCTCAACCACGTTGTCAAGGAGCCCCCGTCGCGGGACCCCCCCACGCTGGATCGGATCGATCACTGACGGTGCAGCCCGCTGGAGGCCAATGGAGAAGGCGTCACTCAGGAGCTTCGCATCGGTATTCGCAAGCGTGAGTGGGCGAGTCTTATCAGGCGACCGAACAAGGACAGCGGGGTTCTCGTCGTCTCTGAGGTCTTTGGGCAGGAAACACATCCTTCCTCGACGCATGCACGCCGAAACAGTACCCCCAGACGCTTGGTACATCTCATCATAAACAGCCAATAAAACATCAGCGCCCCCCTCAGCTTTCCAGCGCCCATACGGAATGACATCTTCCCCAGGGGCAGAGTGATGCTTAAATCGGGCTCGCTCAATAAAACCGTCAACGTCCAACTTCCAATGTAAAGGGTCCAACTGGATCGGCTGGGCATGAGCGAGGATTTCAGGCCAATGGGTCCGATCAGGTTCCTTGGCTGCAAAAACCGCCTGCCACTGGTCCCGAAGGGCCTCAGCAGAGGCCGTCGGAGAGGGGCACACCTGCCCAGAACTGTCCAGGACCCCAGAGAGCCCATAGCGCCGACGCATCTTTGACCAAGCACGACGGAGGTGTTGCAAGCGGGCCATGGCCTTAGCCCTAGACTTCTCGTCATCCCCCCACCCGCCCATCGCCCGCTCCCCCGACTCATACCAAGCATCCTCCAGAGACTGCACCAATGCACCCGAGCCGACTATATCCAATCATCTCTCACGGTCTGGATCAAAGTACTGAAGCAACCGAGGATACGCGCGTATCGCACGCACACACTGGTCGAACCTGCCCATGCGCCACCCACGGAAGGCCACCATAGCAAAGCGGAGCTTCTCACAATTCTCTTTCGGGGGCTTCAACCGAAGCCGAGCCTTGAACAGAGGGACCATCTGCCAGAATATCTCCTTCACCCGAGCCAGTTTCTCCCGAGGGGTCAAATCCTGGTCCATAATAGCGCTGGCACGCAACTCATGGTAAGCTCCATGTCGGGAAATCCACGTAGGAATCTGGGCGGGTAATGCGGATGGCATTCTCAGAGCGACAGCGGCCGCGACAGGGGCGTGGTCAGACGAGACGAAGGTCTTCACGGCATGCCCCAAGGTATTTACCGTCACCGCCAAATCATTCAAGACAGGGGCCGAGAGAGAAGTGTAGATGCGGTCCAGACGGGCAACCCCACGGACTTCTCCCTGGAACACACCACGCCGCGTCGGATCTGGTTGGAAAAGCTCAGCCCAAGACCCACAAATAGACTGAAAGGCATCAGTGTGTTCCCTATCCCCTGCTAACCACGTGCCGTCAGTCCGAAACCGCCCCTCCTCCACCTCCATAAAGTTCCAATCCCCAGCAATCAAGCACATAGTGCGCGCAGCCAATGGAAGGAACGCCTGGATCACACACAGGTACCTGCGATACATCGCAACAGGATCAGAAGTATTCGGCATGTGCACATTGACAATAACTAGGTCCCCACGACGTCCCTTCAGGTGCGAGGCGAGAACACGGCCAGCAATCAATGGAAACGGAGTGATCGATTCGAACTGCGACGCCAGCTTACTCGATATGACTGTAACCACACCGCCCCCAGCCCTCGGATCGATCATCGAATGGTGAACAACTGCACTACGACAACGGTCATCACGCTGTAACATCTCCACAACAGACGCCGTGCCATGAGTCTCCTGTAAACACACAGCGTCAAACCTGCCAACAAGACCATGCATCTGCTTATAACGCCGAGCTGCCAGTGGAGACGAAGTAGAGTACGATGAGAAGAGAGCACGTGTATTCCAAGAGCACAAGGTAAGCGCAGAAGAGGGAGCAAACACCCCGTTCGCTCCAGAGGACGGGTCACCAAGGGTAAACGGTCCTCCTGAATTCAGATTAAAACACTGGTTGGCTGGCTGAGCACTATCCTGGCTGGTCGGCACACGGGTCCGATGGTTTCCCCCGACAGGCCCGCCATCCCAGGGGGGGCCCGAACCACCAGGGACCCGACAAAAATAGCCAGGCAGCGCACTAGGAATCCCGATGCGGGGAGCTCCAGGACAACTGGGGCCCTCACAAAGGGCCGAATCTAATCAAAAAGGGTGGCAACGCAGGCAGCGCGCTCACCTACTCCGAACGTTCCGAGGGCCTCAGGGATCAGAACGAGTTCGGGGCGACCGCACTCAAGGACCATGACCTTCGCAAGAATCACTGGGTGGGTAGCCGTAATGAGACCGTATATCTGGCCGCCGAGACCGTTGCTGCCCACCTGGAAACCTTTCCCCCCCAAGACCTTCCCGATGATCGCACGAGCCTGTCCCAGGTAGTAGAACAACTTACGGCTAGCGGGGGGCAAGTCACGACGCACGCGGAGCTCCCAGCCCTGGTTATCAATCGGGTTCTGGTATGCAGTCTTACCAATGGTCTGACTCTTACCGAAGAACGCCGTGCACGACAGGGTACTGGGGAAGTCAAGGATCACCTTCCGCGCGAGGGAGTATGCTCGAACGATCGGTCCTTCACCGGCTGGACTACACGCGGCGACAATCGGGGCCACCGCTTCCTTGAGAGACGCTTCCAGCAGGGGCTTCTCAAAACCTAGAACAATGAGACGAGTAGCACAGGCTTGGTCGGGGCCCGACGTCCTCAACATCTTCCGACGCCCTCCTTCCCCATCACCTCCCACGAGCTCGAACTCCGAATCGGCGCGAGTCGACGAACCTGCCGAGAACTTCTGCTGTAACTCATGTATCTGAACGTCGATATTTGCCACTACTGCCGCCAACTTCGCATCTGTGTCAACCGAGACCTGGTGGATCGCTGCGCCCTGGGATTTCTTTATCTCTGCCCAACGAGCCTCCGAGCGACGATTCATCTCCGCGAACTCCTCCAGCATTCGATCGAGGTTGGCCCCCATCACTGTCATCTGCTGGCGAAACAACTCAAACTCTGCTGTGTGCGAGGTAAACCCTTCTTTCACAATCGCCGTCAAGGCGCTGAGCTGCACGGGCACCTCCGACGGTACCTCGGGCACGGGCGGCGGCGCGCTCCCTCCCGCGGCCCCCGCAGGGGCAAGAGGGGGAGTCAGTCCAGGCAGTGCAGTCAGGCCGTTCACGGATCCTGCACCACGAGCGGCCTCAGCCATGGCGTGAGTGAGAGGGACAGAGGGCGGACGGCCGTCGGCCGAGGCGCGCCCGGCCCGAGGGAGAGGGAGCAGGAAGACCCGAGGAGCGGGCCGGGGGGAGCCAGGCCGAGCGGGTCGCGCAGACCACCCTGAGCCGATACGGCTTGAGCCAAAATGGCTACGGAAGGAGGAGGAGGAGGAGGAAAGGGAGGAGGAGGAGGAGGAGGAGGAGGAGGAGGAGGAGGAGGGGAAGGGGGAAGGGGGAAGGGAAGGGGGAGGAGGAGGAGGAGGAGGAAGAATAATGGGTGGAATGGGCGGCGAGGCGGGTCAGCAGCGGCAGGCGCACGCAGCCCGAGGAGAAGATTACTAGGCCAGGGGAGGAGCAGCAACGGTAGCGGGAGCAGGCGCGGGGGGCCCCAGGTCGGCCTCGAACCTTCGGACCTGCATAATGATCGCCCTCTCCGGGATGCCTGCCCTGTCGCAGGCGGTTCCTACGGGTCTTAGCATTCTTATCTGCAGGTGAGAACTTACAGATTTCGGCCAAGCCCCGCGACGTGAGCGACGAGAAACTCCCGCAGTTATAACAGAAAACAAACGGGCCCGTCTTCCAGAGTGCATAGCCTCGGAACAGGTTCCGATTGCCAGTGGTGGAGGAGGAGGTCGGAGGAGGAGGGGGGGGGACCTGGCCTCCTGGCCTCCTACACGCCGTGCGGCCCAGGCACTCCTGGAAACGGAATATGGCGCGTTCCTTCCTCGCGGTGGCTTTGCGTCTGCATCTGAGGCAGGTGACTGCAGGCCCGAGAAGCTAACCAGACGGGGCCTCTGCAGGGCAACGCGGGGCCTTCTGGGGGCCGACATTCCCCCCCCCTCTCCCTCTCCCCCTGGCAGGGGGGGGGGTAGGGGTAGGGGTAGTGTCGGCAAAAGACCCCGTCCTAAGTGTAAGATCGGCCACGAAATTCAAAACTGCCTGAACGTCTGTATATCGTTGCTTGTACGTCATCCTAGTGCCTACAGGTCGAGGGGCGAGGTCAGCCCCTTCACGGGCCGCTTCGTCCGCCTCCTTTTTTCCACGCGCCAGGAAACTCACTCTAGGGTCATCCGAATTCAGGTGCTGCGAGGAATGCGATTTGATGTTCGCGGTAGTGAGTCCTACCATGCAAGGGGAATTATCATCGAGCACGTTCCAAATCCGAGTCCAATCGTCGGTAAGCAAGCGAACTCCTTTGGTGCACCAGGTTCGGCCTCTTCGGAGGCCTCGAAACAAAGTGTCGTTATCGATTCCTACGGTGAGCGGGGGAGTGGCGACTTGCAGCATGTGTGCGAAGCCTCGCAGCTCACACAGCAGGACAGACAGGGCTGATCGCACTCCAGTAGGGCATCCACATTGAGAGGACTCGACGACGAACGGCGACTCTCTCACGAACGGGAAACCCCAATCCGTCGGAGAAGGCGAAGCCACCGCGCAGGCCTGGCTCTCCTGTTCGGGTTTGAATTCGCCCAATCTGAAAATCAGAAGTGGGATCCGCCACAGGGTGGTCTACAATGCCTCGGGCAAAAAGTGGCACTCCCTCAGTGGCCCCGGTGGCCCTGTGGATGATCTCGGCGTTGTCGTCGGCAATATCTCTGCGCTGCTGGTCGAGCGCAATGCACCTGCAGAACCTGTGCTGCTGGGTGTCGATCTCATTGCCGCATGCTTGGCATTCTCGTATGTCTGTCTCTCCACGACGCCATCGA
Source organism: Prorocentrum cordatum (assembly GCA_963575745.1). Taxonomy (NCBI): domain Eukaryota; class Dinophyceae; order Prorocentrales; family Prorocentraceae; genus Prorocentrum; species Prorocentrum cordatum. Next base: position 95,771 of record CAUYUJ010000486.1, read on the forward strand.
ACATCTTGCGTGCAGAAGGCGGCGCACAGGTAGCTCTCGATTGCGCGTGTTCGCCTAGGGCAAAAACGTTGAGCCTTCTGGCGAAGAAGGGCGCGTACTGGTTCCAGAACAGGTCGTGCAACTCCAGGTAGCTCGGGCTTCTCGGCCCACTCCTCCAATGCGACCTGCTCGAGCCTGGCCAGCGCGAGCGCCTTGATCGTGGAGGGTGGTGCGATCCGCATGTTCAGCTGCTCCTGGTGATGCGTCATGATGATGTGCGGTGCTGGCCAGGTCCATCCAAGTCTATCCAAGGACCCGTAGAGCGCGGTGGCAGGGCCCCTGACCTGCTTCCAGTCGAACTTGCGGTGGGGGGCCTGCCTAGCTGCTGCTAGGCGCACTGCCCTGCGCCAGCCCGCTTCGAGCTTGGCGTAGTCGGCGCCTGAGTCCCAGACGACAGCGGCCCACTTGCCCATCGGGGCGAGGGTGGCCTGACCAATCGGGTCTGCCGAGTGAAGCCAAAGCCGCAAGGCCCTGTCCTTGCCCCTGGACTCGCCGCCGAGGCCGCTGGACATGGGGATGCGGGCCGTGTTGAGGATCGCGGTGGGGGCCCCGAAACTGGCCGAGGCGTAGAACATGCTGGGCAGTAGGCCATTCTTGACCACTGCCCTGGTGGTAGCGCCGCTGGCCTTGAGGCTGAGCAGCTTCCTCGTCCTGCCCCAGGCCCTGCGGATCCTCGAGCCAGCCTTCCGTCGTGTTATCGGGGCTCCCCCCGCGGTGTCCACACCGAGCTGCTGGCCTGTGGCCTTGATCTGGTAGCCGAAGTAGTTGGCCATTGCCTTGCAGGTGTGGCGCAGCTCCTTGTCGGCTGTGATGAAATAACTCTTGCCTGGCTTGGTCCCGCGCGTGCGCGAGATGGGTATGCCGAGGTTCCCTGCGATCTGGTTGATATAGTTCTGGGTGCTAGCGTAGATGTCTTCACGTACTTCTTGGGGTCCTCCATCTCGCTGCATCTGATGGTCGTCAACGTATAAAACTTGTCGTACACGTGGCCATTGTAGACTGATCTTGTCACATACAGGAATGATGACCATCTTCAGTGCCCTGGTGCCCCCACAGGAGCCCGCAATAACCGCCGAGTATGTGAACATGCAGACCTTGGACACAATACGCTGGTACATGATCCATCGGGGCCCCGTGCACATGGATATAAACAGGTGTATCATCTGGCGCGGGAAATCGAGATCGGGGCTGGTGTCCCACAGGAGGTAGGCGCTGATGTGCTCGAAGGCCTTCTCCAGGTCGGACACCGCGCTGAGGGGCACTACATTGTCTGGTAGGCCTTCCTCTGCTAGGGCCTGGGTCCACATGGCATTCTCTGCTCCTCCACCTCTTGCTGCCCAAACGCAGTCCCGCGCAATTGTAGCTTCCCAGTGGATGTATATGTCCGCATGCAGCCTCTCGGCAATCTGCATGGTGGTGGTCATGAGTCCAATGGGCCTAGTATCAGTAGCATTCTTGTCTAGGAGGAAGTAGATGATATGCTGCAGGCTGGTCGGCCAGCGGATGTGTTGGCTGATGTACATGACAAGGTTGCACATGAACTGCGTGCCCTTGTCGGACAGCTCGCTCAGCCATCTGGGGTGTACCTGGTCCGCCCCTACCCCCGTAGACGCCTTGAAGGTCCTGCAGACTCTCTTCAAGGTCTCGGGGGTGGCGCGGACCAGCGGGCGATCGTAGGTACAGGTGTCCCATGGGCGGGGTGGTTCGCCACGGCTCGTCTCGCGATGGGACATCCACAGGCGATGCGATACTGCAGCGTGTTGCCCGGTTCTCGTTTGCAGGTCTGCCAGGTCGAGGTTGCTGATGCCCGCGTTGACCTGCGCCGTGGTTGCGCATGGTGTGGGCGGCGCCTTCACCTACTTGCTGATGCGGTGAATGAGCCCTGCTGAGCCCTTGGAGGCCTGCTTGAGGCGCTCTCTCCATTCCTTGCCGCGCTGCGAGGCGATGTGCTGCTCGATATTGTGCGCCTCGGCGTTGGCGTACTGGTGCACCCCGCGTATTTCCATATGCAGGCCCATGTTCTGCGCGATGTTGTTCTCCAACGTCAGGTCTACCACGTGCTGGTGCAGGCCTGCGTTGGGCATGCGCTTCCATTGGCTGCGGCCCTGCTTGCTCTGCCTGGCAGGGCTCCTCCAGTGGGGCATGAGGATGTCGTAGCTGCCCCCACGCTTGTTGGCGCTGCGGTGGAGGAGCACAATGTCGCCAAGCAGTTTGGCATACCATCTCCACGCTCTCGAAGTAGGGTTCCCCCTAGGTCTGGCATGGGCCCCGGGTCCCGCGGCGGTGACTGTGATGAACTTTGGCGATCTGCCACGGCCCTCTGTACTTGTATCTCTGGTCGTGGGGAATCTGATGCAGGTGGCAGAGCTCGGCTTCCATGCTGGCGTTGGCCCCCTGCCATATGCGGTCCAGGTCGTCGGGGTTCAGACGCATGCCGTGGTCAAGCTGCGGCCACTGGACCTCAATGGGGTCGGGCCTACCCTGCGCCAGCGGTGCCTTGGCTGGGAAGGGCTTGATCTTCTGGAGAATGCGTACCTGCGCCTTGCGGAAGGATCCTCGAAGAGTCAGGAACAGCGGCGTATGCGGCGGGACGCTGACCTTGGTGTATAAATGCGGAGGGTCGAAGGCGGGGGCAATGCGCTGGTCCACTACGTAGTAGTCCAGCTCGCGATGCCATGTGGAATGATGACAGGTAGGGGTCCCAGTTGCCAGTAGGACTCCGCCGATGCCGTCAATCCAAGTGATGCTGGCCAGCTAACCCGGTTGCATGTTGAAGTCGCCTTGGGTGACCCAGGGGATGCTGAAGCGGCGGATAATGTCGGCGATCCGATCTAGCAGGCTGGGGTTCCTGATGGTGAGGCCCTCAGAGACCCACATGTACACACATATGAGCATCATGCCTCCCTTGCCTCAAATGGGTGCCCAGGCCACGCACAGACGTCCTGGTGATCCAGGGGGTGAGTGGTCGAAGTCCTTGTATCCTGCCAGCGGCGCCAGGCCAATGGCTGGGGGCACTGCAATATATACCCCTGCGCCAAGCCCTCCGTGTGGCCCAGGGGCAGACCTGGCCATGGCCAGGGTGATGCCTCGCTTCTAGGTGGAGGCGAGGATCTCGGGCATCCATTGGTTGCTCGGCTGATGTTCTTGCCCAAGGAGAGCCCAGACCTGGCCACCGCAGAGGGGGTCGAGCAGCGCACTGGCCGCGCTCCATGTAGAACAGTTGGCGCCGTTGGTTCTGACTCCTGCCTTGGATGCCCCTCCTTTGCCACGCTTGGGCTGGTTTGACCGTGAGCCTGCTCCTCTGGCGCTGCCGTCGTGGGAGTTGCTCACGGTGAGGTCCGCGACGTCCATGGGGTGCTGGATGTCGTGGCTGTCCTGGTCGATGTTGCCGTTAGGGTTGATGCCCTCTGCGTCGTATTCGCCAGAAGCCGCGACCTCTGGGAGGCCAGAGGTCGCTTCTCCTCTGCAGGCGGTAGCTCCTACCTTTGCCTTGCAGGGCCTTGGCGTATGTCGCTGATGCCAACGCAGGTGTCCATCCTGCCGTTGAACTCGGCGTCTGCATCCAGTGAAGTACGTGAAACCGATCCCGCGCCGCCTCGGACTGAGCCACTAGTATGCCGCGAGACGACGCTGTCAGATCATCCTGGTGCGGGGCGGGGGCGGTCGGCACGCCCGCCACCATCCTCCGTGGAGCGGACGCGACAGCGCGGGTTTCGCCCCGCCCCCCCCCCCCCCTCTGGGAGACGCAGGGAGTACTCGTCCTCCCCCTCTCCCCCATCGTGGCCAGCGGTGGTTTGACTCCTGAGTAGGCTCGAGGCGGGGGTGCCTCTTCGCGATCTGCGGCCCCGCACAAGACGGGCTCGTCGCCCCAGAGAAAGTCGATATCAATGTATGAGGTGGCTGCTGCGCCCGACCCCCCCCCCCCCCCCCCCCCCCCCCCACACACACACACACACACGCACACACACACACACACACACACACACACACACACACACACACACACACACACACACACACACACACACACACACACACACACACACACACACACACCACACACACACACACACACACACACACACACACACACACAACACACACACAACACACACACACACACACACACACACAACACACACACACACACACACACACACACACACACACACACACAGACACACACACACACACACACACGCACACACACACACACCAAACATAATAATAAAAAAACTGGCGGGGGAGAGGCGCTGGACACTCGGGCTGCCTGCTGTGGCGCAGGTTGCACAACCCTCAGCGAGCCCTCGGCAAGGTCCTGCACTCCGCAGGGCACCAAGCCTTCCGCTCCAGGCTGCTCATGGGCTCGCTGGTTGGGCGCACGCTCCTCCCCAGCCCGCGAGGGCTGGAACCCGCGACCAGGTACAGGCTGCAGCAGCGCGTGGGGGGGGGGGGGGGCGTCGTCTGCTCTGCGCCCTCGAAGATAGGGCCGTCCACCAGGCGGCAGCACGCCCTGGAAGGCCCCCTGACCATGCTTGGGGGGGGGGGGGGGGGGGGGGGCAGCGCTCGAGCCGCGGACGGCATCGGCCACCCGCCCGTCGGCGGCGTCGGCGGTGAGCTGGGTGCTGCGGGAGGCGTCGACCACCCGCGCGTCCGCGGCAGCCCGCGCGCACCCGATGCAACCCCCTCTGATGCGGTCAGGGGCAGCGCCGCCCCCGCCACCTCGCAGCAGGCGGCGGTTCTGCTGAGACACGTTGACCGAGGGCTGCGCGAGATCCTGAACCTCTCGTGCAGCAGCCTCGGCACAGAAAGCGGGGGCATGAGCGCTGGCCCCGCTGAGCAGCTCCTCTAAGCTCGAACCGTGGACGGCGTCGGCCACCCGCCCGTCGGCGGCGTCCGCGGTGAGCTGGGCGCCGCTCAGGTCGATGCTCTCAACGTCGTTCTCGGCGGACGCCGCGACCGTTCGGGGGCCAAGGGCCCGCGCCCCCCCTGCAGGCGCCCCCCCCCCAGCCCACGCCCCGCAGAGCCTCGCTGTATGTCGTAGATGTCAACGCAGGTGTCCATCCTGTCGTTGAAGTCCGCGTCTGTCTCTGGGTCGGAGTCGCCTGCCGCCCAGGTCCCTGCCTTGATGATGATCGTGTCCCCGAGAGTGCCCATTCTTGTCGGGGATGCGCCGTCAACGAATCTGGCGCTCCATGCTGGTCCGTCTCCTCTGGGTCCAGCGTGATGTGCGGGGCTGTGGTCGGGCGCCCCGCATGCCCTTGGCTCAAGCGGATTGGGCCCCTGCCACTGGCTGGGCGCCTGAGGTAGGGGCCTGGTCGTTGCTCTCCTTGACCTTGTCTTTCTTGCGCCTGGCCAGGGTCTCGTTCGTGCGTCTCTGGAGTTCAGCGCGCCCTGCATCGGTGGGGGGCAGGTGCCTCTGGGCGGCTCCGCTGCGGGCGGCGCCGCTGCAGCGCCTCCAGCTGCACTCGCCTGCGGCTGGCTGGCTGGGCCTGCTGGTGCTGCTGCCGCTGCTGGAGGCTGAGGGCCCTTACCAGTGTCCCCTTTTGCGCTTCTTGGCCAGCCGCTGCGCATGTTCCTGGCGTTGTTGCTTGACGGACAGCGCGTGCTCAGCAGCCTCGTCGAAGACTTCCCTTGTCCAAGTTGTGATTTGTTCCTCGAGTGCTCGCTGACGTTTGCTCGTCTCCTCTCGGTCCTCGGTCGTGGTGTCTCCTTCCTCGAAGTCGAAGAATGCGCCCATGTCGATCTTGATGCTGCTGCTGCAAGTGCCGTCGAGCAGCGCGCCAAGGGCGAGCGCTGGCTGCTCGGGGGGCCTTGGCTTTGGTCAGCTCGTGCAGCTGGGCGAGGACCTTTTAGTGCTGCACGTTGTAGTCCTCGAGCTCGGCGTTGAGCTGGGTGACCCAGTCCCTCTGGCCGTCGAGCTCACGTTCCCATTTGTTGAGCTTGTCCAGGGCCGACTCGAGCTCCTTGGCGTGCTTGTCGCGGGTGTTGGAGATGTTGGACAGCTGCAGCTCCAGGGACTTCTTGGGTCCTCCTGCCGCCAGGCGGTTGATCGTGTCGACCCTCGCCTTGCAGCGCTCCTGGAGCTTTGTGTTGCCCATCTTGGTGGCGACAGTGCACAACTCGTTGACCTCGGGGAGGTCGAGCTTGTCCACGTTGAAGCCGTCGTGATCTGCAGGTTGGCTGCCAGGGCCCGCTGCACCAGGGCCGCCAGGAGCCATGCTAGGGCGGTCCGCCCAGCGCCCTTGCACCGCTGGCGGTGCTGCGTCGCCTGACTCATGCCGTGGTGCTTGGCAGTGCTTGCACCATGTCCAGGCCCCGAGGTTCTTGCCGCACCCGCACTCCGTGCACTTCCAGTTGGGGCCGGCGCGCCAGGGCGCGGCATCGCGCCACCAGCTCCTCGGCGCCATGGCTGCAGGAGCGTCTGTTCCCGATCCTGGGGCTGACCAGGCGGGGTCGTCGTCTTGCTCCAGAGGAGCCTCACAGGATGCTGCGTCGCCTGGGGCGACTCACCCACCGGTGCGATGAAAGAAACTGGGGTCTAGCCGCGGACTAGCGGTATCCACTTGTTTCCCCTGGGAAACCAAAACCTTGAGCCAAAATGGCTACGGGAAGAGGAGGAGGAGGAGGAGGAGTAGGAGGAGGAGGAGGAGGAGGAGGGGGAGGAGGAGGAGGAGGAAGAGGAGGAGGAGAAAACGGAGGGGGAGGAGGCGGACTGGTCACGCGGTTAGCCTGGCCACATGGATAGGAGGGGGAGGATGAGGATGAGGATGAGGATGCGGATGAGGATGAGGATGAGGATTAGAATAAGGCTACGGACGATGACAACGATGCGTATGATGATGCTGATGATGATGATGACGAGGATGAGGATGCTGATGACGCTTATGATTATGTTGCTGATGATGATTGTGTTGTTGATGGTGATGATGACGATGATGATGATTAAAAGATGATGGCGATGCTGATGCTGCTGCTGATGATGATGACGATGATGACCATGACGATGACTACGATGATGATGATGATGATGATGATGATGATGCTGATGATGATGATAACGGTGATGACCATGAAGATGATGATGATGACGATGACGACGATGAGGAGGATGAGGATGAGGAGGGGGAAGAAGATGCTGATGATGATTATGATACTGGTAATGACGATGATGACGATGACGATGCCGATGACGACGGTGATGATGCTCATCATCATCATGATGATGATACTGTTGATGATGCTGATGCTGCTGATGCTGATGATGCTGCTGCTGATGATGATGACGATGCTGGTGACGATGATGCCGATGATGCTGCTGCTGGTGATGACATTGTGACGATGATAACGATGACGATGATTATGATGATGACGATGACCATGATGATGCTGATGCTGATGGTGATATTGATAATGATAATGCTGATGAGGATGGTGATGATGATAGCGATGATGCTGATGATGATGATGATGATGATGATGATGATGATGATGATGACGACGACGAGGATCAGGAGCAGGAGGAGGAGGAAGAGGGGGAGGTGGTGATCTGGAGCGAGTGGTGGCAGAGGTGGTACGGGCATAACCAATGGGCTGCGCCACCCACTCAGCTCAAGGTGTGCTGCGAGACTGCGAGACCCATCTTGGCGCCAGGCTTGGTCGAGGAGGAGGAAGAGGAGGAAAAGGATGAGGAGGAGAAGAGGACAAGAGGATAGGAGGAGGAGGAGGAGGAGGAGGAGGAGGAGGAGGAGGAGGAGGAGGAGGAGGAGGGTGTCTCCGCCCCTCTCCCCTACCCCCTCGGCCACCGTGCGGAACAAGGCGGGGCGAGAGAGGCGCGAGTCCTGCACCCGCCTGCTGACCGCCGTGGGGCCTGGTCGGGCGGGCGGGCACGGGAAAGGCCACGGGCGCGGCCAAGTTTCGAAGCTGGGGCGGACTGAGCCCCAGCCTCAACAAACCTAAGCCAGCCACGCCTGAACCTCAGCCTAAGCTGGCCACGCCTAAGCCTCAGCCTAGCCTAAGCCAAGCCTAAGCCCAGCCTGAGCCCCAGCCTCAGCCTCAGCTTCGCCTGAGCCTGGCCTGAGCCTCGCCCAAATCTCAGCCTAAGCCTCGGCATACGCCCCAGCCTAGGCCTAGCCTGAGCCTCTCTCAAACCCCAGTCGAAGCCTCGGCCCAGCCTAGGCCTCAGCTACAGCCTAAGTCAAACCGCAGCCTCAGCCTAAGCCTCAGCCTGTGCCTCAGCCTCAGCACAAGCCCCAGCCAGAACATAGCCTAAGCCTGGGCCCTCCTATTGCTATACGATGGTATTACGACTACCACATTACTAGAACACTACTACTACTACTACTACTACTACTACTACTACTACTACTACTACTACTACTACTACTACTACTACTACTACTACTACTACTACTACTACGACTACGACTACGACTACGACGACTACTACTACTACTACTACTACTACTATTACGACGACGACGACGACGACGACGAGGACGACTACTACTACTACTGCTACTACAACTCGTACTACTAATTTTGCTACTACTACTACTACTACCGCCACCACCACCACCCCTACTCCTACTAGTTCTACAACGACTACTACTACTATGATTACTACTACTACTACTACTACTACTACTACTACTACTACTACTACTACTCCTACTCCTACTACGGCTGCGACTACGACTACGACTACTACTACCATTACTGCCGGAACCAGAACTACTAATACTACTACTACTACAACAACAACAGCTACGACTACACAAAGAGGGTAACACTATTTCTCAAGAGCAACTACTACTACAACAGCACGGCCGTACTAGAGTGCAGCTACAGTACAACCTGGTACTACTCGTACAACCACCACTACTGTGTTACCACTACTACTGTACCAGAGTACTACTAGGACTGCAATCAAATTAGGTTCATATTATTACTGTACTATACGGCACTGCGGTACTGGGTCACGGCGACCGTGCTTGAGCACTCCAATGGTAGAGCTCCACAACTACGACTGAAAGTAGTCGAATACTTCAAGTGCAGTACTAGAGTACCGCTATTGTAGTACTACTGCGACGGCTTTGTGTTACGACTATTTCGATGTCACCAATACAACACTACATCACGATAGTACTACAACAGCGCTGTGATACTACGGCACTGGGGTAGTCCTATTA